>JACATO010002447.1:0-137497 GCA_018389105.1 Nautilus pompilius
TCTCTCTATCTCTGTCCTTATATAAAACTCAGTCTTTCTACCTATCATTACCGATATTGTTATCATTTAAAACACAGAGAAAAGAAGAGTGGAACAGAAAGAAAACGTGGACTGTTTTTACCTGAAACATAGCGTTAACTCTGGTCAGAAGGCCACTGTGTCACACATAATTTTGTTTTCGTTCTTAAATTACGACAGAAGGAGTGGAGGGATGGTGGCGAACACGGTTGAGTGGTGCTGCACCTATACCTATCCGTCTTCATCTCGCACCTGTAGCTTCCCATATTTCTAAGAACCCGGGCTTAATCGCGCTTTCGAGCCGTGTTACTATCTAGACTCCATAAGCCGCCGAGGATACAGATGCGACCGAGCAAGAACTAAATACAAAAGAAAACTTGTAAACCAAAACAAAGTTAATTTACTTGTTTGCTCTCCAGCAGCAGCAGCAACCGGACGACTGGCAGGATGGGAGCCTGGGGGGGGGGGGGGGAGTCATTTCGTTTTACAGATAAATGCTACTGTCAGCATCAATCAGGGTTGTCAACTTCGCTCGGCTTTGAACCTCTCCGTTCTGCCGAGCGCGCGGGAGATGCTTTCCGGTCCGCCCTGTTGATTAATGAAGCTCGGACGGTGGGGGTTGCAGAGAGACGCCATATCCGCCCGGGGAACGTGGCGTGATGGGAGAGGAGAGAAAGGGTTACGGAGAACCCCCTCGCCGTAAACCTGTTACCAAATAAATTTTAGGGGTGGGGGGAGGGAGGGGAAACAACAACAATAACAACCTGCCGCCTCCGTTATTCCCACAGGTGCGACAGCCGCAGCCACAGCATCACAGTGGTGGCTGTTTTCTTTTAACACCTGCCCAAACCTCTTCTTCTTCGCCTCCCTTTTACCAGAACAGTTACGAGTGCAAGGTTTACCCGGCGAAGTTCGGTTAAGGCCCCTGGTCGCAGGAACTCTTCTGCTGCCGAGACCAGCCGCCTAGCGTCGGCGCGAGCTCTGCGCTGGGAGGACCCGGAGGAGACGGGAGGGGTCGCCACTTGACAACCCGACGGGTCGGGTGCCCAGAATTCTACTACAAGCTCTACGCGGTACAAAAAAAAAAAAAAAAAGATGCTGCTCCAAGACATTGAGAAGAGCACGTGACGAGCGGCCATTACGTCATCACCGGTGTTGGCCACGAACGCCACCAGGTATCGTTTTTCGGTACTTCGTCTCCACAAAAGCAGGGATCTTCCTTCCCTCTAAGATAACCTCCCATGAAACTATCAAGTCTAGAAAAAATCCCGTGGGATTTATAATAGGCCTGTTAGCTTCAAATTGAAGCCGACTCGTTGACATTAAATTAATTTCTTTTCTTTAAAAGAAAACTTTAGATCCATCAGCATCCAGCAAGTCGGCATCTTGTAGTTGGTAAGGATGATGTAGCGATATTAACCCATTTACTTTCGATGGTACTGTTAATATTGACATGGCTTTAAGCTGACAATAAACAGATTATGGCAAGGGAAAAGAAGGAAAACTTTATATATATATAATTTAAGGGAAAATTACAGCTGCTTCAAAAACTTACAACAAGAAGAGACAATCCCCCCCCTAGAATTCACTGAACAAAACGAGGATCTTCCCATCTTGTGTGATAGCATATTCCCATCTCCACTTGGCCAGTTTGTGGTGTTGGGATCGTTTCATTTCGAACGCAACCAGGAAAATTCGACCGACTTGTTGGCAAAACAGGGAGATAACTCTCCCCGGTCTGATCCTATTAAAGACATGAGGAGAAAGAACCTAGCCGATCCAGCATATATATATATAATAACATCTGAAAATCTCTATGTAATACTGAGATCTAGGTTCAGACGAACAGTGGAAGTGTGAACCGTATTTTGTTTTCCTTTTTCTTTATCGAACGAATATGGTGTCTGTGGAGCTACCAAGTTCCAGTACCTAGCTGAGTTTTTAGCTCTGCATTCTCTTTCGTATTATTTACTTGCTTATTGCTATCTTGCTCTAATTTAACCAGAGAAATTGTAATTAGTGAATGGTGATAGTTAGACCGCTGTTATGTGCATGTTATCTAATATATTCTCACGAAATGAAACATTTCAGTGATGGAAATGTGGCTCTCTTCGTTCAGTCAGCTTTTCTACTTTCTTTTGTTTGTTACTTCGACATCATTTATTTAAAAATATTATATATATATATATATTTAAAGCAACCTAACTCGAAACAGCTACAACGTCTGCACAGTTTTAGCGTATATCTACTATTTATCAACGCTCGAAGTTCACCCAGACATGTGTGGATAAAATAACCAGTAAGCTGTAATCACACCGGTGTTTCGGAGACCACCATCTTGAGCTTTGGAACTCTTCTGAAGTAAGATTAGGAAAGATAATATGACGTCATAACTTCTGACTGTTATCTGCAAGTTTGCCGTTGGCATTTTCCACAGACTTTCTGATTTACGTACTTTTTTAAAGCAGAAAGTGCGCATCATTAAGGTGATGATATATGTAGGCGTCGTCTAGCATCAGACAAATTCTAGGGACTCTTTGCGCGTCTAAGGAGTTCAGGCAACTTACAGTGGTATCATCACAGCCACACTGGTTTTTCTTTTTTGTGTTGTTGTGTTGTTGTTGTCTTATATAGGTCCCAATATTCTTCAAGGGGAGATAACCCAATTGCGGTTTTACGGTGCGCTCTCGTCAATGAAACTATTCCCACCTTAGACTGATACCATACGTTTTATATAATTGCTTCTTTTGGGATTTTCAATTTTTTACTCTTAAAAATTCTTCGAGAAAGCGTCGAATATTTGGTTTTATAACAGCAGATTTCAATTACATCTACAGATTATAATAACTCCTTTTTAAAAGACATTTATAGATCAAATATACACTCTGAGCGGAATATCCGATTATTATGCATGATGCGAGCTTGAGACCGCTTGTGTCGTCAACAAGATTCACCAGCATATCGCTTATGCGAACTGATCTCTCCGGGTGGTTCGCGGAAGTAAAGAATTTGGTCCTACTCTATATCGTGGTTTTCAGCAGCTTTTACAATTTGGTCTTTGGCTGACGTCGCCCTTGACCTTCAAGAAGATGACCGTAATTCTTTAAAGAGTAGAACAGCGGCTCGAGTAAAGAACGCAAGACACATCAGATTTGTGTCCTAGTGTATGATATACCTTTTCTTATCCCGCTGGCCCTCTGCAGCCTTTCCATGTCCCCTCCAATAGTTTTGTTAGCTTGACAGCGATCTCTCCCCCCTCTTGTTGATAGAACTATTGCAGCCCGTCTGGGGGTATTTTGTCTTATAAGAGTCGTTCTCCTAATTCATATACTGTGTCGATCGGGAAGGGCGACGTACTTCGACCTTTGCTTTATACAAAGAAAAAAGGCGGGGTCTGAACGTACCGACGGGTACCAATACCTTTCTTCTGATACGTACAGTTACTAATTACAAGGGAACGCGAACACTCCCTGTAAATGTCTGTTTTTAGTAATGGAACGGTGAATGAGGGAAATAGTCTTTCTGGTGACATTGTTCGCTGTAGCGCCAACGATGTACCGGATTCGGACAGCTGTTATCGGGGTGCGGGACCGAGTTGGCCGACAGTGGGTTAATGCTCGCCCCGATTCCCCTTTCTCCCTTCCGCTCCCTCCCTTACATGAGAGACGATGGCTCGCCGCCATCTTTGTAATCGCGGCGATGCGGAGCGAGAAACTGAGCTGTAGAATTCGTCGCAGGCGGGGGGGGGACGGATGGATAGATTTTCCGATAAGGGGACGGACTTGGGTTAAAACGAACAAAAAGGGGGGGATTGGTAAACGGGATACTTTCGAGGGGCGGCAGTGAAAAGATTTTAACGACCACGTGACGTGGGGGACGTGGGGGGGAGGGGGGGATAACGGCGTGACGATACAAACGGGGGCCGGCCGGCCGCGAGAGGGTTAAGCGTTTGGCTGGAGACCCACCCGTGACGCCTCGACGAAGTTGTGTACCCAGTAACTGGTGTGTGTGTGTGTGTGTGGCAGTGCAAGCCGTGTCCTTCAATTAGCGACCACCTAGTGGCCGATCCTGACAATGCGTAACACGTGTGGCCATATCAGGGACTTGCAGCGACCGCGAGACCGGGTAGGGAGGGGGGAGGCAGGGATTGCGTAACCGAGACGTGCCACCACACTGCCTTTGTTTTGTCGCTATTGTGTCGGGTGTTTGCTGTTGCTGCTGCTGTTGTTGTTGTTTCTCCTTCTCCTTGTGTGTCCCGGGTAACGGGGCAGGGCTTTTCTGAAACCACACACGCAGATGTCATCTCCACCCGCGCCCACAGGTGACTAACAACCGTCTAATGCGCATTCAGCTTACGCCAGCACCAGACGAAACTGGAGACGGATTTCCACCGAAAGCAGACGACACCTGGCCGTCACCTCCCCCGCGCAGTCTCTCTCTCTCTCTCTTTTAAAAATTAGTATTATTATTTTGGAAGAGCGTTTTTAAAAGGCTTGCAATTTAACAGCTGGAGGAGAGAGAGGGAGAGAGAGAGACGAGAGAGAGATTGGAGGAGACAGAGGAGAGGAGGAGAGAAGCGGAGAGGAGAGAGAGGACAGGAGAGAGAGAGCGATGGAGAGAGAGATGGAGAGAGCGAGGAGATGGAGAGAGCGGGAGAGAGAGCGAGAGAGAGATGAGAGCGAGAGAGATTGGAGAGAGAGAGAGAAAGGAGAGATTACGTCAATACAGAAGAGACAGAGAGAGATGGAGAGAGAGAGAGAGATGGAGAGAAAGAGAGAGAGAGAGATGGCGGCCAGGTGTTCTCGGCTCTCATTTCTTTTTTAAAAGATTCTCATACCTGATCTCCATTTGTAATCCCACAGAGCGATACGATCTTCAAGTGTTAAATAAATGTTTGTGTAAATTAAGTTTTACCACCATAATATTTTTAAATTTTTATTTGCACGGGAAAGATACTTCAATAAGTTATAGACCCAACTACGGGAAAGTGTTAATGACAGAAGGGGCTTCAATAAGTTATAGACCCAACTACGGGAAAAGTGTTAATGACAGAAGCGGCTTCAATAAGTTATAGACCCAACTACGGGAAAGGAGTTAATGACAGAAGGGGCTTCAATAAGCTATAGACCCAACTACGGGAAAAGTGTTAATGACAGAAGGGGCTTCAATAAGTTATAGACCCAACTACGGGGAAAGTGTTAATGACAGAAGGGGCTTCAATAAGTTATAGACCCAACTACGGGAAAAGTGTTAATGACAGAAGCGGCTTCAATAAGTTATAGACCCAACTATGGGAAAGGAGTTAACGACAGAAGCGGCTTCAATAAGTTATAGACCCAACTACGGGAAAAGTATTAATGACAGAAGCGGCTTCAATAAGTTATAGACCCAACTACGGGAAAGGAGTTAATGACAGAAGCGGCTTCAATAAGTTATAGACCCAACTACGGGAAAGGAGTTAATGACAGAAGGGGCTTCAATAAGCTATAGGCCCAACTACCGGGAATGAAACCTGCTTAAATTTGCTAAGACTACCCCATTTCTTATACTTGAATAAAAAACTGTACGTTTCCAGCTACGTAACGCGTCCATATCCACGGGGTAATCGTGATGTTAATTGTCAGAGTACGCGACATTTGTCAGCAGCCTGTTCACACCTGTGTCCGGGTAGAGAGCTTTCAGCGTGACCGGCGTATATACGAAACAAAGTTGTTGCATCCTTAGTCCAGGATCCAAATGAAATCCTTCTTTCTCGACAAGGCACCCGCAATTCTCGGTCTCTGTCCGGCGCCAAGATCTCGCTGAAGGCACCGTCGGCTTACTGGTGGAAGTGGAGCATTTAGAACACTAGGAAAGGATTTAAGACCCGGGGAAACTATCTTGAGAGGACCGTCTATGATGGCTCCTCATATACCGAGAAAGACCGTTTTTATCTCCCTCCAACTACTAAACAACTAAAACTATACAAGTGCATCTTTCTAGACAGCTTGTCTACCGCACCAAACCAACACCCTTGGGAAAGGGTTAAAATTATATTAACCGCCATTGCGGAATCCTTTGCCGGCCGACATTATCAAGGCTGGCGCGGAGAGGTGGCGTTAATGACAGCGCGTGGCGCAACACAAATTTTACAAGGACAAACTCGGCTCCGCCTCGTTAATCTGTCTGCTGCGGAGGCCAGTCGCCGTGTTGTTTGCCTCCCCGGAGATCGGCGATTACGACAACGCCATTTCCTGTGTTGCAGATCCGCACACAATTAAAAGAGGTACTCCCATTGGCCGCCATTCATCACGCCCTCTGCCGGTTGCGTAACGGCGCCGGGCCGAGTCCACTTATAGAGAGCGGATTGAGAGGCCAGTAGACCAATAGGAAGCAAAAATTCTCTTCTTCAGGTTAATTACGCAATTAAGCCTGAAGGTTGGTTACTGTCTCGCGAGGTTCGATAATTTCTTTGTTTCTTGGCACCGACAGTACAGGCTGTGATTAAATAGAGTAGCGGGGGTCGGGCCGCAGCGAATTTGCACGCGTCTTCTTCAAAACACCTTTATAGAAAACCACCGTGAATCAATAACCTTGGGGAAGCACCGTAGAAGATGGAGAGTGGTTATCATTTATTACCGATTTTCCAAGTGCTTAATTGTTCGTTTTAAACTTTTACCCGTTCGCTTCTCTTCCCTGCGCTGCTTTTTGTCTTTAAAATCCAGGAGGCTCGTTTCGGTTTTCGAGCTCCATCCGTCAAACCTACAACGGGAGGTAGACGCAGTAGTCCGGATTGAAGACCTGTAGAGACTGCTGATAACACACACACACAGAGTCAGGTGTTTCCACACTGGACAGGGCCCGTCCTGTCGACGGGAGGGGGGTGGTTGTGTCACTTCCATTTGTTCATTGCTCATGGTGTTGATACTTTTAAACGTGATAAACAGAGAGAGAGAGAGAGAGAGATGGAGCGATGACTTCACCACAGAGAGAGATGGAGAGACAGAGATGACGTTAGTACAGAGAGAGATGAGGTCAATACAGAGAGGAAGAGATGGAGGAGAGATGACGTCAATACAGAGGGGAAGAGATGGAGGAGAGATGACGTTAGTACAGAAGAGAGATGAGGTCAATACAGAGAGGAAGAGATGGAGGAGAGATGACGTTAGTACAGAGAGAGATGACGTCAATACAGAGAGGAAGAGATGGAGGAGAGATGACGTTAGTACAGAGATGACGTCAATACAGAGAGGAAGAGATGGAGGAGAGATGACGTTAGAACAGAGAGAGATGGAGAGACAGAGATGACGTCAGTACAGAGAGGAAGAGATGGAAGAGAGATGACGTCAGTACAGAGAGGAAGAGATGGAGGAGAGATGACGTTAGTACAGAGAGAGATGAGGTCAATACAGAGAGGAAGAGATGGAGGAGAGATGACGTTAGTACAGAGATGACGTCAATACAGAGAGGAAGAGATGGAGGAGAGATGACGTTAGAACAGAGAGAGATGGAGAGACAGAGATGACGTCAGTACAGAGAGGAAGAGATGGAGGAGAGATGACGTCAGTACAGAGAGGAAGAGATGGGGAGATGACGTCAGTACAGAGAGGAAGAGATGGAGGAGAGATGACGTCAATACAGAGAGGAAGAGATGGAGGAGAGATGACGTTAGTACAGAGAGAGATGAGGTCAATACAGAGAGGAAGAGATGGAGGAGAGATGACGTTAGTACAGAGAGAGATGACGTCAATACAGAGAGGAAGAGATGGAGGAGAGATGACGTTAGTACAGAGATGACGTCAATACAGAGAGGAAGAGATGGAGGAGAGATGACGTCGTACAGAGATACGTCAATACAGAGAGGAAGAGATGGAGAGAGATGACGTTAGAACAGAAAGAGATGGAGAGACAGAGATGACGTCAGTACAGAGAGGAAGAGATGGAAGAGAGATGACGTCAGTACAGAGAGGAAGAGATGGAAGGGAGATGACGTCAGTACAGAGAGGAAGAGATGGGGAGATGACGTCAGTACAGAGAGGAAGAGATGGAGAGACAGAGATGACGTCAATACAGAGAGAGAGATCAGTCGGAAATGAACCTCTGAAGCAGGTCGATGATCATCACCAGGCACAGTCTTATTTACCGATGATTCTTGAAACCAGAAAACACGACAAATGAGATAAATATAATAGCCCTGACAAACACTAGCGGGCAGCGTCTTTATAAAGCAAGAGACTGTTACATGTGGCTGTATATTCTCTAACGCAGGGGAATAAAGTCGCCCGAATCCGCCAAGAAGCAGCTGATTTGCCGTTCTTGTCCTAAATCTCCGCAATCCCACCCACCCCTTTCGACGACGCTCTCTCCTTTCTCTTAATAGGGCGAGACACCCCGCTGCTTAATTGCCGCTGGCTTGTATTCCCAATGGGGGGCTGATGACGACAGCAACCGTTGGAGAAAAGGAGACTTCCCTGCCTCTCCTTGAAGGTTAGGGGTTCAAGGTTCTCACGGCGGGGACTAATGGCACTGAGCAGAACATAGAGGGCGGCGAGAGGAAGGTTTTTTGTTGTTGCTGCTGTTTCTGTTAAAAAAAGAAAGAAAGAGCAGCAGAAATATTTGAAAGGGAACAACAATGTAAAATATGTTTGTCAATTGGTGCAAAGCCGGTAACACGAGTGGGGCCAGGACAGGAACCGGATCGTTAACGATAGATGATCTCTTCTAGAAAGGCTATCATAAAACGGCATGTCCCCTAATGTCAAAAGCCAGGCCTACATGGAAAATAAACAAACGCTTAGCAGAACGTGCGGTGGGCCCTTTGAAGGGCCAAGCTTGGGCGGCGCAGTCCCGAATGACGTGCCATCGGAGGCGTGCAGATGAAAGGGGCCGGTGAGCGGAGCCAGAGGAAAGGTAGGCGAACGGGCAGCAGGTAGAGAGTGTTGATGGATGGCCGCCAGTCACTGACAGTGGACCCCAGTTAGCATGACCGTGTCGGACAGTACATCAACAACGTGCCTGCCAGGGCCGCCGCAGCGACCGACGGCCATGGCTTTGAAGTCGGTTTTGCCCACGGGATAAAAGATCTCCACGATGACTCAGCATGGGGTCGGGAAAAGAAGAAGAAGAAGAAGAAGAAAAAAAGGGATTCTTATTTTTAGAAAGGGAGCTTGAAAAAGTCTTAAAAGAAGAAAAGCCATCAGTATAGGGAAAGTCAATCAGACCACCGAGTTGGCCCCGTCTGAGGCACGTAATCGGATTAAGGGGCATTGGAATTGCCAGAACTTTAAAACATCCGATTTAAAATGAATATATATATATATTTACGGCTGCAGAATAGTGACCTAGGTTTTGTTTGCTCGATGAATTTTCCGGCGGACGTTGATGATATTAATCCAAGACTGACGATTTTGTTGTCATTCCCCACTTTGGTGATTGGCAAGTAGGTTTCCGTCGCCGCCTTCGTCTGTCGCTAGGTGGCGGGCGCCGCGGTCACGGTCAGTCATCAGTTCAAACCGCAGAGGATCCACACAATGGCGCCCGTAAAGGATCTCGGTTCCGCTCTATTCGCCCGTGACAATGAAAAACGGAAAGATAACTGGGTAATTTTTGTCCGTGTTCATGGCGCTAAGAACTGACCATTTAATTTTTTTTCGTTTTTCTGAATCACTCTCGTCGGTTTGGAAACCGTCTCGAGTTGATTGGCCTTATCGTTTACTAGCCTTCTTCGGCCTCTAGTTGTCCAGTATCTCTCCCCCAGTTCCTTTGGAAAATGCTAATACTTACTTATACTCGGGTGTTTTAACGAGACTTCACTTCAAGAACACGGAGCTACTTTTAGGGCCTGCGTTAGACTTGGCGCTATTTAGTGGTGGTGTTTGTCGGCTACTCGAAGGGAAAATAGCTGGCATCTGCTTAACTTAGCCACAGCCTACCGTTGATTAAAGGTACAATTAAGCGTACGTTAGTTATCTCCCTTTATTAAACGAACACCGACGTCTACACCGTTAACGTATACCATTACTACGACAGAAGTCGTGCCGGGCACACTGACTAATCGCGGGGCAAAGCCATTATCGAAGAAACCTGGGGATTTTGTTCGCACAAAATATAATACTGCCTCTCATTAACTTCAGCAGTTCCGGTGTTAGTCCACAGATGGCAGCACAGTAAACGTGGCAGACAGCCCAAACAGCTGTGACAGAGTTCCTGGTGAGAGGATTTCTATCCACGGAGATGAACACAGTCGTCGTGGTCAGAAATTCTCTGCTGGTCTGTGATCCAGGCTTCAGCGAAGCGTGAAGTTCGAGTATGTCACAGAGAGTAAATACGGTGATTGTTAATAACTTCTGATTTCTTTTAAGTAACTTAACAAGGCTATACTGGGGGCAAAAAATTGTCGTCTAGTTTGCTGACTTTCAAATTATTATTATTATTATTATTATTATTATTATTATTATTATTATTATTATTATTATTGTGTGACATTAAAAAGTCGTTTTCTTAGACGACAAATGTGTGATATTTTAAAATTTAAAAAGGCTCTGGTAGCTGCCTAGTAGAGAACGAGAGCAGAACGGGCGGCCAGTCAAATATTTGACACGAGGAACACCATCAGGTCACCATCTTTCGCTCAGCTTCTTTTATCGGCATAATTAACTCTCGGACTTCATTAATAGCTGATGTGGGGTGTTTGTTTGTTTTTGTTTTATGCACCATTACCATGTGCGCTAAGTGTGATTCTAATTGCGGTTGTTTAATAGCTCCTTCCTGGCATCGGAGACTTTAGAGAGACGGGGAGAGGGGTGGGTGGGAAAAGGAGATAGCAGTCGGCTGTCGGCCAGGAAGGAAGTTTCTTTGAAGACCGGTTGTCCACCGTGTCGGGTATCTCTCAAACTCTGCCAGGTCTGGCTGCCTAAAAGATAACAAAGGAGAGAGGGGGGGAGACAGAGAGAAAGAGAGAAAAGTTGAGAGATGACGTCAGTACAGAGAGAGAGATGACGTCAGCGCACAGAGAGAAAGTTGGAGAGATGACGTCAGTACAGAGAGATGCTGTCAGTACAGAGATGACGTCAGTACAGAGAGAGAAAGTTGGAGACACGACGTCAGTACAGAGAGATGCTGTCATTACAGAGAGAGATGACGTCAGCGCACAGAGAGAAAGTTGGAGAGATGACGTCAGTACAGAGAGATGCTGTCATTACAGAGAGAGATGACGTCAGCGCACAGAGAGAAAGTTGGAGACACGACGTCAGTACAGAGAGATGCTGTCATTACAGAGAGAGAAAGGTAGAGAGATGACGTCAGTACAGAGAGATGCTGTCATTACAGAGAGAGATGACGTCAGCGCACAGAGAGAAAGTTGGAGAGATGACGTCAGTACAGAGAGATGCTGTCATTACAGAGATGACGTCAGTACAGAGAGAGAAAGTTGGAGACACGACGTCAGTACAGAGAGATGCTGTCATTACAGAGAGAGATGACGTCAGTACAGAGAGAGAAAGTTGGAGACACGACGTCAGTACAGAGAGATGCTGTCATTACAGAGAGAGAGATGACGTCAGCGCACAGAGAGAAAGTTGGAGAGATGACGTCAGTACAGAGAGATGCTGTCATTACAGAGAGAGATGACGTCAGCGCACAGAGAGAAAGTTGGAGACACGACGTCAGTACAGAGAGATGCTGTCATTACAGAGAGAGAAAGGTAGAGAGATGACGTCAGTACAGAGAGATGCTGTCATTACAGAGAGAGAGATGACGTCAGTACAAAGAGAGAAAAATAGGCGGGAAAATTGAGCTCAAAGATCCGACATTTTAAACACTAAGTTTTCCTATTATTTACCGTATAACGATAACTGTCTTCTCCAATGACTGACCGAATATCGATTATTAATTAGTTTTTGTTTGTTTTTTTTTTTTAAACTATGTTCCTAAAAGAAATCAGCTCTGTTTTATTAACACACATCACGTGTTTCAATTTCAATTGTAAAATTACTAATTCTGAAATAAATGATTTAATATTCTAAAAAAAACGATGGCCGCCATTTTCAGTTTTCGAGCTTCTCTGAATTAAAAGCAAAAATTATAGTGGAATCAGAGCCGAGCAGCCAACCGCATCACAGAACCCCGACAGCTGTGGCCCCGCGAAGTTGTTCGTGGTCTTCTATACAGTAAATCTACGGGGTCTCGCCCAGGCCTGTTTGAATTAGTGATTTAGGTAAACCATTACCGACAAGCTTTTATTGGCATCCATTTCACAACGAACGCTTTTAAGCAGACAAATCCCCCAAAAGAAGATATACAGTTAACAATACCGGCCCTGCTGGCGGATTAGCGTTATATTGTGAATTAGTATAGGATCGCGTTATACCTTCGAAACTGTAAATTAGCGGTCGTAAACCTCAGAGTTGGTAATCAAGGCTGGGTTCCCTGACTCACTGTGACAAGCGTATTCACTGTAAAACGGGATTCACCGATTGATTGTCAATCTATTTCGCCTTACTGAAAGAAAATTAGGCTGGATTAATCATTCGCGCTTCTCGGCGTTGAATATCTAATAAAAAGAGAATTGCAAATTGTAGGGTTTTACTGAATGAAATAGCATGATCCCGTGCGACCATTGTGCGCATGCGCTCCAAGTCAGGAAACACGTGGCTACCAAGTTAGACAAAAACTCCGACCATACTTTCAAAAATTCTATTTCATTGTTGTTGTTTTGTTTAAGACAGAAAGTTTAAAATCAGTTTACCTGGTGAGGATATAGATCTGTTCTTTTATTTTTTTTCCGGCATGGAGAAATTCTTTTCCGCTCACACGTGGTGAAGACAGTTCGAGTCTCCGGCTGCGTGAGGCGCCCTCTAGTGGCTAATCTAAATACTCTCGTTTTCGATTTTCGACAGACCCCCGGCATCGTAACTCAGGGAAATAGCTACGAGTGGATCTCTTGTGGGTGAATAGTGGTAGAGTGGATAAGATCGATTGATGTTAGCCTGTGGCTATTGAAAACCAACAGTATGGCGGCGTTTCTGGAACTGGTTAGAGAAAAAGAAGTTGGGTTCGAGAGTATGGTGCGTTTTCATATTGAGCTCAAAAGATAAAGAAAGTGAGACGGATAAACATTTCTCTCTAAGATCACTTATCAAAGCAGAATTATAAAAATAAACATGCAAGAATCATTTATTTAATAAGATTTTGTAAATAGGCATAGCAAGTAAAAACTACGGTATATTAAGAATAGAACCGCTAACCCGCACATATGAGTTGATGTTAATATTTGGTATGGTTCTCCTCCACTGAGACAGGGGCGTTAACTCTTGACTTTATAACTCTAGTATTTCCATTCCTAAAACCGTGTGTACTGACTTTAGCTCTACTATAGTCGTGTCAGGGCTCTGAAGGGGGCCTCTCCAGTTGCGTGGGTGCTCTCTGCTCCTATTTTCGTTGTGAAGGGACAGACTAGTCTTAGAAACATTTTTTTCGGAGGCTATCCGGTTTGTAAGAGCGAGTTCGGTTCTCGGTCTGGCGACCTTCCGCGGCCAGGTTGCTTCTAGCTCCTTCCGCGAAAGTTTCCCCCGGGGCCGATCCAGCTTCCTCTCACATCTAAGCAGAAAACCCTAGTAAGGTATCATCCGGGTGCCCGCGGTAGACCGTTTGTCCACCGCTCAAGATCTCCCAATCACATCTAAGCACCTACTCGCTTGGTCAGTCGAGGCTGGTGCCCTTCACCCTATCTTTCTGGTTCACCTCGGTGAGACGTCGTCGAGACCTTGAAGTCGGGACTGAGGAACCACAAATGGAGAATCTTCCTGCGAAGCAGCGTTTCTGCCCATTAATCTTACCGCGGGCGGAAAAGGTTCCCGCCATGCAATCCTCGCCAGTCTGTTGGTGAATTCATAGATTTTCCGGTACAGTTTTTTTCTTCCGTTGAACCTCAGACGTGAAAACGCTCACCGCGATGCTTGACTGTCAGTGTGGATCCGTACATCTTTCTCCAGCTCTGCCGCCCGCACGGTTGCCAGCCACCAAATATTTCGAATCCTGACTCATTGGTAAATCAGAACTTGCCCCGGTCAACAGACCTCAGCGTTTTGGATTTTGCGTCTATTTATATCTACTTCTGTTTGATTTTCTCTTCATATTAAAATCTTACGAGTAGCATCTCTTCCTCCCGCATTCGCTTGGTCTCAGCCCAACATTAGCTTCTTGCCAGTCGTCTTCCAGGTTTTCCACTAACCCTCTCCCTTAAAGATGTAAATCTCTAATTGTTTCTGAACATTTTTAGACAGTTTTACCTTCTCTTTTTTTTTTTTTCTGCCGTCAGCAATTTCTTTTTTCTGCCAAATTATTCGCAATCAACAAAACTATATAACACCTGTGCTACGTTACTCACTTAAATCTAGAGTCGGTAAAATTAATAGTTTTAATGTTTCTGCAGACTTTTACTTAGAACATTCCTGAGAACCATTTAATATAGTGCCAGGCCATATTAGTTTGACAGCCTCCTCTACATAAATACACCAGACCGAAATGTAGGTAGTTCATGTGTGATCACCTATACATTGGATATCTAAGCCAGCAGGTAACCAGGGTGCACCATCATCATGCCCAGAATGGGTAAAGAGAAATATCGAGGGATTCACCTGAGGTCAAGTTATGAGCCCTTCAAAGTCAATAGCAGTTTACCGAAGACCTTCACATATTGTGTCTGTGGCCAATAATATCGCCAAGCTCATCGAGGCGAATGTCAGTGCTGCGACAACAAAGACCTCGTTCGGTGGCAACGCCGCAATATGCTGCCATTACTCGTCACATCCGCACCTTCCATCAAGATTGTCATAGTGCCATCATCCGTTCAACAGAAACGAGCCAAAGAACGGTCCAACTTCATATCCCTCAACTTATCTACTTAGCATAAAACCCCCGCCTAATAGGAGTAAAAGGCTTCGGAATTTGCAGATGTTTAGCAAGATTCTCGAGTATTATTAGCGAGTACTCTTCTGCGATAAGTTCATGTTTCAGCAATGAACATCTGAAGGCTGCACCTGGGTTTGGTAAAGACTCAAGGAAGACCTTCAACACAAAAGTTTTCAGCACACGATCGAGTATGGAGGTAGGAGTGTCATGGTATGGGATGGCATCTGGCATGCTGGAAACGCAAATGTTGTTTGCTGGAAGATCTTAAACGTGCCAGACACATCTAATTTTAAAAAAGCACTTACCAGACTATTGCACCGACAGATTAAGTAAGATTCGATGCCCAGGAGAATAGCACTATATGTCAGGCCTTTCAGGTGACCATGGCCTGAAACAGAAATACAGTCATCGTCTCTGGATACTTTATACCTCTAATATTCGAGAGCGCCTGCGGGTGCATCCGATTCGTCAGCTGAGAGCAAACCGTGCCCATCTCGTCAAAGTGATGGAACTAAAGGAAGTTCTCTCTCGGAGATGAGGGAACTCGGACCGGAGTGACACAGAACCTCTTCGATTAAAACGCAAGACAATGTGGAATCTTTCTCTCCTGCAAAGAGATGGCGCGACCAAGTACAAGTAATAACATAAGGGATTTTACTCTTGGCTTCTCTTCTTCCACAACAAACTAAGATATTGTAATAGCATCAGCTATCTAAATTATTATGCCAAGGCGCTGCATCTGAACGTTTTTTAAAACATGAACTCCAGCTTATTCAGAGTGAATACGGATTAAGTACTTAACATATGTCTCTGTTTCTTATCGGTCTTAATGCATCCCAGCTTAGTACCAACTTGACTACCAGCTCTGAACTGCACTGTTCTTTGCTTTTAAGATTTTTCCTAAAAATAACAAATAAATATTGGTTTAAAGCTACCACATTCCAGCTTAGTGTCCCCAGTATAGAGATGACAATAATATCCCTATTTCCTACTTGAATAACATTTCATTTCCGAGTTAATCTTTATTTTCCCAGTTGAATTATATTTTACTAAATTACGTTCAGCTTTATCTTAATTTCCCCCCTTTAATATTGCATACGATTCTTCATAAATCATCTAATCATTTTGCCTTAAGGGGCCACCGCCCATCTCTTGTTATTATTTTATAGTGGAAAACTTTATTGATTGTTGGGAGTCGGGCATTTGTTGTCATTTTGGTTTTATTTGGAAAAAATCTCAGTCTTAGAAGTCCTAGGACGACGTCATCGAAACGTAGTTCTCTCTCCTCTACCTATGCAGTTCCCTACTATGGATGCTTACCAATCTTGAAATCCTCGCTATAGGTCGTCTTTATGTGTCGTTTAAACTATAACAGTTTAAACGGATACCTCCCTCACTGCGCGCCATGTTTGTCTTACAATTGACACTTCCGTTAATATTTATAATATTTCAAACCAGTCATTAGCACTTGTCGCGACACTGCCCGGATGTGCATAGTTCGTCTTTGGAAGAGAGAGAGAGATGGTGGAGAGAGATGGAGAGAGAGGAGAGAGAGAGAGAGAGAGAGAGAAGAGAGAGAGAGAGAGAGAGAGGGTTTAGAGAAGAGAAGATGGCGAGAGAGAGAGAGAGATGGTTGGACAGAGATGGCGAGAGAGAGAGATGGTTAGAGAGAGAGAAGATGGCGAGAGAGAGACGAGAGAGATGGTTGGAGAGAGAGAAGATGGAGAGAGAAGAGAGAGCGAGAGCGAGAGAGAGAGAGAGCGAGAGAGAGCGCGCGAGAGCGCGAGAGCAGAGAGCTGGATCGAGAGAGAGACAGATGGCGAGAGAGCGATGGTTGGAAGAGCGCTTGCGACGCAGAGAGAGCCGAGCGAGAGAGAGAGAGACGGATGGAGCGAGATGGCGAGCGATAGAGAAGCTGGCGCGCAGCGGATGGTTTTCAATCGCTGGGAGAGCGAGCGAGCTGGTTGCGCGCGATGGAGAGAGGCGAGCATGGAGCGAGAGAGCAGAGAGCGGAGAGAGATAGAGAGCGCTAGAGCGAGCGCGATCTGGTTGGATCGCGCTGGCTCGCGCTAGCGCGATCGCTCGAGAGCGGACTGGTTTGGAAGCGCTGCGCGCAGAGCAAGCTGTTTGGCGACGCTGGGAGCGCGCGAGCGCACCGCGGGGGGCGCGCGCATCGGCTCAGAGCTTTGCTCGTCTCTCTCTCGAGCGCTTTTTGTCTCTCGCTGGCTCTAGCGCGCGCGCGCGCGATGGTCGCGAGCTCGCTCGCCGCTCGCGCTCTACAGGTGTTGACTTCGCTACCTCTGGAGCTGCTCGTCTTGTTTTGCCGTTTTCCCGTCAAAAATAGAAAGTTCGAAGCGGTTCGGGATAAATTAGTAGTTCGCAAAAGAACAAACGGAACCGTATGGTCCCAGCACTAGGCGGCCTTTCGTTGACACTACGCGGAACGTGCGTTTGCGGTAACCCGACACCCGGGGGGGGGGGAGGCGAGAACGGGAGGGTTTTCGTGGCGCGTGCCGCTACCGGCCACGATCCTTCTTCTCCTCCCACCCTCTTTCTTGCGCACACCGAGAGATCCGTTCCGGCGCCCGGCGGTTCCCGACCGAGATGGGCGTAAATAACTGCGCCGAGGTTAGTGGATTTCGAAGGGGCTCCCGACCACCTCCTCGTTCCTCCGTGTCGTTCCGGCGGAGTCGCCAGCCCCACCCCGCGGGAGCCACACGCACCACCGCGGCTCCGGCTGAAGAAGAGCCGGGCAGAATTTGTAACGAGAGATTTATCAATCTCCCCGCGCCTTCTGAAGTGGCCCCGCTGGGGACCGGCGATACTGCTGAGGGCGGAGAAATTGGCACTGGGAAGCTGAAATTTTAGATGTTTATAGATTGGCAAGACCGTCAATAATTCTCGCCTATCGTAATTAAAAATCTCACGCTATCCTTCTGCTTATTAATGCTCCTTTTTTACTTCTTTTAAAAGTATTTCGTGATGGTTTCAGCTCAAGTTTATCACACACACACACACACATATATATATATTTCCTCCTGCAAGCAAAGAAAGTGTTTACAAGTCTTTTTTTTTAAACAATAGCTTAATTTCCGCCAACGAAACCAGCCATCTTCAGGCGCTCCATTGCCATGCCCATTAAACGGGTCACGTGATTGGCGAAAACCGGAAGACGAGGCCGAGAGGTTTTCGGTAAATTCCGTTCTCTTCCGGAGGATTTCGAAGATTTACATGTCTTAGACGATGTCCAAGAAACCCATTAGAGGTTTTCTAAGATAATGAGGGGTTCCTGAGAGTGTGGAAAGAGACGGGGCTGAGGTTTCTTCTTCAGCTGTTGACCTTGGCGGCCATGATTGTCAATCGGTTGCCGGCGAGTGCAGTTGTAGGCGATCGATTTAAGAATCGTGACCCCCCCACTCCTGCATCATCTTTAATTATACCGACGCTCGAGACGACCTACCCCGACCCCCCCAATCTTCATCGCCTTTTCGGCGAAACGGTGTATTAAGCGGCGGGGTCACGTGACGCCAGTAACCGGAAGCCCGTCCGCCCGCCCCCCCCTATAAGTCGAGTTTTGCGGTCAGAAAACCTTACCAAGGGGCCCCCATAAAACAAAAGAACAAATTTAAAACAAACAAACGAGAAGAGAGCAGATGATAACCAGACACCGAAAGGGAACGGTCTCACCTGTGGCTACACCGGGCCACAGATGACGTAGAGGTCTGTCACATTTCACAATCAGAAAAGGCTTACAACAACAAAAATGATACGGTTCCAAGGGACATGGAATGGGGTTTCCCGGGACTGTTTACTTACCACGGTCCGCTGGGAGCCAGGAACCACGAACTCTCGTGCTTATCGCGGTCTCCCGAGAGCTGACGCCCGGTTAGATCGCATGACGCAACAGCCCCGCCAGTTCTCCCAAACCCCATCCTCTAAAGCTTTCTCCCCGCAATCCATCCCGTCCTTACCAGATCCTCTAGTTGCTGGGGAGGGGGTGTGGGGGGAGGAACCACTCCCCCCCCTGCTGGAAGTAGGGCCTGGACCGGCCCCGCCCCTCACCCGAGACCCCCGATACACCTATCTTGTAAGGAGACGGCTCTCTCTCTCTGATCAGAACCGACGGCACTTGGTGGCGAGTGCGCGCGCATCCGGGCGCTGGGAAAGAACGGACGGGGACGGAGGAGGCCGGGTGGTGGGGGATTGGGGGAATACAGGAATATCCGACATGACATTGATTGGGTTTTCCTGTTGGCCAAATGGAATTTCTGTGTTTTAGTTCGCTGCCGGGCTCTTTGAAGAACCGAGGTATTTCCCTCTTCTTCTTTTTTTTTTTATTTTTGTGATACTCGAGGTAAAATTACATCGTTATTTATCTGTTTATTTCGCCTTCCCTCGTCTCCTACACAACGGTTCATCCAGTCCGCAGCCCGCCCGGTACCGGAGCCAGTAGCGGTCTTGTAGAACGCCTAGAGATTTGATTACACAAGACTGTAACTGCACTTATATACACACACATAGATTGAGAATGCACATGTAGGTAAAATAAGACTTAGTCTAATTCTCCACAACATCCTGGAGGATTAAAAGATCATCAGAACCGGGAAATAAAAAAAAAAAAAATTTCCTTCTAAGCCTTCTCGCCCGAGCGCGATCTCGGACACTGGTCACGTGGTGAACGGAGAAATGGCGACTCGAGGTACCCCGGTGTTGTGACGTCATTCGCGAAGCCCAGACTGCCCTCAGAACGCTTTAGGCAAAAGGATCTATCTGTTTAGGATATATATCCTTACTGCGGCGGGTCTCCCGTTTCTACCCGTGTACCCCAGCAGGTATCCGGCGCGGGGGCCGACCCTGGTCCCGTGGCTTCTCTGCGGACCGAACCGGAACTCTCGGCTCAGCGTGGAGAAATCTGCATGGAGCCCCTCCGACACCGATCGGTGGGGCTTCAGCGACGGGTTTCCGATCGTTCAAAGAAGGGCTCAGATGATCCGCTGGAAGAACCCCTGTCGAGCGACGTCTGACTACGTCGGCTGTATTCCCGTCGTCTATGGATTCTCCGGACGTCGTCTCTGCAAAAAAAGGGCTCGCCTGCGGTAACCCGTCCACCCACCGCTGTCGTCGCTGCTTTTACGACGAAGTGCCCCACGCCTTTCGGTCCCGACAAACACTTATGTCGGACCGGCCGCCCCCAGTCCTCTCTTCTTCCCTTCTCCCGACCGATTTTCAAGCACGAAAAGTTTAATGTTAATTTTACGTTTCCAACCCTCCACCCCCACCCCCCACACACACAATCAGATTTCCCTTTATTCTGCCGGCCACGAGGGGTCGGTTCGAGTCTCACCTATCTAAACCCCTGTCCACTTCTACAGCCGCCCGACCCTTTCTTCCTGTCGGCGCAATGGCGAGTGGAGGCCTCTGCCGCAGGAAGTAGACTGACCTGAAGAACCTCAGTTTTAATTCTTCTTTCTGGCTCCCGTTATTCAAATCCCTAAATAAAAAGAAAAAAAGGTGGGCACTGGCGTTAGAGCGCCAGGGACAATAATGGTTAGTAAAGAAGATGGTCAGGGTTAGTAAAGAAGGTGGTCAGGGTTAGTAAAGAAGATGGTCTGGGTTAGTAAATAAGATGGTCAGGGTTAGTAAAGAAGGTGGTCTGGGTTAGTAAATAAGATGGTCAGGGTTAGTAAAGAAGATGGTTAGAGTTAGTAAAGAAGATGGTCAGGGTTAGTAAAGATGGTCAGGGTTAGTAAAGAAGGTGGTCAGGGTTAGTAAATAGGATGGTCAGGGTTAGTAAAGAAGATGGTTTGGGTTAGTAAAGAAGATGGTCAGGGTTAGTAAAGAAGGTGGTCAGGGTTAGTAAAGAAGATAGTTTGGATTAGTAAAGAAGGTGGTCAGGGTTAGTAAAGAAGATAGTTTGGGTTAGTAAAGAAGATAGTTTGGGTTAGTAAAGAAGGTGGTCAGGGTTAGTAAAGAAGATGGTCAGGGTTAGTAAAGAAGGTGGTCAGGGTTAGTAAAGAAGATGGTCAGGGTTAGTAAAGAAGGTGGTCAGGGTTAGTAAAGAAGGTGGTCTGGGTTAGTAAATAAGATGGTCAGGGTTAGTAAAGAAGATGGTTAGAGTTAGTAAAGAAGATGGTCAGGGTTAGTAAAGATGGTCAGGGTTAGTAAAGAAGGTGGTCAGGGTTAGTAAATAAGATGGTCAGGGTTAGTAAAGAAGATGGTTTGGGTTAGTAAAGAAGATGGTCAGGGTTAGTAAAGAAGATAGTTTGGGTTAGTAAAGAAGGTGGTCAGGGTTAGTAAAGAAGATAGTTTGGGTTAGTAAAGAAGTTGGTCAGGGTTAGTAAAGAAGATAGTTTGGGTTAGTAAAGAAGATAGTTTGGGTTAGTAAATAAGATGGTCAGGGTTAGTAAAGAAGATGGTTTGGGTTAGTAAAGAAGTTGGTCAGGGTTAGTAAAGAAGATAGTTTGGGTTAGTAAAGAAGTTGGTCAGGGTTAGTAAAGAAGATAGTTTGGGTTAGTAAAGAAGATAGTTTGGGTTAGTAAAGAAGATGGTCAGGGTTAGTAAGAAGGTGGTCAGGGTTAGTAAAGAAGATGGTCAGGTTAGTAAAGAAGGTGGTCAGGGTTAGTAAAGAAGATTGTTAGGGTCAGTAAAGCTGCTGGGTACTTCTCGAGAGGTCCAGGGGTCTGCCGCCACCCATTAGTCGCGTGGAGCCGACTGTTGGGACAGTCCCCCTTCCCCCCCCACCGTTTTCTGTTCGATTTAGAAGAGTTTCGCCGCCAAAGCGGTCAAGCATATTATCCAACCACTGGAAGCATTAGTTCGCCAGGGGGCGACACCAGTCCCGACAGTAAGTCGAGGAAGGAGAAACAACAACAGCAGCAAGCAACAACGACAAACGACAGGGCTTACGCCAGATTCCCTGGTGGCAACCGGAAACGTCCGACCCGGCGGGACGATTTATCGGATCGGGCGCGGAAGTTACGTGGGCCCCCAGTAATCGCGCCGCGTGGCCGAGAAAGAGGGAGAGTGCGCGCGGAGGTTGGGGGGGGGGGGGAGAGAAACAGAAATCGGTTCTGACGTTTATGGTTTTACTGGAGATGAGGTGTGAAATTCGAGGTGTGAAGCTGCCATCTCGAATCACCTCTCCGCACCATCCAAAGGTCCTGGGGTGCTGTTGCTGGGTGTCGGGTTAGCACGACGCACCTCTGGCGAGATTAACACCACCTATCGTTTTACACAGCGCCCCCTTTCCGAATTAGCGCAATTAGCCTTTCACTTACAGCCCTTTTCTGCACCTTTCTGCCCCATAAAAAAAAAATAATTCAGCGACAGTTCCCTTACAGAAAGACAGAATAATGCCTTGTCGTCGTTGTTGTTGTTTATGCGTCTCTGTACAGCAATTTGTTTCTGTACCCAGGAAATTTAAGAACAGTCCCTGATTCCGCTGTCGAGAAGCCTGATTTTGCAAAAATTAGAAATTAAAAAAAAAAAAATGTTGTTCTTTAATTATCAATTTTTGTCAGTGGTTCGGATCCACGCGAGTAGTGTCATCATTGGATACTAAAATACGCCTGGAGATGGAAAGAGAATAAGCTTCTCGACACGTCGGATCGGCCAGGCAATGTGGCTCAGGGGTGAGTGTGTTGGCTTCAGGACCTAAGAGTCCTGGGTTCAATCCCCGCTGCTGGCGCATTGCTGTTACCCTTGAGCGAGGTACTCTACTGGCATGGCTCAGTGGTGAGTGTGTTGGCTGCAGGACCTAAGAGTCCTGGGTTCAATCCCCGCTGCTGGCGCATTGTTGTGACCCTTGAGCGAGGTACTCTATTGGCATGGCTCAGTGGTGAGTGTGTTGGCTTCAGGACCTAAGAGTCCTGGGTTCAATCCCCGCTGCTGGCGCATTGTTGTGACCCTTGAGCGAGGTACTTTACTGGCATGGCTCCAGTTGCTGCTGGGGAGTGCGGCCTGTGGAGGCGCTCAGACAGAGGAACCAAGGGCGGGGACGTCCTATAGCCGTAACAGAGGCAAGTCTCCTATGACAAGGAAAAGTCAGAAGAATAAACCGCTGCTGAAGACGGATGCGCTGGGCCAGAGTGCGCCTAACGACGGTGCAAGGCATCCCACTCTTATGAGTGATCGAAGGAGATGAAACGTTGGACGTAGGTTTTCTTCTTTTTAAAAATAAACTATATCTTAAATTTTTTTTCCTAGATAGTCTCTATTTAATCATATCATTAAAAAAATTTCGAGAGGGACCTAATCAGCCTGTACAGAAATTAAAACAAATACTCAACTATAATTCCGGGTATATGTATACACTGGCGCTCAAAATTACGTGTCAACCATCGCCATACGAAAACATTGCTATCTGCCGTTTCAGCGATTTATTCTTAACAGGTCCAATGTGGTTCGGATCTGGAGATTAAGACCTCCCTTTCTGGTAAGATGTCGATAGTTTCAGTGCCTCTGGATCATAATCTTGTAGTATAAACTCGTTTCAGAATATTGTCACGTGTCTCTTTCGATCAGACCCTACCAGTTACTAAGTGAATATCCAGTAAACAGGCGCCATGCTTTCTCATTTCCGCCATCACGTTTAATTATGAGTACAGCTCCATACTTTTTTCTGTCAAGTCCTTCTAACGCACTGCCGTCGGTTAGAGCCAAATGTTTTAACCCCTTTTCTGTCCTACCACAATACATTGCTCCAGGATATAGTTCTGACCTTGTTTAACCAAGTCAAGTCACTTTTTCTTCGACGAGTTTCTAGTGGCTACTCGACCAATCGATCCAACTCACCGTTCGTTGATGGTAAAGGTCAAGAACATGAGTCGTGCAGCTAGTTAATTGGCTAGCCGTCATGAATCGGGTTTGTTCCGAACTCTCAAACCAGCCAGGCTGTCTTCCACTTCCGTGATTTTTTTCTCTTATTCGACTCTTTAATGCCATTTCTATTCCAAACAAAGCAAAACCAACACTCATCAGTAATTCATACAAAAAGTGTATAGAATAAACTAACAATTATTCAAATTAGCCTGAGGAATAATATCGTTATGCCTTCGGTATGAACAAAACTTTAAGTTGATAGAGATGACTTGTCGAGTCGATAATTATGCAAAAAAGATTAAAGTGATGACATCACAATTACTGGTTTGTATGTTCTGATAATGGTTTATGCGATTTGTGAGGAGAGAGAGAGAGAGAGAAAGAGAGAGAGAGAGAGAGAGAGAGAGAGATGGAGAGAGAGAGAGAGAGAGAGAGAGAGAGAGAGAGAGAGAGGAGAGAGAGAGAGAGATGGCGTCAGTAACAGAGAGAGATGGCGTCAGTACAGAGAGAGTGAGAGAGAGAGATGGCGTCAGCACAAAGAGAGACAGTGAGAGAGAGAGATGGCGTCAGCACAAAGAGAGACAGTGAGAGAGAGAGAGATGGCGTCAGTACAGAGAGAGATGGCGTCAGTACAGAGAGAGTGAGAGAGAGAGAGAGAGGATGGCGTCAGCACAAAGAGAGACAGTGAGAGAGAGATAGAGATAGAGAGAGATGGCGTCAGTACAGAGAGAGTGAGAGAGAGAGAGATGGCGTCAGCACAAAGAGAGACAGTGAGAGAGAGAGAGACAGTGAGAGAGAGAGAGATGGCGTCAGCCACAAGAGACAGTGAAGAGAGAGATAGAGAGAGAGAGAGAGATGGCGTCAGTACAGAGAGAGATGGCATCAGTACAGAGAGAGATGGCGTCAGTACAGAGAGAGACAGAGAGAAGAGGGAGGGAGAGAGAGAGAGAGATGGAGAGATGACGTCATGACAGAGAGAGAGGGAGAGAGAGAGAGATATGGCGTCAGCAGAAAGAGAGACAGAGAGAGAGAGAGAGAGGATTCTCAGAGATGCTCGCTTTTGCTACACGCACGGCAAACCGACGGCTTTTACCTCAGAACGTCGCGAATACGTCACAACTCCTAGGATGACGTCACAACTCCTAGGATGACGTCACAACTCCTAGGATGACGTCACAACCAACTTCTGCATAAAAATTTTAAATATTAAGGTAGCGAAAATCGTTTAGAATTATCCCGCGTCAAAGGGGGATCATTCTCCTTTATACAGTGGTGTCCAAAATTATTGTACGGCCTTAGGTTTGTAAGCAAAATATCGAGTGGTCTATTTTTTGTGCGTTATACTGTGAAAAAGTTGTTGTTGTTTTTTTTTTAAGATAAGGGTTTGTTTCGATAGCTACAGGGCCCCTTTAGTGTTGTAATTTCCGTTGAAGACGCAAGTGTGGAATAATGAACGAAAAATCCGAAAGAACGCGGTGCTAAACATCCACATGGGCCTTGGTGTGACCAGGCCGTGAAGCATCAGGATGATTTGGGAGGATGCCTCCGACCCGTACTCTGTGTGACGGCACGCACGTGTTTATTCCTGCTTTCTCCGCTCTGCTCCAAAGCGGGGTGTACTCGCAGAAAACCAAGCGATACACGTGAGATACGCAGACTTTGGGCCTCAATTACCAGTTAGTGTTTCGCAAACGCTTGAAAAACCATCCAGGATCGTTACCTAATTTTCAGTCCTACTTGGAATCCATCTACCACTGTATCCCTCAGCACCACTTACCATCAAGGGAAGAACGAGCCACGTCGGATGTATAGCTTGCGACAAGCTAAAGAACGGTCTTCTCCTCTTCTAAGTGATGTGTGGGCCACGTGTTCCTCGTCAGTGCCCTCCCCCTCTGAAAGCCTCACGCGATGGCTGCGGGAGGAGGGGCGGGTAGGAATTTAAGTTTGGCAAACAGACCACCCGGCACCCCCGAGTCAAATCGCGAAACGGACACCCGTCTCTGTCCCCACCTCCCCCAAGCCTTTCATCCATTTGTGTAGGCCTTCCCACGCGGTGCTGAAATGAACAATGGGTACCACGTGCGACTTTTTCAAAGCGAGAAGTGATAACGCGAGATTAACGATATATTAAGGCAAGAATGGAAGATGGCCGAATTTCCTTCGCACGGTTGTGGCAGTGTAAAAAAAAAATCCATTAAATTTTTCTCTCGTTTTGACTTTGGGGGGGGGGGAGGCAATTTAAAAAAAAAAAATTTTTCTTTTTACTTGCTTGCTGTTGAAAGCTTCTAAAATAATAATGTCTTCTGCAATTTTCTTTTTTAAAATGTAGAATATAAGTGGCCAGGTTTTGTTGTTTTTAATTATTAATAAAATCTATGAAGATAGTTCCATTCGAATACAATTTATATATACATCTGTAGAAAATTAGCTTAAAGTTGTAAAGTATGTATTCAGAGAGAGAGACAGAAAGAGGGAGATGGGGAGATGACGTCAGTAAGAGAGAGATGACGCCATTACAGAGCGAGGGGATATGACGTCATTACAGAGAGAGAGAGGGGGAGATGACGCCATTACACAGAGAGAGAGGGATATGATGTCATTACAGAGAGAGAGAGGGGGAGATGACGCCATTACACAGAGAGAGAGGGATATGACGTCATTACAGAGAGAGAGAGGGGGAGATGACGCCATTACACAGAGAGAGAGGGATATGATGTCATTACAGAGAGAGAGAGGGGGAGATGACGCCATTACACACAGAGAGAGAGGGATATGATGTCATTACAGAGAGATGACGTCTGTACAGAGAGAGAGAGGGGGGAATGATGCCATTACACAGAGAGAGAGGGATATGATGTCATTACAGAGAGATGACGTCTGTACAGAGAGAGAGAGGGGGAGATGACGCCATTACACAGAGAGAGAGGGATATAATGTCATTACAGAGAGATGACGTCTGTACAGAGAGAGAGAGGGGGAGATGACGCCATTACACAGAGAGAGAGGGATATGATGTCATTACAGAGAGATGACGTCTGTACAGAGAGAGAGAGGGGGAGATGACGCCATTACACAGAGAGAGAGGGATATGATGTCATTACAGAGAGATGACGTCTGTACAGAGAGAGGGGGGAGATGACGCCATTACACAGAGAGAGAGGGATATGATGTCATTACAGAGAGATGACGTCTGTACAGAGAGAGAGAGGGGGAGATGACGCCATTACACAGAGAGAGAGGGATATGATGTCATTACAGAGAAAGATGACGTCTGTACAGAGAGAGAGGGGGAGATGACGCCATTACACAGAGAGAGAGGGATATGATGTCATTACAGAGAGAGAGAGGGGGAGATGACGCCATTACACACAGAGAGAGGGATATGATGTCATTACAGAGAGAGAGGGGGATATGATGCCATTACAGAGAGAGATGACATCTGTACAGAGAGAGAGGGGGGAGATAACGCCATTACAGAGAGCGATGACGTCGTCAGTACAGAGAGAGAGAGAGAGAGAGAGAGAGTAATAACTTACGATATATGCGGATAAAGCAACAGGTGAATGTGAATCCTTTGTGTGGTGGACCGATTATTCCAGATGCAGCCAAGTTTCTTCTAAACATTAACCGGACTAATGGCAAGAGGAGTACTAAGCTGACAGCGACCGAACTCTCGCCTCCCCGCCTCCAGTTATTTACAGAATGTGTTAATAAACAGTTCTAATCTAATCCCACAACTATAAATCCCCTTTCGTTTATCTTGAAATAATTTAACTGCATCATTAATTTCATAAAAAGTGTCTGAAACTTTGAATATTCCGTTTTCACCGCCATAACGACACCACCACAGCTTTCCTGGCAGGTAGAGAGAAAAAAAAAAGCAAACAACAGAAAGGTTCCCTGTTGCAGTTAGTTGTATGCTGGTCACGGCTGTGCTACAGAGGCTCTAACCCCCTTGATCTACCCAGGTTCCCTTCAGTGTTTCTCTGACCGTATTTCACGGGTTTTTCCGCGTCCATCTGATAATTAGTGGAGTAGCCGACTTCCGACTTAAACCCGTGCGCCATTAACCCTTTCACAATCGGACAACATTTTTACTACTTCTTACTTTTATCGTTAAATGTTTCCCTTTTCCACCCCCTCAAAAAAACAAAAAAAAAATTAGAAGAATAAAAATCGTAAAAAGAGTTCATGGGAAAAATAAACTAAGCAGAAAGAGGCTGGGGGGGGTCAGGGAATAATAGGAGACAATGGCTACGCCAGAGCCCGGCTCTCCCGCGCCCTCTTGTAACCCGACCCGCCGCGTTTGTATCGACCGTAAGTCAAATGGGATTTTAACGATGTGCAAAGATTAAAGCGATCTTGGGTTTCCCTGTCGGGAGGCCACCTAGCTTCTTAGATGTGGAGAGGAGGACTGCACCGCGAGGTGGGGGGGGGAGGGGAGGGTGACATCTTTCTGGAACGGCCTTCCATTTGCCGCGGGCCAGCTGCCGGCGGTAGAGCTTGCCGCGAGCACACGACCAGAGGCGGCCGATAGGCTATCTAACGAATTAAGCCGGACAGCATCCGCTGTGCGTGGTCCGGTGGTCCGGAGATAATGTCGGAAAACTGCTTGTTGCAGCAGCAGCAACAACACCGACACCAACCTCCCATACTCCCGTGAGCCGACGAGGGCCGGCGGCCATAGCTCTCCTGTCAAGAAGACCACAAACAACTTCCGGCGTCCCAGCTGGTGTCGGGACGCGATCTGGACCATCTCGGCTGGTGGCTTGCAACAACAACAACAACAAAAATTAAAAAAAAAAAACAATGTAACATCTGCCTGATGCATCATCTGTTTATCTATGCAACTGGTTCTCTGTCTAGAGAGGGCCGTATTTTTTTAATGGAAGATGGGATGCAAAGGTAGGAAGATAGTGAGGGCTATCGTCGACCGATCCTTTTTAGAAGTGTCCCTATAGACCCACTTCCGGGGACCTTATAGCACAGATTCCGTGCAAATAAGTGGCTGCAGTTTCACAGACCAGGACTAGTAATCCCGTCCGTACGATCGGTGTATTACCCCCCCCCCGCCTACAGCTTGCCAGTCTATGTATGAATGGTCCCAGAATAAACAGAATAAATATATGAAGCTGCTAAATCCTTCTGGATGTTTAGAAAGTATTCGTGGCAGCAAGCACATTCAGTAAATCTGAATGTTTACGGTTTATTCATACTCCCGTTTACTAAGACAATCGTTTTAAATTTGTCTGGCACCAAAGCTTGTTTCAGGTGGATATTATTACCTGTCTGAACGCTTCCAAAACAAAGTTATTTAAATTAATGAATAAACACTGAGACGATCACGTGTGAGCTCACGTGTGCTTGTTCAATCGTTTGTTATGTTTTCAGTTTAAATAATTCAATAAAAATAAACACAGGACACCACACACAACACACACACAGAGACACACACACAGACACACACAGAGACACACACAGAGACACACCACACACAGACACACACACACACACAAAACATGGCGACAGATAGTAGTATTCGGAAAATGTAACTACATACAGTTGTTGTGGTTTTTTTTAAAAAGCGAATTTGCCACAAGCTAGGAGACTTACTGTTTTGATAAAGAGTGTAACCACATACTGCATCGGGCTTTCTTCGGCATCTCTCTGGCATCCCGTCGTGCTTAGAATAGGTAAACATTTTCTGCTTTAATTCTCAGTCGCGTGAAAAAACGTTGCTGAAAGAACAGAGCTGATAGACTTTGGATAAACACGAAATATGAGTTGAACAAACAAAACTCCGTTGTTTAGAGAGAGAGAGAGAGATGGAGAGTGAGATATGACGTCAGTAAAGAGAGAGATGGAGAAAGAGATATGACGTCAGCACAGAGAGAGATGGAGAGAGATATGACGTCAGTACAGAGAGAGATGGAGAGAGATATGACGTCAGCACAGAGAGAGAGATATGACGTCAGTACAGAGAGAGATGGAGAGAGAGATATGACGTCAGTAAAGAGAGAGATGGAGAGAGAGATATGACGTCAGTACAGAGAGAGATGGAGAGAGATATGACGTCAGTACAGAGAGAGATGGAGAGAGAGATATGACGTCAGTAAAGAGAGAGATGGGAGATAGAGATAGCGATATCAGTAAGAGAGAGATGAGAGAGAGAGAGAGATATGACGTCAGTAAAGAGAGAGAGAGAGAGAGAGAGAGATTAACGTCAATACAGAGAGATGGAGAGAGAGATATGACGTCAGTACAGAGAGAGATGGAGAGAGAGAGATATGACGTCAGTACAGAGAGAGATGGAGAGAGAGAGATATGACGTCAGTACAGAGAGAGATGGAGAGAGAGATAACGTCAATACAGAGAGAGATGGAGAGAGAGATATGACGTCAGTAAAGAGAGAGATGGAGAGAGAGATATGACGTCAGTAAAGAGAGAGATGGAGAGAGAGATATGACGTCAGCACAGAGAGAGATGGAGAGAGAGATATGACATCAGTACAGAGAGAGAGAGATTTCGTCCACATGTTTTTGCTATATAGCTTTATTAAAAAAGCAAATTCTATTTTTTTAACAAAATTAATTAATTCCACTTTGTTCAACAATAACAAATTTGTTAAAAGGAAATTGAGGAGGAAAGTAAAAATTTGTTTCTTTAAATCGTAATTTAAGAAAATCAACGTGATATAATGATGATTCTTCCAAGAGAAGCCAAAAGACTCAGCGATTCGAATAATGTGTCGACTTGTCTCGTACAACTAAAATTGCGCTAAAATACATTCAACATTTATATAGCTAGCTATTTTAGGGTTACTGCGTTAAAAGATTATCATTAATAGGTAGTATTTTAAAATTATATCATGTTAACATTAAATTGTTGTTAATAAAGAGAACAAAATACACTTTATTAAGTCGTAACTTATACGGTGATATCATAGCTGGACACTTGTTTCTGGCGAATGTCTGTCCATCTGTCTTAGTGTAGCTGTTATGGAGTCATACTGGACAAATGCATAGACACGAAGAGAGCCAGAGCGGCTTTTTTGCGCCCCAGTAATAATGCATTCGACAATGAATGATGGATGAAGCCTAAAGATAAAAAGAGCAAGAGAAAGAGTTTGCAGAGACTGTAATTGATGGTTATTAAAGTCGTCGTCTCATTAGAGAAACGTAGCGTAAATTTTGAGAAAAAACAACAACAACGGATAACCAATTAACTAATTAAGTTTCGGTATCGTGTAATGAGAGTATTCACTTTATTATGTATTTTTAAAATTATTTTATTACGCTATCGAACTTCTGCGTTTTTAAAATTTGTTGTTTATCATTCTGTTATCACTATCATCAGTATCATTCTAATATGACCATCTTCGGTATCATTCTGATATGACTATCATCGGATCATTCTGTTATCATTATCATCAGTATCATTCTAATATGACCATCTTCGGTATCATTCTGATATGACTATCATCGGATCATTCTGTTATCATTATCATCAGTATCACTCTAATATGACCATCACTGGCATTATTCTGTTGTTACCATCACTGGTATTATTCTATTATGACTATCATCGGTATCATTCTGATATGACTACCATCGTTATCATTCTGTTATGACTATCATCGGTATCATTCTGATATGACTACCGTCGTTATCCTTCTGATATGACCATCTTCGGTATCATTCTGATATGACCATCACCGGTATCATTCTGTTGTTACCATCCTCGGTATCATGCCGTTTTTACCATCTTCGGTATCATTCTGATATGACCATCATCGGTATCATTCTGTTGTTACCATCCACAGTATAATTCTCTTATAGCATTGGTATCATTCTGATATGACAATCTTCGGTATCATTATATTTTTATCATTACCAATAACCAATATCATTATATTATAACCATTACCAGTATTATTAGTTTATCACTATTAACGGTATCATTCTATTACGAATATTAATTATATCATTCTATTATGACCACTACCAATATAATTCTGTTATCATTATTACCAGCATCATTTTGTTATAGCCATTACCGGCATCATTCGTTTATCACTATTAATGGTAATATTCTATCATGATCATTACTGGTATCATCCGTTTATCACTATTAATAATATAGTTCTATCATGATCATTACCGGTATCATCCGTTTATCACTATTAATGATAATATTCTATCATGACCGTTACCGCTATCATCCGTTTGTCACTATTAATGATAATATTCTATCATGACCGTTACCGCTATCATCCGTTTGTCACTATTAATGATATCGTTCTATCATGACCGTTACCGCTATCATCCGTTAATTACTATTAATGATAATATTCTATTATGACCGTTACTGCTATCATCCGTTTGTCACTATTAATGATATCGTTCTATCATGACCGTTACCGCTATCATCCGTTTGTCACTATTAATGATATCGTTCTATCATGACCGTTACCGCTATCATCCGTTTATCACTATTAATGATAATATTCTATCATGACCGTTACCGCTATCATCCGTTAATTACTATTAATGATAATATTCTATTATGACCGTTACTGCTATCATCCGTTTGTCACTATTAATGATAATATTCTATCATGACCGTTACCGCTATCATCCGTTTGTCACTATTAATGATATCGTTCTATCATGACCGTTACCGCTATCATCCGTTTATCACTATTATGATAATATTTCTATCATGACCGTTACCGCTATCATCCGTTTGTCACTATTAATGATAATATTCTATTATGACCGTTACCGCTATCATCCGTTTGTCACTATTAATGATAATATTCTATCATGACCGTTACCGCTATCATCCGTTTGTCACTATTAATGATAATATTCTATTATGACCGTTACCGCTATCATCCGTTTGTCACTATTAATGATAATATTCTATCATGACCGTTACTGCTATCATCCGTTTGTCACTATTAATGATAATATTCTATCATGACCGTTACTGCTATCATCCGTTTGTCACTATTAATGATAATATTCTATCATGACCGTTACCGCTATCATCCGTTAATTACTATTAATGATAATATTCTATTATGACCGTTACTGCTATCATCCGTTTGTCACTATTAATGATAATATTCTATCATGACCGTTACCGCTATCATCCGTTTGTCACTATTAATGATATCGTTCTATCATGACCGTTACCGCTATCATCCGTTTATCACTATTAATGATAATATTCTATCATGACCGTTACCGCTATCATCCGTTTGTCACTATTAATGATAATATTCTATCATGACCGTTACTGCTATCATCCGTTTGTCACTATTAATGATAATATTCTATTATGACCGTTACCGCTATCATCCGTTTGTCACTATTAATGATAATATTCTATCATGACCGTTACCGCTATCATCCGTTTGTCACTATTAATGATATCGTTCTATCATGACCGTTACCGCTATCATCCGTTTATCACTATTAATGATAATATTCTATTATGACCGTTACCGCTATCATCCGTTTATCACTATTAATGATAATATTCTATTATGACCGTTACCGCTATCATCCGTTTATCACTATTAATGATAATATTCTATCATGACCGTTACCGCTATCATCCGTTTATCACTATTACTGGTGTAATTCCGCCCTATTACCACAGCCGACAAAAGCCCTTAAATTCCACTAAGTTCAACGTTTTTTTAACATTTGTGACTTCAGAGAACAAAAGAAACAACAACAAAAACAAACGAAAATACATTTTGCGTGGGTGACCTTTCAGATATATCTCCAGAGTAAACCTGCAAAGCTTTTACAGAGGTGGAGAGAAGCCGCCTTAAGGGGTATAAAGTTGTACGTAGTTTCTTGCTAGGTCTCGTATTTTCCTCCGAGCCAGCCACTGAATTCTGTCGGCCCTGCTGTGTAGAGGAGACACCGGCCGGACGATTTAATATGTAGACTCTGCCAATCTGGGGGAGAAAACTCAGCGGTCTCGAATTAAGTAACCTCGGGTCCGCAGATCAAAGAGACCGGGATCTGATAAGTGTGATAACGCGAGAACCTATACCCCGACCTACATGACAGATTAAGTGACTACACTTTGAATAAATGTCTCTTTCTCTACTACCCCTACCCACACGTCGACGGTAGGAAACCTTTGAGACGACTGACTTCCGAAGGAGCCCGTCTCTGCCCAGCATTGTTTAACGTAAAATCACAGCCAGCAAGACGTGCCATGCGGGAGCTTGGTGCTTAGCCTACTGAACTCCCGAGGTCGAATCCCGGTCGGAAGGGGTTTGATATAGCGTACATACCTCTCCCTGGCGTCTCTTTTGTTTAACCTCTTCTTCGCCAGCCGTCCGTATCAGTCTTTTCCCGCATCTAACAAATGATGTCTTGTAGGGAGACTATCGATAATTTGGTTCACCGTCTCGGAAGGACTTGACCCACAAGGGTACCGTTTAGGACAAGGGCTGCGACGAGCCCTCGACAGTACTTATGCAATTTTTTGAAATGTTTAAATCCATTCGCAGACCCCTAACACCTTAATGTACCACTGTATAATGCGTAGAAAACAAGCGCTAACCACGTTACCGATTCCGTTAGAGAGTGACGTCTCGTTACTGATTCCGTTAGGGAGTGACGTCTCGTTACTGATTCCGTTAGAGAGTGACGTCTCGTTACTGATTCCGTTAGAGAGTGACGTCTCGTTACTGATTCCGTTAGAGAGTGACGTCTCGTTATTGATTCCGTTAGAGAGTGACGTCTCGTTACTGATTCCGTTAGGGAGTGACGTCTCGTTACTGATTCCGTTAGGGAGTGACGTCTTGTTACTGATTCCGTTAGGGAGTGACGTCTCGTTACTGATTCCGTTAGAGCGTGATGTCTCGTTACTGATTCCGTTAGGGAGTGACGTCTCGTTACTGATTCCGTTAGAGAGTGACGTCTCGTTACTGATTCCGTTAGAGCATGATGTCTCGTTACTGATTCCGTTAGGGAGTGACGTCTAGTTACTGATTCCGTTAGGGAGTGACGTCTCGTTACTGATTCCGTTAGAGAGTGACGTCTCGTTACTGATTCCGTTAGGGAGTGACGTCTAGTTACTGATTCCGTTAGGGAGTGACGTCTCGTTACTGATTCCGTTAGAGAGTGACGTCTCGTTACTGATTCCGTTAGGGAGTGACGTCTCGTTACTGATTCCGTTAGGGAGTGACGTCTAGTTACTGATTCCGTTAGGGAGTGACGTCTCGTTACCGATTCCGTTGAGAGAGAGTGGACGTCTCGTTACTGATTCCGTTAGGGAGTGACGTCTCGTTACTGATTCCGTTAGGGAGTGACGTCTCGTTACCGATTCCGTTAGAGAGTGACGTCTCGTTACTGATTCCGTTAGGGAGTGACGTCTCGTTACTGATTCCGTTAGGGAGTGACGTCTCGTTATTGATTCCGTTAGGGAGTGACGTCTCGTTACTGATTCCGTTAGAGAGTGACGTCTCGTTACTGATTCCGTTAGGAAGTGACGTCTCGTTACTGATTCCGTTAGAGAGTGACGTCTCGTTACTGATTCCGTTAGGGAGTGACGTCTCGTTACTGATTCCGTTAGGGAGTGACGTCTCGTTACTGATTCCGTTAGAGAGTGACGTCTCGTTATTGATTCCGTTAGAGAGTGACGTCTCGTTACTGATTCCGTTAGGGAGTGACGTCTCGTTACTGATTCCGTTAGAGAGTGACGTCTCGTTACTGATTCCGTTAGAGAGTGACGTCTCGTTATTGATTCCGTTAGAGTGTGACGTCACTAGAGTTTTAAAAAGGACCAAAGAAGGGAAATAGCAGCGGTCCGAAGAAAATATGTCTTAGCCCTCCACGACCCGTGCACATCTCAACACCGTACAGGACAGGAAGCAAAGTGGGATGTTTTGCCTCATCCGCCCTACGGTCAAGTCGTGGCCCTTAGCGATTATCATAGGTTTGGGCCTTCGAAAAGGCATCGGCAGGGGAAGGATTTTTTTTGCAGATATAAGGAAATCGAGCTTCGTTTTACAAGAAATACATTACAAACTTTTGTATTGATGGTACATATGGAGATTACACGAAAAACTACAACTGGAGAAGATTTCGTTTTTCTTTCTCTTTGATACGGATATCTATGCCATTTTGATTAATGGCCATTTCAGTTTTCCTTTTCCCTAACTTTCAGAAAAACTGTTTGCTGAAAGTTTCATAGACATTGTGCAAATATTCGTTTACTTATTCGGTTTACCATAGTGCAACACCGCAAAAGAGGAATTGTTTGGCTGGACCACGGCCTCTTGTGAGACACCAATTTGGTGTAAAGCTGAGCTGCCGCGTGTAGTATGTCTATATTCTTTTTTCCCCCAGATATTTACATCATTCGGTCTGCATCACAGCCGGTAAGGATGCACGAACGAAGAAGACTGTGATCGAACACAGCGCCGGAAAAATCATCGCATAGATTTGGGATATCAAACGTTTACGTCAGACGAAGCTACCAAACCCTCGCTTTTCGTATTTTGCAAATCTAAACAGTAACCAAGTCCAGGATCATCATTCTCTCTGTCTCTCTTGCCCTTCCCTACTCTCTCTCTGTTCTGACATCATCTCTGTGTGTACTGACGTAATCTCTCTGTGTACTGACGTCATCTCTCTCTGTGTCTGTCCGTACTGACGACATCTACTGACATCATCTCTGTGTGTACTGACGTCATCTCTCTCTCTGAGCTGACATCATCTCGGTGAGTACTGACGTCATCTCTCTGTGCTGACATCATCTCTATGTGTACGGACGTCATTTATCTCTGTGCTGACATCATCTCTGTGTGTGCTGACATCATCTCTGTGTGTACTGACGTCATCTCTCTGAGCTGACATCATCTCTATGTGTACTGACGTAATCTCTCTGTGCTGACATCATCTCTGTGTGTACTGACGACATTTATCTCTGTGCTGACATCATCTCTATGTGTACTGACGTCATCTCTCTGTGCTGACATCATCTCTGTGTGTACTGACGTCATCTCTCTCTGTGCTGACATCATCTCTGTGTGTACTGACGTCATCTCTCTAATTTTTCTCTCTCTCTCTCTCTCTCTACCGAGGCAATTAAACTATTTTTTTTTCTTCTTCTGAGTGCTGACTCCGTCTGTTTTCACGCATTCCACGCAGATGGCTTGCGTCCAATCTCGGCATGAAAACGATCGTATTTTTGTTGTTGCTGCCCCCCCTCCTCTTCCTTCTAATTGCGCCATTTGGAGCCGACATCAAATGGGTTTCTTTGAGCACGAAAGGTAATACTCATCCCGAACTACGTACAAAGACTGCCGAGAAATCCTCGCGGGATAAAAGGGAGATAATAAAGATATATCTGTTTTTATCTGCATCCCTTGATCTTGCGGGAAAATTGAAGCGGTAAACAACGCCTAGCCCGACCGACCGCCCGCCTATGGACCAGATCGGTTCACGCAGTGCTCCCCGGTGTAAACCGAGGAAGGGACAGCAACACGTTTGAGGGGGTGGGCAGGCGCCACCTGTGACGTCATATACGTGCGCAGAGGAGTCCTTCTCTCTCTCTCTCTGACTGGCGTTTCTCCGCCATCTTTGAGCGAATGTCCATTGATTTCCGGCTAATTAAACAAACGCAAATTTCTTCAAGCCGCCAGCAGACACGAATGTCTACTCACTGTGACGAGGCGTCGATTTGTGTAATTTAGAGATTGTTTCCGCCTTCACTCAGAGGCGAAGCGTCCAGGACCTCAAGGCGGAGAGTAGGTGCTGTATCCCTTTTATCGCCAGGTGAGCAGGGTCTCCGGCCAAGCCCACACTCCCACCTACCTTCCCGGGTATTTCTCTGACTTATAAACGATCCTGTGCGACTCGGTTATCTTCTCCTGATTCCCGATCGGCGCAATCAAACTCGGTTATCTTCTCCTGATTCCCGGTCGGCGCAATCAAACTCGTTAATTGCGACTGGTGACTGTTTGACCGTGGTGTCGCCGACAGCGCCATCTGGCGAGGAAGAAAACATCTCAGCCGTCCGTCATCTCGCCCCGTCAGAGAGATCCGGTAAAATTTCCCCGGCGGTTTGTGACCTTCAGGACGGACTGATGGACTGGGAGAGGACAGGACGTTCGTTAACGAGCGGTCTGTCAGAAGACCGGTGCAGCACGGTAACTGGGTCTGCTGGCCCCGAGCCGGGCGCCACCTGGAGGATAGGGGTGCAGTCGGGAGACTCGAATTCGTTCCTCAAAAGGCGTCAAGGAATCGATTCTGCGTCTGTCCCGTCTTACTCCCCCCCTGCGGAAACTGTCCCCCGAGAAGCGAACAACGGGATCGAGCTACGCTGGCCGGACGATCTGGGAATCCTGTTTAAAAAGGGGACTCAGTCCGATCCACAGTTTGTAATGGTCACCGAGGTGATTTAATCTTTCGGACATTTTTCAATGAGGAAATTGTGATAGACTTCATTTCCAGACATGTACGTGGGTGATGGTGTCTGATCGTTGTTCTGAGCAGTCGTTGTCCTCAGCAACTAAATTATACAGCAGGGATTCGCGTAGCCGTGCTAAAAGTGGCTCGGGATAATATCAATTTCAACTCATCAATTACGTTTTTTATGCTCTTACATATTTTTTTGTTTTTGTTTCAGTGCAAAAAAAAAGGTGTGTTACAGCGGTTCAATGTCATCAGATGATATTGGGGGTGTCTGTATCCGTGCCTGTGAGTGTATGTGTATCTGCAAGTGTATGTATGTGTCTGTACTAGCGAGTATGTGAGTGTCTGTTTAGCTGTGTGTTCAGTTACTTGTAGGGCTGTAGTGTGTGTGTGTGTGTGTGTGTGCGCTCTCTCGCTGTCGACACGTGAGTCGCTGGTCGATGACGAATCGCGCGACTGGCCCGGACTGGGATGCGGGGCCGGGGGAAGTGCGTGGCAATAAGGCAGCGAGAAGATGAAGCATGGAATAAAAGGGTTGCGTACCTTGCCGACATTTTCGACCAGCTGAACAAGCTAAATTTGAAGCTTCGAGGAAGTGAAACACATATTGTCCTTTTTTCAAGATGGTCTCTGGGCCTTTGTTTCCAAACTGCAGAACCGGCGTCGGAAAACCAATCTTGGAAACATCGCTATGTTCGAAAAACTTTGTGGAGTGATGGATGAGTCTCAGGTCCAGCTGGATCAGTTCTTCAAGGATGAGATTACTGAACATCTTCAGTCTCTAGAAGAGGAATTCGAGCGACACTTCCCTGAGCTATCAGAGGAACAGGAGGCCCTGGTAAGGAACCCATTTTGTACTGCACTTGATGTATCCAGCATCCCAGATAAGATCCAAGATGAATTTCTGGATCTAAGGAACGACTCTCCAGCTCTTGATCTCTTCAAGGTGAAATCGGTGACTCGGTTCTGGTGCGCTATGTATCAGTCATACTCCAAAGTCAGCATGATAGCCTTACGTGTCCTTGTTCCATTCGCTTCTACCTACCTGTGTGAAGCAGGATTTCCAACTCTTGTCAATATAAAAACGAAGAATAGGAACAGATTAGATGTTGGAGATGACATGAGACTGGCTCTAACAAACGCTCTGCCACGAATTTCAAGGCTTGCCACTCAAATGCAACATCAGGCATCCCACTAGCTGGGCTGGATAGCTGTTGAAACCTATGTTGATATTATTGTAAGAATAATTGTGTTCTTTTTGTGAATTAAGGTTTGACCAATGTTGTGATTTAGTTCGCTAATAAATAATTACAGGATTCTTAAATAAATTTTTTGTTAGATGTTTCTTTCCCTCTACTTCTCAGAAAATAAAATGTAAATCAAGCTGCTGATAGTAGGGGGTCACGTGGGTTTCAAGCTTTTGGGTAAGGGGTCGCGAGTGCAAAAACGTTGGGAACCACTGTTATAGAGGGAGGCGAAACATGTCTCACCACCTTTTTGGAGGGATTGGGTGGGGGGTAGATGTAGTTACGTCTCTCCCCACTACTTTTCCGTGCAAGATTTTACTAATTTTTAAGAATTACTCTCAGATATCAGGGGACGCGATACCCAAATATTCCCCTTTCATTGTTGATGGCACCAAAAATCATTTCCCTGAAGGAACAGGCTATCTGTTGGGCATGTGGATGCTTAGATGGAACCCAATGCAGAAGCAACACCAAACCAAACTGTTACGACTTCATTTGCCAGCCAGTCCCCTAAATAGGTTTTCTCTCTCCCTTTGTAAGTCTCTTTATCTTTCTTCTCGTTTTCTCCCCCCCACCGATTCCCTCCCTTGAAACTCACGGAAACCGCGAGTTTTATATCAACACATTTACTCGTCGACATAAGGTAACTGAAGGCGAGTTTTGTGGTGATCCCCTCGGTCGTGATGCTGCAGCAATTTACCGTTAGTATCAGGTGATGAATAGCAGATACAGCTTGGATCTATCCCGCATGATACCGACTCCGGTACGTAGTTATTAGTATTATTATTATTATTATTAGACTACTGCGAGTAATTATGGAAACGGAGAAACGACTGATTACAAAATGCAGTTAACACGTGACGAAATCGCATCTCGTGTGTGAGAATGAAATAGTACAGTCACGTGATGATCTAGTGGTGTTAGGTACTCCAGGCAGGGTATGCTCTCTATGCGATGGACGGCGAACCAGTGAAGACCTTGCAAATGACTTTTCTGCAGGTACGGGTGTTAGCAGTTCTCCACCTACAGCAGGATACACGTGGACGGGTCGCTGCCCGAAAACCTTTGCTGAGAAGAGGCGACCAAACGTCGAGGGCAGCAGAAATGAAACAGTGGGGTGACGGAACCTGGAAGAAGCTGCTCCTTACAGACGAGTCCAAGTTTGAACTGTTTAGCGATGATCAACCTAGCATCCCTGGAAGAAGTGTAGCATGGGTGTGCGTGGATCAGTACAGGCCTGGTGCTTCATATCAACCTAGAGTGCCAGAGGTTGGCATAAAATCAGCATGAAAACAAGGTGTCGTTCTATATAATGCAAAAGGCTCACCTACTAAATACTGATGCACTGCACAAAGTATTCACCTTTTTTGTTGTCTATTTTCTGTAATGATGCATTGTGTATGTAATACATACGTCTCAGGTCCAATTACTCATTATTTGTGCACATCCCCTGTGTGGTTCCGCAATTATTTCCAATACTGTAATAAAAAGAAAAGCAAAATCTAATGGAGCTCTTCGAGGCTGGAATGCGGTGTATTCTTGCAGGCAAACAACTTTGAGCAAGGATAACATAAAATTGGTAAAACCAATGAACAACGAAGTTGCTGTGAAGAATGACCCAGGCTTCAACTGAGTTGCCAAGTCGTAAGACACCTGGATAATGTACATGCCGAGTGCATCATATTTTTTTCCGGAGAGAAGTCAGGGTGGTTCCAGCTGCACCTCAGAATCCAAGATGGTAAAACTGAAAGTTAGTGGCAGCGATTTGGAAACAGGGATGGAAGCAGTTCCTCAGCCATCTGGACAGTGATTGAAAAATAATTGTTCTGTTTACTACACGTCCGAAACTACAGGTGATTAGAACGCTATCAAAAAAGTGGACATTCTTATCTTTTGTACTAATTCGGCAAAGAAACGTTGTAGAGTTTGTTCTAAAATGTCGGCTGTACAATAGCCACTCGGGTTAATTTTTATAGTTTTTTTTACTTATTTCCATGAGACAGGAGGAATATGGAAATTACTGGAGCTGTGACGACTAATTAGACGCGTAGGTGAGGTATAATATATGGCGTCATACGCTCTGACCTCCGATCTAAAGGCTAAAGAATATGGCGCCGAGTATAGCTCATCTGTACGTCTAATCAGGAATTACTGGAGCTGAAACAGCTATCCCCGGTTGCCTCCCCTACATTCTAGTAAGTTCTGCCTTAAGTCTCACTTAGCTTGGTGCTGTTGTAAATATGATGCGTGTGAAAATCGATGGGTGATATAAGCTGGCCAAAGTATGCGCCGCATCTAACGGTTACCATTTTCAGGACGACAGGTCGGACAAATGAGCAAGAATCATGTTTGGTGCTGAAGCTCTCCTATCAGAAAGACCAAAAACAACTCCGCCCACGTCATAATAACGCCATGGGTTACGTCATAGTTGTGCAAGATGACGCGCCGTATGGAGTTTGGTGGTACTGACTTTATATTCTTGCTCAGAAGAGCTCTCAAAAAGCTGTAGGTTTGTCTTTGGGAGCAGGATAAACGATTGAAAAAAAACTGATATACTTAACGACAGACGTAATCGCACCGAAAAGTCGGGGCCGCGTGGGTTACACCGAGCTGTTGATCCCGACTCCTGTTTAGTCAAAGGAAAATCCGGCCGATGCGATTTTATACGGGGATTTATTTTGACAGAGGTCGCTCGTTCAGCTGTCGCCGGGTTGCTGAGGATTTTTCGGGCTGCTTGGTGGTTTGGCGTTCGAAAATAAAGAAGAGCGGCTGGAGTGGTTAGAGGGGGGGGGTCCCTTCCCTCTCCCACGGTTCGCTTTTAAAAGAAGAAAAAAAAAGGAACATAAATTTCCATAAAAATCCCTCTCTTCCATTTTCTTTTAGGCCAGAGGCGGCAAATGGGGGATAAGGGGTGGATTGGACGTCTGGCTTGTTTCATGCGCGGTAAAGTGAAATTAGACTTTGAACGTTGTTGGGGAAGGTACAGGCGGCGAGATTAGCTTGTTTTTGGCAGCAGTCGCCTTTATCTACATCAGAGAGGGTTCCTCCAGCTTTCAAGATAAACTGGTGTTAAAAAAAATATACATACATAAATATGTGTACAGTTTTCTAACGAAAAAAGAGAGATATAAATCAGTTGTCTTTGTTGATATCTACGGATGCGGTAAATCATCACTGCCGCTCTTTGATGGTACCGATGAGTTGACGCGTGCAGACTCAAAATCACTCAGGGAAAAACAGGAGGAGGAGGAGGAGGAGGAAAGGGGATAAGATGGTGGCATGAGTTAGGGGGTCAGCGTCATCTGTCTACAGAAATAAATCAATAAGGAACCCCGCAAAAGAAGACGACGACGTAAAAGGGGGGCAGATTTATTGAAATTCTAATATTTGAAATGGTTTCTGGCTTCGAGTTCGCCCATCAGAGTTTGTTTTTTTTTCCGAAATCCGGATCAACTGAAATTAGATATCGAGGTCAGAAGCGACGACACGTGATCTTCAGGGTTGAAGTCGTCGGCGAGAGAAGAATTCCTTTAAGGAATCGGTATAAACCGGCTTCCCCGACGTTTCTGGGTTAGTAGATTGTAGTCGTTCTCCGTGCGTCGGGTTTACATCACAGCGGGAGGATGTTTGAGTGCTAAATATAAACTGATATCGGGCAGTAATCCCCGCTGACGTCAGCTGAAAACCAGGGATGCGTACACCTTGATCGGGCGACAGCGCGGTAGTCGGGTGGTTAGGGTGCTGAAGCACTCTGCTTCTCGAACTTCCCAAGCAGGGTTTCTTCTCGTTTCACCCCCCCCCCAATTAACCCCGATGGCCGGCCGCGTGGATTTACTTTACAGTTTACTCCCACATCTAAAAATGAAGATCTCTTGCAAGGTGTTTCCCTACTGAAGTCGGAAGTGCTCAGTTCCCTCGTGGAGCCAGGATCGGCATCCCTTCCTAGCGGACAACAGCAGCACTACGATCCTTTACCAGGGGTTGTCGACCTTATAGACTTCGGTGCACAACTCCGCTTGATTTTAAAGACACAAATAACCCAAAGGCTATGTTTACGTGCTACTGATGTGTCAAGAAACCCGTTCCTCCTCTGCTTCTTCATCCCAGGCATTAGAGATAAAATAAAGTCGAAGTGGCCGAAAACGGTCGAGGAATTCCAGGATCCAGATCCAGTGCCTACCCTTGATGTCGACTTCTAGTAGAAGGGGATTTGCTTGTTAGGCGGGCGGGACTGAGTAGCCTGAGTTGGAAACAACAGAGGGATGTTGTTAAAGTCAAGAGCGACTGGCTGCGATGCACACGGTGGCAAATAATATTAGAATAGGAGGGGGTCTGAAGGCTCGACAGTTAAATATAGGAGGCTTATTGGAAGCTAGAGATGTAGGGTGTCGTTCGCCCCCTGGTAATCTTAGGGCTCTTGCAAGTGTTTAAGGTTACTAGCGAGTTCAGGTCGCGCGTCTGTTCAACGAATCTCGGCTGAAGAATCTCTGTGATGAGGCAGGCAGGTATTAGGTTCCTCGACCACTGGGACGAATTTTCCGGTCGCAGGGATCTGTACGCAAGAGTTGGATTGCATCTTTATCAGCGTTGTTGCTAACCTTGAGCTAAGTCTCTTCTACCATTCTGGAGCCAGCGGAAGAAGAAATCTTGGTGGCGAAGATCAAAACTTTAATGGCAGTTATACAGTCGATACCAACTGCTTTCTCAAGGATACCGCGGCTCAAATCAGTAGTATTCATGACCTTAATTAATAAACGGGCTGCAGATGGGGAAAGAATTATGTACAATGGGGCTAAGGTAAAAAAGAAGAAAGAAAATAGTTAATAAATTTCTAAGCTATGTAAATTTAAAAAAAAAAAAAATTCCTCAATTTGTGAACAAAAGAAAATGGAAAGATTTACAATAAAGAAAAACTCCGGTGAGGGGAAGAGTATTGCCACGGCTATCCGCCAGAGAACGTTGCCTATCATGCGCCCCAGCACTTCCGGCTTCGTCAGGGAAATCCATACCAGAGAGAAAGCCCACACAACCGGTTGGTGAAGGAGAGAGATAGAAGCCATACTAGAAAGGTACGTGCGCCAAACCGAGACTCGAACCCGGAAATCCGATTGTCTGCCCACACCGGCCGCCCGAATTTATTATGCCAATGCAAAAAAAAAAAAAAACGTAGTACCTGGAAATGGATGACTTAAGGTTATGGACGACGGAAAAGATCTCCAACACTTTCGATTTTCCAGAAACTTAAGAAATTGATCTTTGACGCCATATCCAAGAGTAGAAATTGTGATATAAAAAATCGAGAAAAGAGACAACAAACAAATAAAAGATGAGCAATACGTCAAACGAACTATCCGATTTATACGGAATTTTGATATCCTGGTATAGTCGGAAGTGAAAAGGAACAGTCCCAGCACTTCTCTACTTGGGCACTATATTCTCCAGAGGGGTAGCACGGTAGTCCAATGGTTAGCTGAGAAGAGGGGGAACTCTTGAACTTAGAAAATCCCTACTGGAACCACTGTGTAGCTGTGGCAGGAAGTTGGAGTGGCCCACGGACAGGTACAGAAAGAAACTATGCATCCTGCGGAAGGTCGCTAAATCATCCAGCTGAACTGAACTAAGACTCAACCATCGTCTAAATGGGATGTTGCCTGTAAAAAATTACACATTTTTTTTCGGTTTTTTTAAATGTTAACGCAGACAGATTTATTCAGATACAGCCAACCAAATGATATTTGGCAGAATCTCCTCTTTTTTATCTCATCTTATTTAATTTTATAACACAAAGGACACGTTTTCAACCTCAACAATTCAGGGATGCAAAATGACAGAAAACATGTGATTAAAGATGGAAGGAATCATTTTATAAAAAAAAAAAAAAGTGAGACTAGTTCATCATTATTGCAGAAAAGTATAACAGGTAAGGTGTTTATGGAGGTGCTTTTAGCTCAGAGATCTGTTATGGAGATGACTTGTGGTTAAGAATATTAGCGGGGAGAACAGGGTGTACGTAGTTGTTATTACAGGGGAACTAATTCCTAATTAGAGCTATAATCTAAATGGACTGTAATAACTCACCCTACCCCACCGTGGGCTGGCTTAGTGTGTAATTAAAAAAAGACAACTATATGTTTAAAGAATGCACCCCACTATCGTTTGAGGTAAAAAAACTGAAATAAAATATTTTTGCACTTTTGTTTTTATTTACGGTAAAAATCAAAACATAAATCATCAACTCTTTGCATCAGCTGCCTTGGTGTAGACCACATCCTCACACACCTTTGAAGTATTTACATTTCAATATCACCACGTTTTTTGATGGTCTGATGAAAACATTAGAAACAGGCGAGAAAGGAATGAACACAAGCTGGACAAAGTACAAAACACAGTTCCTGCCCAAAGTCACTGAAACGTGGAGAAAAACAGACACAATAGCGGCGCAGAAGTGGTTAAAGTCAAACTGACCTTTGCAACGTTAACCTCCTACACCAGTTTTCTCTCCCCCCCCACAAATGAAATAAAATCAGAAGTGGGAAAGTGCTAGATGCTAGGGCTGAACATTCAGATGAAGCTCTGGGATGGGAGTGGGTGGATACCATTACGACGATGCTATTTCAGCTGGGTTTTGTTTGCATGCCTGTCCCAAGTACTGGGAGATGATATAAAAGCACAACTTAACTGACTTATAGGCTACAGGCATCTATAGCACAGCTTGATTTGGGAGTGAAAGTTAAAAATAATTTATAGTATCAAGTTATTCTACAATGCTTATGTAAGAGCAGACAACTTCAGCAGACTTAGTTGCGTGTGTAGAGGATACTTTCCAAAATAGAATAAATGCATTTTCAGTAATAGTGTAGCATTCCTTCTATAGTTCATATCACCATATGTTATGGTTAAGGGGAAGCAAAATATGTAGTACAGGACCAAGTACAGTAGGTGCCTAATGCCCATTATACAGGGCAACCCATAAGTCATGACACTCTGATAATATTTTTTATTGCCAAAGCCCACAGACATATCTTGTTCTCACTGTTGTTTTATTTGTGGAGGAACAGGTGGGAGATTTCGCCCTCATCAAGACATACGGCAGAACATCAGCAACAGCACTTTCGTGGTGTTCTTGCCAAGTGGTACCATCTTGTTGAAATCAAATTTCTTCTTCACTGAAGACCCCCCCCCCTGTCAAACCTCTTCTGGGATGAAGTGCTGCAACATGGGTCAGTACAATTCGAGTGACTGGGCAGCTGGTATGGCTGGTGCAATCTGTAAGAAAGAAAGCCAGTCTAAAGGACACACCCCCCCCTCTCTTTCAACAGTGAAAATGATGTAAGGTGTGTGGCCTTTTGGAATAAAACCTACCCGACTTATTCTGGTATGGGGAGTAGACTCTTAAAAAAAATTAAATAGCATGAAATATAAAACAAGTCAGGACTTAGAAGGGTTTAATTACCCTTTATAGTAAAAAAAAAAAAAAAAGAGATTAATTAATAATTTCTTCCCATTACAGCTTTCAAACAAACAAGATTTTGATCGCTGCATAAAGGGAGATAATTCCAGATTTTAAATGTATTGAGATTTTTGGTTAAAAACCCAAACCAAGATTATATATCGCATAATATTTACATTTTCTCTCAATTGATTCTCGTAAATTTCAGAATATTAACTTCATTTCTTAATTTAAAATTCCTTTCCTTACATCCTGCCTGTTGAGGAAAGAGGAAAAATGGTCTATAAAGAAAGAAAAGCAGATCTGTAATCATAAGGATAGAGTAAGAAATATAAACAGTTGAGAGGTGTGTTAGTGACATCACTTACACAAAGCAAAAATCTGTTCTACAGATCTCCAGAAAATTTAATAATATCTAATGTAATTCAGTTTCTGGTCAAATATATAAAAGTTGTATTTAAAAATTTTATAAGTTAGGCAGCTAACCTTTCCCTAACACAGAGGCATAACTGATAAAAGTCTGGCAATGAAAATTAGAGGGCTAATCCACAACTAATTTACAAAAAAAAAAAAGAAAAAAATGATGATTCTTAGAATATTTTAAAAGCCAATAAAAACCTGGAAAAATACATTATTACTCTTTTGTTTGTGTGTTGTTATAGGGAGTATATACCAGGGGAAAATGTTCAAATAAAACCCAACTGAAATAGAACTGCCACAATCGTATTCAACCAAGTTTTGTTTAAGCATATTTAGTACTCAGCTGTGTATGTATGTAATTAGGGAAATAAAATTAAACTCTACTAATATTCAAAATATTAACTAAAATATTTGACAACTTTGTTTTCTTAACGTACATGCACAACAATCTAGTAGCACAATTTTTTGTATCGATACTTCTGCCCGTGGGCAGCATGGTAGTATGGCTGCTAAAGTTGAGAGCACAAATTCAAATTCCAGCCAGCAATAGCTCGGTTTGTCATACCTCCCTACCATGGTTCCCACTTGCTCCTCTTCTCTAGTTAGCCATATAGATTTCCTCTCACATCCAAGACCAAAGATTTCAAGTACTTTTGGTAGATTACACACATGCAGGAAGTTCTGTGATGGGCCTGGCTAGCCAACAGTAGCCCCTGGCTCCCGAGATGATGGTTGATGACTTTTGCCTTAAAATATTTTATATTCACAAAAACAGGTAACCCCCTTTTTTTTATTATTTCGTTTTAAAAATAGCAAAAGATTTTTAAAAGAAAACTAACAGGAAACTAAAACTAACTAATGGAGGAGATGTATTTCCCTTTCCTTACTTTCTGTTTTCCTAATGATGATGTAATGTCTGATAAATGTGTAAATAATACAAAATACAAAATTATTATTATTAAAGTATCATATTTTAAAAAATTATATTTAAAATGACAACACAACAAAAAAACATAGTTTGAATTTCAAATGGTTGACATCAAGTCAGTTGGTGCAATTGTATTTTAACTATAAAAAAACATTGTAAACGATCAAAAATCGCAAAGCAATTAAGAGTTACCTCCCTTCTACTGTCTTCTAACCGATTTCTCTTATACAATAATATATTAAAGAATGTTACAAGGGACCAATGATGCCATAAACAGTTTTCAATAAAATGTATTTTCTGTTTAATATATAAAATTATTTCCTAGAGCATCCTTTTTGTTCACATGTGACATCAACTATAAGCATTTTCATTTTGTTTTGATGATTTCTTGAACACAGCCAACATGTGCATATATTATTGGCCAGCATGTTTCTATCTCTATCTCTCTCTGTCTACATATAATAGTATAGAGTCACAAGGACTGCAATCTTTATTCCAAGGAATCTTATGTCTCAAACATTTTACACTCACACAGCATACTGTGCATGAATGAATGATTTAAATCTAAAAACTCTTAACAACAACAAAAAAAGCTTGTTTGGGATCTTGAAGTATTTCAGAGTGACAAGTCTCTAACCATTAATGTCCCTTTTTATCCACACAATTACTGCCTGAGCTATACCTATAACAATGCAAATAATGGTTAGCAAAGAAATACCTTACACAAAAGGTTTTAAAGTAAAAAATGGCTGTGCAGTGTAAATCTAATAACAAAAACAATAAAAGTAAACAAAAAAATAGTTTGCCATTTCTGGTGAATCAGGTGTGGTACCTTGTAAACACTTCGTCAATTTTCTTTATAGTTCATGCCATTCCGTAACCCTGACTCCCACAATGCAGAGCGACCATCACACGGTCCTTCAGCTCAGACTTGCTTGGGTACTCTGGCAGTTTCAGCAGGTTAATACTAAAGAGGAGGGAAGCAGAATGGAATTGAGCAGCTGAGTGTAAACAATAGATTATATCTGACTGTAAAAGATCAAGTGGAGAGAGGTGTTGCGTTCATCCAAATCTAGATTTGAATGTCAGCTGTATAAGGGATCGTCACATCTGAACAAGACATCCAGTAGAAATACTGGTCAAAATTTTCTCTGCTAGAAAGATGTGACACAAACCTCTGATGAGTGCAGCTAATAGCTATCCACGGCACTAGCACTGACCAAAGTAAATAACATAATCTGATCTGTCTCAGAATAGAATGTAATGAAAGAAAAGGTGATTGGCAATAAAATTAAATGTATAGTATTAATGAAAGAAGCTCAAACATCCTGAGTAGTACTGAGATACATACTGGAGATGTTCAATGAAACCTGGCTGAAATAGTACTGTCATAATGGTATCCTGCTAGATCTTATTTGAATGTCCCTAGTATCAGTATATCCAAAATTCATCTAAAGTCTCAGTGTCCTGCTGAAGACAGCAGCACTTGCTCCATAATGCCGGCAGAAACCATGGCGCTATACATATTTCATTTGATGGTGTCTGTTGCAATAACCTTATGGTTTTTTCCCCTATGGGATTTCACCAGGTGTGTCAAGCAATAGACCTTAATCCGCAAAAAAGTGCAAACCAACTGTTGTACAGAAAAGTGTGTAAAACTGACAACCATCTGTCAGAAGTGGTATGGGGATGTTTCCTAACTACAGAACACCTCAACTATATTTGACTGTATCCAGGATGTTTGAGACAGAAGATTTGCTCTTGAAGCTGGTCAGAAGAAACAGAAACTGGCTCTAAGAGAAAGTTTTCTCAGTTCAACTTAATGGGGTACTAATAATATTATTATTATTCATTTTCTTTAATGTTTGTTACAGAAATAAGCTATAGCGAATGTCAACTTGGTTTTTCGTGAGCTTTAATTAAACACCGAGGCCACAAAATCTGGTTACTTGCTTATTAGTTCAACTTACCATGTGCTAGCAGTTGGCAGAATCTTGGGGGAGAATTTCACTTGGCTTATTGTAAACCTCTGACTGGATCCTACTCCTGACAAACTGCTAAATCCTCCGTATGGCACTCGGGAACTAGAGATAAAATAATAAATACATGCATTATGGGATCTGTCCCTTAGTAATCATTTCTGTACAAGACAAAATTAATACAATCATCATTTATAACACAATTCAGCACAATTAACTATTGTCCTTGATTGCTTTTAGAATTTAATGCACACAGCTGTATTCAGTTGAATATAGAGTTAACTCCCATAGACTATAAATGATGAAGAACAAAAAATAGATAAAATGTCTACATTTAGAATGTTTTCATATAATTTTTCACAACTAATCTAATCACCAAGAATAAGAAAAACTTAAATACCCACCCAAAACTTAAAAGATTGGGGAAAAAGCCTGTTTCAGGTAAATTAATATTTTGATAAGAACCAATTATTTAAGTTTTTCTATTTTTTAAAAAAAAGTACCCAAGAATTTTTTCTTTTTCTTTTTTACTATATTTCTTAACCCATGAGGTATCATAAAAGTTAGCTCTGACACAATTAACAAATCAACTAGTCAGGGACTAAAGCTAGAGATCAGCTATATAGCCACGCTGTAGTATCTGCAAGGCCAAGTTCATGTCAGGTGAGCTTTCATTGTAAATTAGTAAACCAGCACTAACTCAATTGCTGAACCATCAGAAAAAGTTGTGCTGTAATAAGAACTATCAGACAGAGAATGCTAAAACCATGGAAAAAGCCCCATCAGATTATAGCCAGCAAAGTTGCAGATTTTTCCAATGCTGCACAGAAAGTCTTCACTAAATATAGCATTCAGCATCCGAGGAGAACAGAACTCTCTAAACCCCACAGACAGAACTGAGCAAGTGACTTCAGAATGAATAGGATTTCTTTTGTTTAGAAACAAGTCCAGAGATGCCTGCACGTCTTTGCTGCGAGAGAAAATGCATCTTCTGTTGTAAAGTCAGGATGTGTGTGCAGACAAAACTTTGAGCCTCTCATTAACCACTTCTAGACATTTCATAGAGAAATTCAACGCTGTGATTCCACTGATAAATGCCCTGCTTTCGCAAAAGACTACAGCTGCTTATCAACACCTGCATCAGACCCCGCCAGCATCAAGACCAACTTTGAACAGGTAGTTATTGCTAACTTTCAGCACAAGCTTCTAGGGACCTGTGTGTGCTGCTGCGCTCAGCAACACAACCTAAAACTAAGGGTTGTAAACAGTGAACAACTTTCTGAGTCACAATATTTCCCACTGCCCAAGCAATGTCACGCACTGCATCTTGTTCTGAACTCACTTTAATTACTGTTGTCTTCTGAACTGGATTTTCACCATTTGCCAGCTGTAATATTACATTCTTTCTTAACTTTTTTCACTTTATCCAAGTTTGGAACTAGAAATATTTCTTGTGAAATTTTTCATTTTCAACCCTGACCAACTGTGTCAGGAAGGAACCAATTCATAAATCATAAAAAATCACTCATCTTAATGTTCTGCAGACAATGGACTCTTTTTACCATGCAGCCAGTCAGCTACCACAATTGCTCAACAACTGATTCTTTAGCACGTTAGCCACCAGAGTGAAAGAAAGAGCTCAAGAAAATAAAGGGAAACAACTCAACTAATCACAGGGACATCTCAGAGTAGAGAGGTCTTATTTGAAAATTTTCCAAAAAAATTTTCTTTCATTTTATGCTTGAGTTGTATTATATATAGATACATGATCTCACTTAATTCAGCCAAATGAAGGTGCTCAGAGAGATAAACCAGAGAGTTATTGAAAAAACACAACAACAACTAACCTTTTTACCAACAAAACAGAGTCCCCAGACCTACTCTACCGTTTGTATAGAGTCCACTGTCAGACACATTCGTGTAAACATGTGTTTCTGACTCCATACAATCTGTGTAAACAATAACTTTTAAGGAAGGGTTAAAAAGAGAAATCGTAGAATGGCCTTAATTGTTGATGAAACAATTAAATTAAAAAGAGCAATCAACAGAATGTCACAAATAAAATCAAATGAAAAAGAAACTTTCAACCCAGCTGTTCATGTTCACCAGTAACTTCATTTTCTATCATTTTTTATCACTTTACTGTGTGTTATATGAGTAAACATGAACCAAGCTACTTAAAAAAAGAAACTGGTTTTATTTACTTGTAACTTCTTCATCTGCCCAGTTATATACACATTTAGTTCCTTTCTTTTCTCCTAAGTCCTTTGTATGTACGTGTGCGAGGGGAAGTAATCCATAGTATCAACGTTAAAAACAATTCAAACAGTAATTCTAAGAATTTACATATAAATAATTAAGGAAACAGAATTTATAAATAAAATGGTCTTTTCTGTCAAACGTTTTCCTCAAAGGAAGAGAGCGACTGTCTCTTGTTTCGTTTTCCAAAAGTAGTGATACCTGATACTGGTGACATATTGAAGCAGCAACACACAACAGCTTCTGTCACACTTCTTCCCACAAACACTGCAGATGAAAATTGTCAGCAGCAAACTTGTGAAAACAAAGCAGAAGAAGAGCAAGTACAGCAACAGAGATTCAATCGTCTATCTTTACCCACCTTCCAGTCACAAACTGCAGCAACAGAACTTTTTCCTGCTGAGTCATGTCCTCAACTGTTTCCCAGAACCACTGCAAAACAAATATATTTATCTCTTTTTTTACAATAAAAGGAACGTCGTTTCAGGGATGTGCACGATAAACGATGAGAGAAGAGTCTGGCTTATATACACATACACTAACACGGGGCCACCAGCCAGGAAAAGGAATGTCCCTTGCATCGTTACCAATCCTAAAGTTCCTGTTATCAATTTATATAAGTGAAGTACTTTATGTCTATTTTAGGAAAAACAATTTTAAAAAAAGGGGAGAAATTAAAATAAAGATAACACAGCAAAAATATTCAAATATATTGTTGTTATGATGTGGGAATATGACTGGAAGCTTGGTTCCTGTCGTGAATTCCTTTCCAACTCCATTTACAGGATATTTTTTCAGATTGTAAAGTACAGAATACATTAAAAAACAACCAGCCAAACCACATTTTTGTAGGGGCTGATAATTATGACCCTAATTGTTAACAGATGGCAGAGTTTTTAAATTAGTGAATCTTAGCCAAGCAAAAAAAAAAAAAATGTTATAAATCCAAAGAACCATATATCAGAAAATGTAACCCCCCCCCAATTATGTTGTTATCAGTTCCTGAATTTTGCTTATTTTTGTAAAACTTAAATGTAGTTCATACCAAAAGGATGATGCCATTATATTCAGCTAATATCATTTCTTACTACTAATATGAATAATTAGTTCATATGATGCTTTTGTATAAATGTTAATGGACTTCATTCATTACTGTTATTGCTTTGTTTGGCAGATGAAAATGGACCCTAAAAGAAAATTTCAAATGAATCATTATCTACTGTTAGCTTTCATAAAGTCGGTTATTATAATGAAGGAAAAGAAGTTTCTGGTTCAAAAGTTTACAGCATACCATTTCTTGATAGGTAATCAATTAACTTCTGACCACAATTTCTGAAACTTCTTAACATCTACCACCAAAAGATGGTTAAGGGTGATTGGAGCGATGCCCGAGTACTACTCGAAAGTTTTTGCTTAGGCAATTGATGAAGAAGTGAGTTGACTTGGCTAAACAATATCAGAACTACATGCTAGAGCGATGTACTGTGGTCAGATGCAAGCAGGTTTGAAATGTTTGGTTCTCAACCATAACAACAGGTCAGAAGGCTGGCTGGCTAAGAGCATGAGGAGAGCTGTGTTTGTCCTGGGTGATTTTATCACAATATTCTGCAACATTACACCATTGTGTGATAGGTAAATAATAATCTGAAGACTACTGCAAAGATCAATGCTGCCTGAAAAATATCAAGATTGCTAAAACCATACTTTGCCTCTCTATATGTCCAGATCTGAACTCTAATGAATTTGTGTTGGATTAACTAAATAAGTTGAGGAAAAAGGTTTCCATTTACATTAACAAGCAAAGGTGTTTAAAAGCAGATAGCAGTGTTTTTGTATGTGGGTTCATAATTATCAACACTAAGTAATTCATCCTAAATACTGTCAGGTATACAACAGAATATACAACTTATAAAGTGCTGTACATCAATAAAATACTTCTTGTTATATGAACCTCTGCTATATTGGTGTACCCATTCAAAAAAAGGACAAATATAGCCTTGAACACTCCTGGCTGCAGAGTAAAGATGGCCTATGCTAAGTGAACTAACTCTACAAAAAACCATCACAAGGAACATTATCATTTGCTAGTCAGCTGCTTGGTGCAAATTAAGAAAAAAGAAAATGCTTAAATATCACCAGCTCTTTGATGCAATGACTTGCATGAATGTAACACACAATATTTGTAATTAACTGTGAACATCTTGCATTTTTTATTGACATTAACCAAATGTACGTACCTTGATTATATCACAGTCCTCCGTGTAATGGCTATAATCACAATTTTGTTTCCAATCCTTCAGATCAATTTCTGGTAAACCCGACAGCATGAGTTCCTGTTGAATACAAGAAGGGGTGTTTTAAACAATGCGCCCACATTCCAGTGTGTTAGATCGATAGGTATGTCAAAGATCAGATTGGGTAGCTGGTGGTTAGACGACGAGACTCCCAGATGGTTGGCACCAATTTGGTTTGGCATCCCCTGGCAAAGTTTCTTGTCAGTCTTTTCCATCAGACAGCTAGTCATTGCATTCTGGTTTTCTCCCACATCTAAAAATGAAAAGTTCTGGCAAAGTTTTCCAAGAACATGTGGTTTTGTAGGTAATCTGTGACTGGCTGGCACCTTGGTCACAGCTCAAGAGACTCCAACCATACCAAATAACTTGCTTTGCCAGCGAGTTTGACTAGCTACACATTCCCCCTCTAGCTCCCTGCTGTGAGATGACCTTATTCCTTGAAAGTCAAGCAGGAGTTTGACAAGAAGAAAAAGAGCAAATCTACAGCAACAACAACACAATGTAAATGTTTATTTCTGTTTTTATTCTGATGCTATTATTTTCCATGACCTCTTTCAGTCAGGTAAGGTTTTCTTTTCAAAGATCTGTTACATACATACACAGAACAGCAGTAAATGAAACTTAAGTGCTCCAGGATAAATCATTACAGTTTATAGTTTAAAAGCATGAGAAATAACATTTAAAAATCAACCAGATGCCAGGACACTATACAACAGCGAGTTATAATTTCCAAATTTCTTCAGAGTTGCAAAAATAAACAGTTGCAACAAAACTTAAAATTACAGAGAGGTTCAAGTCAGGTAGATTCTTCTTTTCCACACAAAATATAGCCAAAGAGAGGTAGCTGATCAGACAGCACAGAGCTAACAAGATCAAAGGAGAAGAAAAGAAAATAAACCCTGATGACATTACCAGTTCATACTCATCAAACATCTGCACCAGAGCCTGAGGGATAAACTGGTGGAAGCCAGCGAGGAAGCTGTCAATCTGTGGCTGAATGGCTTTAGTCATGCGAAGCTCAGTCACTAATTGGACGTATTCATGCTGGAAAGAAATGGATTAAAAAAAGGAAAAGACAGAAAGGAAGAAAATAAAATCTAACCCTGAAGCTTCATTTACAATTCAAATAATGACAACCCAACAAAATCACATGGCGAGAACATTAAGGGAGAAATCTGGTTTTCTTTTCATCCCATTACAGGTTAGTCAAACTTCCCATTGTTCTTCAAAAGTTGGGCAATAAAAGGCGAGATTCTTACTTACACCTGTGCTACTGCTAGACATAAATTTTGATCCAGACGATCTTTTCTTCTCCATCCCCCCCACTATCCTCCCACCCTCTAAAAGTTCCCCGAGCAGCTGCTGCTTAAAACATCACAGTACCCACCTTGTTCTTGTCGGTGACCACCAGCTGGCTGCCTCCTGGCTTCAGCTCCACTTCCTGCATCACCCCAAAAACATCTGTTTCCACAGAGAACACCAGATCTAATCCTAGATTGCCAATATCGTGATCCAAAATCCACTGAAGCAAGACATGTGAAAACAGTTTCTTTATCCATGACAGACTTTAAAGATATTCCAGCACAGTTGTTCAACGCAGTACATACAACCAACTAAACTCACCTTTAATACACAAACAAACTAATGAATAGATTCACTTTAAATCCACAATTTGAACTAACATAAATTGCACCTGGTAACCATATAACGGTAAACATGAAAACGGAAATAGCACAATTGTAACGATTCCGTTGCTTTTGTATTTTTAACACCTCCCTTCTGCAAAAAAAAGAAATATTTACAGGGTTAGAATTTCCATAGTTGATTAATTAGATTTAATGTTAAAATTACCAAAAAAAAAAAAAAAAGTTTAAATGTACCTTGGTACCATCCCAGGTGAGAAGTATTACAGTTGGCCCTGGTCACAAAACAAATACACTGACTTCAGAAGCTTTGTTTGCATCAACCAATGCACCGCAGCTTGTTAAGAACAATCAAAGATAAAATAAAATTTACCTTTGCAATTTCCCTATTGTATATGAGAAACAGACAGACACAAAATACCTAAAAAGATTACAAAATTGTTAATTAATCTAAATTTTATGTACTGTTTGGTTATTTTGAATAAAAGCAAAATCAAAAATTCTCTTTGTTAATGAATAAAATGCTTTAAAAAAATCAGTTTTGGGGTATCCACTGAATTGTGCCAGGTATGAAGATGAAGAATATTTTAGACGAGAATCTAATGAATGCTGAGTCTAACAAGGTGTTGTTTGCAGTAGTAATGTTACTATTAGTAGTACTAGACCAAATTAGAGAAGCTGGTCTGCAAATTATTTTTCTGTGGGCAACAAAAAACCCATTCCTCATCATGCTGAGCAATCTCTCTCTCTCTTTTTGAAGATTTTAGATATTAGCCAGGTGCTAATCTAGTACATTTGCTTTTAAACTCATCTGCAGTGATCTCACTCTACACAAATTTGTCTTATCAGAAGACTTTCTTGTGACTATCACCAGGGAAAAGAGTAAAAACCCACTCCCTATCAGGTACACATTAGGTTAAAAAAATAATCATCTTATTGCAGGTGCTTTGATACTCACCTGTAAATTTTTTGCATAGTCAGGATCAATGGATGCAACATCCCTGTAGTTAACAGGAATACCTTTGAAAAATAAAGAAACAAAACAAAAGGGTTTGAAACTAGAAACATTTCAAATAAGCGAGAAAAAGTCTTAAAACAGCTCCACCCCACTCATTATCTAACATCTTCACCTTACAAAACAGAAAAAGTAGTTAGCTGCAGGTTTTGAAGTCTTTTCAGGTGTAAACTTCTCCAGGGCCAAACCTATACAAGTGACATGAAACTCTGAATAATAAAATGGCAACCACAATAACAAAATGGTTTCTTTGCTAGTCTGGTGCTGGGATATAGCATGCATTCAAAGCACTGACAAGTTTATGTTGTAGAGATTTCCATATAGTTTACACTGCATTAACCCATTTCCTACAAGACAAAATCAGAGTTATCCTACTCATTTCATTTTCCTAAAATTTAAACATTTAGCGAGTTAGCATAGTGTTAGTCCACTACATTTGTCTCAGGTGGCATGGTTGGGTTGGGACAATTCTTGAGGGGGTCTATCCAATGCTCTTGCTTTTCTGAAGGCACTACAGTCCCCTACACTCCTTATCAGAAGGATCCTAGGTTTCTTTCTTGATGTGGCTAGTGATATTCAGATCATGTGGAAAAGGTCTGGATTCTGAGAACTTGGACTACATCACCTCAGATTGGGCAGCAGAGCTAACTAACATCGCGTATCTGTAGCCTCTCATGAACCCCAAAAAGATGTCTCTAGTCTCTTACATCTGGACAGCATGAGATCTTTTTTTTTTCTTTTGTGTGGTGCTTGAGTGTGGGTGCATGTGAAAGTTCGTGTATGCGTGTTTATCTCCAAGGAGAAGGGTGTGGAGGTGGCCGAAGCCAGGTGTGGAGCAAGCTCCTGTAAGATCTTAGCAGAAATCTACTTCCAGGCTATTTTAAGAAATAATTGATCAGAAATCAAAACAAATAAGATGTATTGACAATGATTGTTAGAAATACATTAGGTGGTGGAGTCAGATTTTCATTTCAAATAAATAAGTGAAAGACAAAAGTGTCAGATAACCAGAACAATAAAACAGACCTTGTGCAACTTTTCCAATGCAAACTGCGTATGAAAATTAATCAAGAACCTTGTAGCCATTCTTAAAACATTTCTGCACATGTGGCTAATGTGGAATTTCTTAAGTGCTACAAAGATGAGCAGGCTAAAGGAAACAGTTCTCAATGTGCCTGAGGGGGCTGATGATGAGATGAGTTACCTAATATGTGTTTGTAGAAAGACCTTGTGAAGTAGATGCTGAGAAGGTGTCGGTGGTAGAGGGCCAAACCCAGAGCCTGTCCAGCAAAGTGAAAATAGTTCAAGTGATCGGGATTGATTGATGAGTTGCTGTTTGGCTGGAAAGTTGATCCTGAAAAAACAAACAAACATCAATTTAAGTTGCAATTAAATTAAATTGATGAATCTTTCTAATTTGACTAATGAACAACATTTTTCAAAAATTCTACTTATGCAAGTCTCTTAAAGAGATGCAGATATAAAGTTCTTCAATTGCAAAAATTTGTAATTTAGAAGAATTTATTACCAACTGTTAGACTGCCAATTGCATAGCAACTTAGTAGTATGGTAACTACTCAGTAGGGAAAGGTAATAGTTAACCAAGCAAACAAAATATATCAATAATCACATGGTCATTAAGCAACAAACAATATATACAAATAGATTTGTACATTTCATCTAGCAGTACAATTTTTTCTGAGAGACATACTTTGCAAAAAAATGAAAATACTAAATGCCAGGCAGATCCATACTGCTGCAGGTTTCAATGGTGCCCAGTCTGTCATCAGTCAACTGTATAACCACAACTACCAGACCACTGACATCAACAACAGGCCCAGCAGAAGTTTCTCTCTTTGTACAAGCTTGGCATAACAGGGTAGTCATTGTTACTCAGATCAAACAATTATTGATAGTAATCAGGTCTCAGATGTCCAGACAAACTGTCGTGATCATTTTAGAATATGTGCCAGATGTTCAAATGTTGGTCTCAGTTTTGTGAAGTCATCACAATACTCATTTAGGCTGGGTGAGGTTCAAACTGTTGGAGAAGGGTCCACTGGCAGTAAGTGATGTTTTCTGATGAAAGCTGGTTCAATCTAGAATTCTCTGATGACAGATTGTGTGTATGATGTCATTTAGGATAGGACCATATTGCTGCTATTGTTTTGTAGCAGTCATTATGGTGAAAGGAACATAAAAGTGTGGAGAGGGATCATGGCTGGCAGGACTCCCCCCTCAGGTCACTGTTTGAGGTTGCCTGAATGGGCAGAGGTATCAGAATTAGATTTTGAGACCAAAAGTCCAATTTCTTCATCAACAAGCAGCACTAAATGTCATGCTTCAGAATGACAGTACAGTAATTCCTCATACAATGCAACTTTGTTATACACATTTTCATCATAGTGTTTTTCAGTAGGGGAACAGTTTTCGCTTAACGTCAGCCATTTTCTGCTATAATGCGGTCTGAGTGCAGTGGGACTATGTACTTCTGGGTGATGTGTAATAATACACAACATCACCCATAACAACAGCATATTACTTGGTGAGGATGTTGCTTGGATGCTGATCTGAACATGCATGCAAAGAATACAATTTCATCTTCTCAGCTGAGACCATCTTCTTGTCTGACATCTTGTGTAGTGAGCATCATCGTGAATAACCTTACCCATCATTAACATCAAGAGGGAAAAATGGCCAGTAAGTCAGCAGAAAGGGTCTGCCCCTAAGAAACAAAGGAAGTCAATAAGGCTGGAAACAAAAGTGGCAGCGCTAACTTGGTTAGAAAAAAGGTCAACTTGTGTTAGACATTGGCTGAGCCGCCTTAGGACTTCCCGAATCTGTGCTACTACCAACAAGATTAAGGAGAGCATCAAGAATGTAGCACCATCGTTGGCAACAAATGCAAGTTATTCCCATAGTCATATTATGGAGACAATGGACTGAACATCAGACTCAGCAGAATGTGCGCCTAAGACTGATTGTTATTTGAGAAAAGGCCAGAGCCCTATACGAAGACCTCAAGAAGGATAGCCGGAAGACATGAAACCATTTATGGAAAGTTATGGATGGGTCAAACAGTTTAGGTGACGTGCTGGCTTTAACAACACCAAGGTCATGGGAGAATCTGCTGCTGATACTACAGCTGCTGAATGCTGAAAAGTGTCACCAAGGAAGAAGGGTACAGTCCCAAGCAGGTTTCTAATGCTGATGAGATGGGACTGTATTGGAAAAGGATGCCATTATGGACCAGAGGAGAAGTCAGCACCCAGCTTCAAAGCTGCCAAAGATCAATTTTCACTATTGCTCGGCAGAAATGCAGAAGTTAAATGCAAAATGAAGCCTGTGTTGGTGCACCACACTGAGACCCAAAGGGCATTAAAGGGGTACTCGAAAGACCAACTTCTCATTATCTGGCAGCATGAGCTGAAGATGGCCTGAATGACTGCACCTCTCTTCACCAAATTGTTCACCTTGCACCTCCACAAGCAACTTAAGGAGTACTGCAAGAAAGATCGTATTCAAGAAGATCCTCCTTATAATCAATAACTCACCTGCTCATTCCACCAGCCTTCATGATCTTTTTAAAACATTCAAGGTGTCGTTTCTGCCAGCAAATACAATGTCACTGATCCAACCAATGGATCAAGGTGTTATTGCTGCATCTAAGACCCAATATCTATTCCAAACGTTCGGCAAGTTCATCAGAGAGCCTACTTTAAAGGAGTTTTGGCATTCCTTCAACATCAAAGACTTCAATGAATCATCGCCCAGAGTTGGTGTGATGCGACAGCAACCTGCACGAATGATGTGTGGAAGATGTGTCCACGATTTCCGGAGACTCAAGGTTGATGAGAATGTGTTGAGTGTGAGACAGGAAATTGTAACTTTGGCGAAGGAAGTTGGCTTTCAAGAAGTTGAGGAAGCTGACGCGATGGAGTTGCTTGAGTCACACCACGAGCTGTCGAATGAAGAACTCTGGCAGCTTGACAAGCAGTGGATGATGGAAGTCTGTTGCTGAACTTAGTCTTACTGCGACAGGAGTTTTAACAACAAAGGTTTTTATGAAGGCATTCTCTCTCACTAACTAAGGGCTTGCTGAGTCTGATGAAAATGATTCTGATTGGTAACAAAGCTTCAAGACCACCAAGGCAGTTCACAACGCCTTATGGTACCACCATGAGCTGCATCATAAAGAAATGAAGGGGGCAAGCCAACTGAAACTTGATAAGTTTTTCATGCTGAAGAGTGTGCTAGATCCCATCTCTTTTCCTCTTCCCCCACTCAAACTGGAACACAACCCTCACCTTTTCCATTATTTCTCATGGGGGGTAGTTAAGTTTGTTTTACGTGATTTCACTTAATGCAGCGGTTTTGAGGAATGTGACCCCCCATGTTAAAAAAGGAATTACTGTACCAGAACATAGGATTAGGGTCATCCCTGTGTGTGGATTGGCCAGTCGTGTCTCCACACACACCCACTGAGCATCTCCTGTAGATGTGTAAAGTTTCTGGAATCAACATCCTCAAAACTTTTACAATCAGGGCCATGGTCTTGTCAAAAATACCAGGAGAGATGATTTAAGCACATGCAGACAATGTGCCAGCCTGCGTACATAGCCTCACCCGGTAATGATGCCAATCCATCTGTGATTTTCAACATTGTAGACTGCTGTTGGCTAAGGAATAGATTGTTTTATACAGCTTCTGATTACTTTCTGTTCGTAAGAGAGTTAAATATATGATGGCAAATTCCAGTATTTCTATACTTTTGTGACAGTATGTGAAGAGTAGGAATATAATGCTTGATAATGTAACTCTTCAGTTTAGAGACAAATATAATACTAACTAGAATGTTTATTAAAGTAGCAAAATATCCCTAGTTATTTTAGCACAAAAAGAAAAAAGAAAAACATTCCAAAAGACTTTTTAAAAAAATGTTAAAACTCATACTTGTGTATAATAAATACTATATAAGCTGGGATTTTTTTTGTTCATAGTTGTAGGAGTATACTATGTAGAGAGAGAGAGAGAGAGACCATTGTCTACCACCATACCTACCATCAGCGGACTGAGTAAAAAGTGCATAGTCTGGATTGAGAATTTCCTTTGACAATACATCAAACCATTCTCTCACAACACCCTGACCCTGGAAAACAAACAGTATCATGACATTAGTTAGACAACACTATATTAAATACCTTGGCATTATGTTTGTCCTACGAAACAGGAAAGTCCACTAGATGAGGCTTCATAATGCAAACTCAAAGTAAAAGATACTAGGACACAACTACTATTCTGATTGTTGTTTGCTTGGTGGAAAGATTTCTGACAGGGCAGAGTCCCTTAACACTTAAAGAAAATTAATCTACAATATAAGACAAAAGCAAGCAAGTCTGGATTCTAAGTTCTTGAGACATTTCCAGTGATGTTAATATTAGTTTAATCTTTAAACAATGCAAATTATAAAAATAACTTAAAATGTTTTATTCCTGCTTAAAGATTACACTAAAGTCTGACTTAGCATACCAATTCATCCTCAGACAGTGCCATACTTATATATAAAGAAAATACTTTAGTTTTTTTTTATATTTCTGGTTACAGCAACAGCAGGTAATCTACCAGATAGTCCAGACATCATCGTCTCAGAATCTTTTGCAAGTGAAATCTTCTTTTTTTTTTTGATAAATACATTATGCCAAGTCTTCTTTTTTTTTACACACGAGAGATCATCCTCTTGGCAAACTCCTGTCCTGATTGTCAAAATTTAAGAACAACTCACATTAGTGAGTCTACAGAGTATCAGGCTTGGTGACCAAGCAAGTAGTTACTGAGGTACGGTTTGGAACTCTTAAGCAGTGTTCAAGATGCAAGCCGGTCAAGCATTACCTGCAGAACCTCCACCACATGTACCCCCCCCCACAAAAAACCCTACTAGAAACCTTCATTTTTAGAGGTGAAAGGAAACCCATACAGTTAACTGGGTTTCAGTCTGATCGCAGCCAAATTTTCTATAATTCTTCAAGTAAATCACAAATCAATTTTAAAGTCTCCAACCAAACATTTTAGCCAACAACCCTAAGCACAATGGCTAACTTCAGTAGCTCCAGCACCGCAACCCTAACAGCACCTACCATTCCATCCTCACCGTCAAACTTCACTGTTATGTTCTTTTTCAGTTTGTCAATGCTGGACTTGAGAATCTCTTCACAGCTGCTGTGGAACAACCGATCTGAAAACAAAGCAATCTTTGCACAATGCGACCAGAGCAAAGGGGTCAGGACATCACAAAATTTATTATCAAAAATAGAGCCCCCCCCAGGTCCATCAGGGATCGGGCTATGACTACTGCCATGATGAATCATCATAAAAACTTACAAATAACACACACATATACAAAAAAAAATCATGATTTGATATGATGGCTAATGAGGATGGAATTACTTAACTTTAATAAATCACCAAATGACCTGAAAAAAGTATTAGTAAAAGTTACCAACTTATAAAAAAGGTTTATAGGGCCATTTTCTATCAGCTCGTCAGTATTAATAGAACTAACTAATGAACGTACATTTTAGCGATCTATCTCTGTCACCATCATTAGGGTTTAGTCCTAAGAACTAGCTGTCATTTTGCAGTAGCATTTTTATTCCTGGAGTGCTGAGCTGATCTCGAACCTGTGACCTGTCTGTGATTTGACCAGCACCTCCAATAAAACAAGAATTTCCAGTTTCTTTCTGCTCAGACCCTATACAACATGTGACAACACCAGGTGATCAATGGGCCTGCCTGGTGCCTACAGCTTACTGAAGTACAAGCACCCTTGTATTCGCTATGTGCATTTCATCAATAAAACCATTTTTAAACTCTCTATTACAGATAAACTCCCAAGGATGCACAACTTGTCAGGCTCTCATCAGTACGCACTTCCACGATGAGCATCATCTCAGAATGAACTGGTGTTTCACAGTGGATGCTGCTATTGCCAACGTGGTGTTTAATTCCCCAGTTTCACTTCACAACTACCAATACTCACCTCTATGAATAACCAGTGTCTCCTGATTTGCAGGTGAATGCAGTATGGCATTTTCCCAGTCATCTGGGCCCCGCAGGTTTTCATAGAACCATTCTTGACGAGTTTTGAATGGCTAAAGAAAGATAGAAAACCACCAAAATAAAACAAAACAGTACAAACAATGACCGTCTGCCAATGTAGACTGCCAGAATCCCTCTAATTAGAACCTGCTCTCTCCCACTTGTTTTATTTCTCCTCCTCCTCTTTCTTCACTCACTGGTGGCAGAAATTTTTCTTCTTCGCTTAACTGTAAGATGACACAACAGCAAACAAATTTAATTTCTCAACAGTTATATTTTGAATAAACATTTGTTTTTGCCTTTAACATGACAATTTTTTTTTAAAAAAAAGTGTTCCAATGTTCCAAAATATAGCTGCAGCCAACTTCATTCCTACCAGTCAACTGCTGATATTGATCGTTGTTTTGTTTTCTCAATATGCTAATTTTTTTTCCTTTTAGCAGAGCAATCTAGGGACACACGAAAGTACAGACAGCTTATCTGTAGGCATTGCACTCACTTGCGGCATGATGTATTGGCTAGTTAAAAATTGGTTCGCATCTCTCTCACACATACCTGTAATTTTATTATGTGTAGAAACTGCGACATCAGTTCTGGACATTCCAAAAGAAAGTGAAAATGGTCAAATATTACTTTTGGATTCCTGAAAAAAATCAGAGAAAAAGGGAAGAATTTTATAAGTTGGGTTTTCTCACTCCAACTAAAGTCTTTATCACTAAATTTACTCTAAAGTATAAAGAAAATATTGCATCAGCATGGTAGCACAGAGGTATGTATTGTTTCTTTTCTTTTTGGTGGAAAGTGTTTTCGAGAACTAACAGTGAGGTTTGAGAAACAAACCAAGCTTCGAGTCATTACGTGAACTTGTAATTGTGTGTAAAGGGGAATAACTCCAAAATAATTTTAAAAAAAGATAAGCAAAAGCATACACCTTTACCAATCCCCTCAGAGAAGTTGACTGATGTAACAAATTAAAATTGCATCTTCTTTAATCAGCCAATCACTTAATGTCTAGAATGTGTACACAAAATGAGAGCTAGAACATTTAAAGGGAAATTATTCATCAACCATGAACTGTTTTTTGTTCTCATTCATAAAAGTTAAAAATAACCAGTTTAAATTATAGTTTTCAGACAAATCAATTCTGTTTAAAACCATACTGTATTTAAATATCAATATGTAATAAAACTAGCAAGCAATGTGTGGGTTATCTACCCTATCATCTACAGAAACTAAAACGAAGCCAGGTGGACAAGTGTGGAACATAAGGGTACAACATCGCTGGATGTTTATAGAATGGTTGAACTCACCGTGCCACCAGAGACTTCAAGACCTGGTTGTGTTTGCAGACAAAATCAATGAATCTCGCAGAAGTCATCCTGAAAAGGAAAATTACAATCTGTTAAGAACAAATAAATAAATATACAAAATAAGGCTGAGTAAAGTAAACTGAAACCAACTTTGCTCCTGCCAGGCAAAACCGAGTCTGTTTAAATAAAGTTTTTGGGAGAAATAGTCTTCATTTAACTAAGCATTAAAAAAACAACAACAAACACATAAAAGCAAACTGATGACAATGTTTACGAAAAGTCGACACACGAGTTTCTTTCCACTTTTAGTTGATCCCACATTTCAATGTTACAAAACTTACCTCCGCCAACCGAACAGGACATCAACTCCTTCCTGCTTTTATGGAATGTAAATATTACAGGGCTGTTTGTGTCACAGTTGTGCCTGCCATTTATTGTTCACATACATTCTGATGTCCCTGCTTTTTCCACTCTCACTTGCAGGAAAAACTCATTTAAAAAAAAGATGTCTCTAAATTAATGACCCAAACATATTTAATTACTTCTTACATACATCATCTGATAGTTTTTAAAAACCAAAAAACCTCACAATTTATTATCTGGTTTTACACACTGAAGAAATGCAGCGGGTTTTTTTCTGCATTTGCACAAGAGTCTGTCCTCCAGATAATTCAGCAATGTCGGTCTGCGGCAGGGGTTGGTAGTGTTTTACTGTACTTACTGGTGCTGGGCATGACAGGAACAGCACTGGTAGAAAGCCTGGATCACAGCGCAGATCCTTGGCACAGTTACTCCGATGATATCCTGACCATTGCGCTGGAGTTGCTCCCAGTGTCTAGATGCCACCTGCTGTGACAAGTTATCCCTCTCTGTGCCTTCAAGTCCACCCACTAGTTTTGTGAATGCCGTGGTATGCTCACTCTTAGGTGGAGACTGCTCTTGGACAAGGGACTGCTTGTGCTCAATGGCACTGTGAAAGTTCCCTGATTGGCTTTCTTCGCACTGGTCCGTTAGCTTACTGAGAGGTGGGACAGCTTTCTGGGCTGGGACTTTCTCTGTGATGTCATCCACATTTGTACTGACCTCCTCAGCTTTAGTGTGGCAGTTCTTGAACTCCACCTGCAGTAAGTTCAGCCAGTCATCTAGCAGTTTCCACAGAACCTCCAGTGGCTAACATAAAAAAGCAAAAAAATTCATAGCTACAGAACAGAACAATCAGCATAAAAACATACAAAGTTAAACAAAATAGAACTACTATAAGAAGACATCTTTGTAAATTATTTTTTAAAAATTTATTAAGTTAAATGGAATTTCAGTTAAGTCAGGGTTTAGCTCTCCTGCCAAGGAAGCAAAAAACAACTTCATGTGTGTCATAGATGTGCATAGTACTGTATAGGTTTAGTTGTTCCATGGCTAATCTTTCTACTGTCACAAAAGAATAGATGATGAGCTGGGCATCAGATATTTAACTAATTACTTCCTATAGACGTCTGACAATTTCTGATTAATAATTTTATCATTAAGAGGTGAGTGGCCAAGTGCTTAGTGCACTGTAGCCGAAGGCCTTAATTAAACTTCAATTCCCTTTAGGGACCATGGCAAACCTTTCGTGGCATGGTTTCCTCTCATTCTTCTGTACCATCCTGTCAGCGTAAGCTTTCTCTGGTCTCCTCATAGCTAATAACTTATAATACTACAAGTCATAATTACAGATTAACTAAGATTTCAACATGGTTAGGTGTGAGAATATTTATTTAATGATGGAAAGTAGAATAAATTACTGAGGAGTGTATTTAATAGTAATAGTATTAATCAATATAAGAATCATGTTTAGGCCAATTCTCTTTGCTTTCCTAAACCATGATGGCTCCCTGCTTCCTCGTGGAACAAACTCAACTGTATATGATGTTATCCTTTTTTAAAAAAAAATTTCACTTATATGTTCACTGCTTTCTAATTATCAAGTGTATGCAAAATATAAATAAGCACAACAGAGTTTCATGTTAGAACTAGGTCTCTATTGATATTGTAAAAAGAAAGAAATGTGAAAAACCTTTTTTAAAAAGTACTTGTGCATCATGATAACAGATACAGAAGTTAGAAACTATCTAAATACCAGTGAGGATCCATGCTGATGACATATTAACAGTATACTATGTATATAAAAATTATGGGAAGTCATGGCAACCATTTAGATATGTTGTGAATATTAAACAATTTTGAGAAACTATTCATTTTCTATATTTAACTTTTAAAAACTTTCTTAGATATATCTGAAAGTTTATGAATATACATTTATCATTGATTAGAAGTGATCCAGATAATAAATATTTCAGACAGTACACACCTTGATATCTTTAGTCTTCATTTCATCTACAAGCTATCATGAATAGCTAAGTCAGAATTTAATGCAGCAAGATTGCCACAGATGTTTCATGAAGAAAAATATATTTCATGTTATTCAAATATTGTGTTGGAAAAAAAAAACAAAACAAAGTGGAATAGCATCTTCATTAACCATCTAGATACCATGTCTTTTTACCTTACACTACCACCCCAACTTAGAAGAGCCGTGGACTTATTGACACAATTTTAATGCAAAACACATGAAATTAAAGTGATATATAGATTTGTTATCACAAAGGGTTATATTAAGAAAGATAGCTCCTATGGCTCAGCCTGTGCTAAGTAATACAGGTTCAGAGAGTAGAAGGTGGAGGGTAGAAGCAATCCAAACTCTTAAGTGCATTTTTGTATATTTTAAACTACCTAAGTAAATAAAGCACTGATTATACTAGATAAGATACTATTTAAAAAGAAATTAATAATAAGCTTTAAAAAAAATAATAGTGGGATAAAACAGGCTCCCAGAATTTTTATTATTCTGTTTAATTTATAATATGCATTTATGCATGCCTTGAGTTTTCTTGTTACTTTTTTTTTGGTGCTCAAGAATAATTGTGTAATGTTTTTTTTTTTTTAAAGTGGTCACTTAAAATGCTATAGTACATCTTTAAGGCAGAAAGACTTGGCTTCATCACTATCACCACTGGCGATCAAAGACTGATGCAACACACCTTGAAAATCTGGATGTACTTAGGAGACACAGGTGATATGCCATTCATGGCACAGCAAGGGGTCTGAACCATTTCTGTTTTGTACACTTGTTCATATAGCCTGCACAGAAAACTTGTGCATTGGAGGAGGCAGTTCACCTGAGACTCCAGTGAGCTGGACACACTGCAAGAGAAATCACAGATCATGAAACTAAGCACTAATTATCTCCATGCATATGCAAACAATTTTTCTTTTGCTTTATTTTTAAAACTATTTTCCACCCTGATATTCTCCAAATGGAAAAAGAAACTTAAAAACTACTGTTGTCATTAATTAACACTTAACAGTTATCTCTTTTGTGTTAAAAACAAAGTTTTATTAATTAGTATCCCACAGTGTAAAAATGTACATTATTCTGTTTAACACCCACTGGGCTGTTGTTTAAGAATAAAAAAGACAATTAATTAAAGTAATATCACTGTATTCATTATAGCTGCCTAGTTAATTCAGATTGCAAGTAAAATGTGAGGAAGACAGCTGTTCTGAAGAGTTTAAATGCTGTAATTTTTTGGTGACAAAACATAATTAAATCCTAATAATCACCAGTTCACTTATTAGCAAAGCTTTTGACTGGTCTTCCTCATACACTCAACCAAAAAAAGCCAATCATTTGCCTTAACCCTAACCAAGACGAAATTAGATGCTATAGAAGAATTTTGATTATACATACTGTGTCAATCATAAAGCATTCCTTTACTATGTGGGTATGAACACACGATCAAAAACATCATCAGTCCAATGCTGGAACACTAGACGACACATCACTTCACCACCCTAACCCTACCTACCTGTACTGTCCAGCATAAGAAATATATTTGCCAAAATACATTTCATGCACTTTACTGTTAATTATCATAAATATTTTACATCAAATTACTTCAATCTCATACTTTTTAGCATCATTCATCCTCACTATTATAATTATATAATGCAGTATTATCTTAAAAAAAAATAGTTTAGAATGTACCTCTAATTCCTACTTAAGAGAGACAATCTGTTTTCTTATATAAGGCTATGTTCTAGTCTCCAATGACAATGGTAAAAGTAATACAGATAACCAACAAACTGGTACAGAAGCCAGACCAGGCTACAGAAGTTTTGCTAACTAAGTTTGCCCTCAGTGGGAATGAACCCCAGATCCTTAACCATAGCATGCTGGTATGCTACACCCATGACCATCCATGACCCCATATATGGCATCACTTACCACCTGACAATGGTAAAAACAAACAAACTGGCTGATTATCTACAGGGTGCGGCAAAATGATCTGACACATTTGTATTTTTAATAAAAGCCAAAGAGAGTAAAGAACGAAAAATGTGTTTTTATTTTCAAAATGTACATAGAATGCCATTTTGTTTCATTTCGTTTACAGTTGCCGACATGAATTGGACGGGCGAACATCGCGCTTTTCATCGTGGAAACCTTTATCAAAAACAACGAATCCGTAATTGCAACACAAAGAGCATCCGTGTACACTTCAGGCTTGGTAGACATGATCCCGTACCTACTCGAAACACGATTTTGCTGTGGGTTACCAACTTGAGTTACTGGATCAGCATTGAAACGAAAATCAACCGGCCGACCTCAGACTGCCAGAACTCCGGAAAATGTGGCAGCGGTAAGAGGTTCAGTTCAACAGTCTCCACGACATTCGGCATGGAAACACGCCACTGCTCTTAGCCTTTCCGATAGAAGTTTGCGAAGAATTCTTCACATGGAGCTGCAAATGCATCCATACAAAATGATGTTGGCACAACAACTCAGCGAAAGAGACTTTAAAACTCGCAGAGCATCGTGTTTGGAAATTCAACAACATGTCCCCCGTGCAGCTGTTGTGTTGTTCAGTGACGAGGCGCATTTTCACCTGTGTGGCAGCGTGAATAAGCAAAACTTACAATACTGGGCTGAGAATAACCCTCGTGAGTTGCACCAACACCCTTTGCATTGTCCTCGGGTAACCGTATGGTGTGCGGTAGCAGAATTTGGCATTTGGGGTCCTTACTTCTTCGAAGAAGACAATGTAACAGTGACTGTGAACTCTGGTCGATATTGTGTGATGCTAGAGACTTTTCTGAAACCCAAATTGAATGAACTTGACGATAAGGACAGTGTTTGGTTTCAATAGGATGGGGCAACAGCCCACACTTCTCGATGTGCGATGGGAATTTTGAGGGAGATGTTCCCCGGTCATTTGATTTCATTGCGTGGTGACATCGGTTGGCCCGCCCGATCACCTGATTTGAACCCGTGTGATTTTTTTCTGTGGGGATATCTGAAATCAAAGGTATACACTCATCGCCCTCGATCTATTGAGCGATTAAAAGATGTCATTCGCCAAGAAATTGCTGCCATTCCACATGAAATGACCCGCCAGGCTATGGACAACTTTCGTGAACGCCTTCAACAGTGTGTGGACAATAACGGTACCCACTTGAGTGATTTAATTTTTAAAACCAATTGGAAAAAAATGTCATTCTATGTACATTTCGAAAATAAAAACACATTTTTAGTTCTTTACTCCATTTGGCTTTTATTAAAAATACAAATGTGTCAGATCATTTTGCCGCACCCTGTAGCTTGGTGAACACCCCTACTGTAATCATCCTCTACACCAAATGTAATTTTTTTATTTTACCTTTTTTTCCCACTGAAACAAAAAAGATATGATGGTAAATAAATAAAAATCAGTGACAATTTCTTTTTTTCTTTCTCAAAAGAGTGGACAAACAGAGGCAGTAGATAGGAAATTAAACCAGATTGTATACAGGTTCTTTCCTTATGCAAACGAAAGTTATACTATACAAGCAACCACCCATTATGTAAGCACAATCTATGTCATACTAGTGAACATCTGTCTCCAGGTGTGTGAGAGACTGTGTCAGCAACTTTCCTTTAGCACATCATAATTGTTATTAATGGTTTTACACTGGTCAAAATATCTATGCTCCCCTTTTTAAGTGATTGAGGGTTTTTTTTGCTAGAAACAGTGTAAACAATGTTTTCTGGAACTCAATGTGTGGTTTTCATTATAATAAGTTTCAGTTCTCAGTTACCAAGTGGATATGTGAAAATTTCTTTTGGGACAAAATTAATTTGAAAATTTGTTACACTTTTCAATGGGGATAAAAAAAAAAGAGAGACTTCTCGTCAGAAATTAACACAAACACAAAAAACCCACAAAGCTGATTTCGGTAAACTGTTGTTTGCCGGGTTGTGTGGTGCCACAAATCAGATGGTGCGGCTTCTCTCATCTTTCTGATCCAGCCCATTCTGCATGGGTTTACTCTAAGTAAGGAAGAGCAGGCTGGCTGTTACAGGGATACGGCAACTACCTGGCTCATCTACACCTTTAATCAGGAACTACTGTTGCAGTAACAGTTAGCCCCCAACCCTGGTTGTCTCCAATTTATTTCTTCTCACTGTATCTTTTGCTAGGATGGCTGGAAGTGATGTATTGGCCAATCCATTTCTCCTGAACCTGACTGGTGTTCCAAGTCTTGATCATCTCAGCTACACTCTCCTGAGAAGGGACGTGACCAACAACAGAATTAAAGCTGGTAAACTTGATCGAGTTTACTACAGTTGACAGGCACTGGCACTGGGTGGTTAAAGCTGTAACATCACATCAGAACAACACAAAAACAAACAAATTTATGAAAATAATACCTAACAAAAAATTATCAAACAAAACATGGGGGGTGGGGTTATAAAATTGATACAGTAAATAAAAACAAAGCAGAAAAACTCTGCACTGAATACAAAAGAAATACTAGCGATTTCTTTGCTATTTGTCCAAGCAGCATGGAGCATGCAGCACTACATGTGGGTTTTTATTCTTCCCCAGGACAGAAGGGAGAAGTAGGGGATATGATGTAGCAGTAAAATTTTTCTAATGCTGGATGGAGAGTGGAATTAGGAAAAAAAAGGGGGTTACTATTTTGTTTCTGCCCCACTAAGTTGCATGCATGTGTTGGCAGACCAGAGTAAGTCTAACCAGTGGCCTTTAGTTCGAACAGTTCAAGCAAGGCAGAAATATCGAGGAGGGGGAGACAGCCAACAAACTCTGGTTTATTTTACCAAAAGAGGATGGAATCTAAAACAAGTTTCAGTCTGCCAATAATCTTCCTTTCTTTCTTTTCTTGAGAACCAGGGTCTGGAAGACCTCTCACAGAAGGGGAGGTGTGAGGCGTCCGGCTTCGCTGACCAAGTGGATTAGTTGTGGTCAAGGTGCGAGTCAGGCAAGAGTAGTTATCTGTGGGGGAAATTGCCACCACAAGAACCCAGAAAATCCCTCTACTGGGACTCCTCTGTTTATCTGTGGAAGGAAACTGACACAGAAAGACAAATACAGAAGAGCAACAAAAAAACCCATGCTGCCAAAGGTTGCCAAACTGACCTTGAGCCCTCATGCACGGCAGGCAGGCAGGCAGGCAGGCTGGCACCATGGGCACATTCTCGCAATTACTGCCAGGTAGAAACTCCTTTCAGCTTTGACACACCAAAAACTTAACAGTAAGAATTTCCCTTATTCTGCAGCGATGTTTCAAATTACCAAATTTCTCCCCAAAACGATCGGTTTGTTCTGATCACCTGGTCATGAAAGAATGTTCCAGTTTGCTCAACTGCACATTTGCATTACAACAAGTGAACAAGCTAGCATATTATTATATTCTGTTTGCTCAACACTGGTCAAGGCAGACTATGGAGAAAAAACAACCCTCCCATTAAAAAAAAGAATGTTGCTATGTAACAAAACACTACCACAAAGCAGCAAGATGCCACAACCAGTTGTCATCTTAGATCCTGTCATGGAGCTACAAGTAGAACCAGAGAGAGCAAGGCCTGAGATTGGTCAATCCTGTGTTAGAATGCAACAGCAGGACCAATAGATAATGCCGGGTCATTTACAGAATTCCAAGTTAACAGTGATTCAGTGCAAAACTGTGGAAATACTGGGTGTACCAGTGCATCTAAAAGCCATCACAGGAAAGACAACCTTAGGTAAAGGAGGTCATACAATTGGACAATCTTGACTACATTCTTTTCATGTACATAGCAATGCCTGACATAGCAGGGCCTGGATTTATGGTCATCCACATGGATTGTCTGCATATTGAATGAGACAGCATAATGGATTCAGCAATGGCAAGGCATCTGTGAATCAGATAGTGATCCTGAGCCAGAATGTGAAAGCCCAGTAGTATGAAAACAATATTTTGCATCTGTTTACCATCAACATGACAATGTCCATGTCCACAGAAAGTCCAGCACAAGCTTTCTTGAGGCAGAACAGCATCAATGTATACAGCTGACTATCTAGATCTTGGCACTATGAACCTTACTAAGTAATGTTTGGGATGATCTAAGATGTTATCTTGTAAAGCATAACATCCACAGACTATTAAGCAGCCAACCAAAGACTGCAACAGATCTGTAACAGCATCCCTGCCGCTAGGATATGACACATGTGTCAGTCTCAAAGCCTTAGTCTCTTTGTATCTGTCATAGCAAGATGGCCAGATGCTTGCCAAACAATGAAATGTCATAGATGTTCATAATCAAATTCTATTTTCCAACTTTAGTTTGACACTATTGCTCATAATACTATATCTAACATAACCAGGCATCAAAGTATATGATATATATATATATATACACATCAACATATATCAATAAAAAGACACACAAGAAGAAAAAGTGAGACAGAGAGGGAGACAAAAAATTAAATAACAGCCTTTGAAAAATGATATTTCGATATCACAAAATGTGAGATGTTTTGTAAGGCTATAAGATGGCAAGAACAACACCTAGTATCACATGATATCACATGACCACTTAGATTTGCATACCTATTAGACAAGAGAATTTTAAATTTTGAAATAATTTTTTTAGTCAGATAGTATATGAGACAACAGATAAAAGGATGTCAGCAAGTAGTCAGTATTTAGGTCTAAGAATATTAGCGAAGTTTGCATTTGAATGCAGTGTTGAGACATTCTGCATCTCATCAGGCTATCTGACAGATGGATACCTTTTAAAACTAACATAGAAAAAGCACAACTGATGCAATCAGGTTTCAGTTACATGCTTAACAGAAAACAACTTTCAACCACATAAAGGGTGAGAATTTTATAAATTTATGCTCATCAACCAATTGCTTGGTGCTATGTGAAACCTTGAGAAACAGTAATTGTTAGCACCTACCCAACGTCTTTTTCCTTTGCCCCATAGGTGACAACTAGCGTGCAAAATAAGTGTTGCCAATAGTGATGATGTATGATAGAGCTGCCTGTCAGTACCATACAAAATTATGTATTTAGCCAACATCCTTAGTTAAAGCCTGCTTCATAAATACTGGTTGAAAGGATGCCAAGGTCCCCCCACCAAGAATACCTGAGTTATTGCAGCAGATGGTGTGACACTAGCTTTTCTAATGAATTTATATTTAACATGAGATTTTTGCAGATGCATAACACACCAAAGACTTTTGTCTGCACCACGAGGGGCTCACTTAGATCTGTGATCTTCAGAGGGATCCAAAGAACATCGGGGCTACCATTAGTTCCAGATTCCTATTTCAGCCTGTGGTCATAAATAGCAGCTCTAGATAAGAAACACTGAAAGACAATGGAAGCCCATTAGCACAACAGTGGGTTCCACCACATCCAGGCCCTTTTCCCAACTCTTTTATTGGACTACTGTGACACCACTTGTGAGTTGTACTGCTATTTTAATACCTCTCAGAATACATAATGCACTTGTTTGTTAGGGAAGCATCAGCGCTTTATCCCCCCCTAATAGGTCCTGCCGTGGTTTCCCTTGTTTCTCTGTACCATGAGCCATCATGTGGGAGACAAATATTTCTATAGCCACTCTACCACTGCTAATCAGAACTAGTCGGCCCTAACCCCCACCAGTCCTTACTCTCTACCTGCCACCACATCACATGGTTCTCGAACACACCTACCAACCGATCCACTCTCCCTCAAAAAAAAAAAAAGATATTAATTAATCGCTCAACTCTAGGTCTATATCACACAAATATTAAGTTGATGTTTATTAAGTCCCAAGCAGTGATAAAATAGCAGGATAATAATGCAATATATAATAGGAAAGATGATTTAAAGAGAGAAGGGGGTTATTGAAAATCAAGGTGCAATGGAGGAGGGAAGTTTGGAACATGTGATGAGCAAAGTAGAGACACTGAAATCTCATATACCTGAGTCTGAAGCCAGAACCAGCAGCAGGTATTTCGTGTCTGTGAACAACCAAGGGATTAAATCAAAATAATTATTAAAATATTCATTTCTACTGTATATTAAAAAAATATATATCTATCCTGAAGCAAAACTCCAAAATGCATACATCACAAAGAAAGGTTTTAGCATAAATAAAAACCAATTAGTTTGTGAATTTCTTTCACATATTTCTAACAAATATCATACAAATTCAGTAAATTGAACAGTTTTAAACTAAATTGTTACTATTTAGGATTAATCTTCCAGTAATAGAATTATTAAACACAAGCTATCTGACATGTATAAGACAGGATTAATTATTTTGATACTGGTCCTTTGGAGGTTGCTATCTTGTTTTTGAGCTCTTTAGGAGTAAAAGTAAAGAAAGTGTCACCCTTAGATGTTTAAAAGTACAAAAAGTTCAAATTTATTGAAATTAACCTAGAAATCAATGATACAGATATGTTATTAAACAAAAAAAAACAAAAACATTATTAAATATTGGATAAATTGAGTTCAATTATTTAGAGACTTGTGTTATTTTCCAAATATTTTGTAATTTATTAATGGACATAATGCAAGCCCGCCAAAGCTGCTATGACAGTGGACATTTAACCCTCTGTGTGTTACTCGGCACAGAAGTTGAGCCATAAAGGTTATGACACAGTACCTCCCTCATTAATATTACGTTTTATAATGATATATCTGCATACGAGGTCTGTCGAAAAAGTATCCAACTTTAGGCTGGGAAAAAAAATTATGTATATGGTGGGGTTCAATTGCTAATCCCCTTCAAAGTTGGCCCCTTGTGCCTCCACACACTTAGCACAGTGATCCTTCCACTGTTCAAAGCATGTCTGGAATGCTTCTTCCGGAATGGCTCTCAGCTACAACGTCGCATTCCGCATGATGTCTTCTTGGCTCTTGAAGTGGGAGCCTTTCAGTGGCATCTTCATTTTTTGGAACCAGAAGTCAGGAGGAGCCATGTCTGGAGAGTAGGGAGCATGGTGAATGAGCGAAATGCCTTTCTTTGCCAAGAAACCTTGGATCAGATGTGACAAATGAGCTGGGGCACTGTCATGATGCAGCTGCCAGTTTTGTGGGGCCCATAGATCCGGTCTCTAGCACCAAACTTCATCACAAAGACATTGGAGGACTTCCTAATAGTACTCCTTTGTAACTGTTTGTCCTTCTGGTGTGTATTGGTGATGCACAATGCCTCAGTAGTTGAAGAAAACAGTCAGCATCACCTTGATTTTGCTCCAGACCTGATGTGCTTTTTTGGGCCTTGGCAACGTTGGGTGCTTCCACTGTGATGATTGAGCTTTGGTTTCCGGGTTGTACCCGTACACCCACGTCTCATCTCCAGTTATCATGGTATTCTGGAACTCAGGATCCCTGTTGGCAGTATCCAGCAGGTCCTGCACAACCTCAAGACAAAGTTGTTGTGGTTCCTGAGAAAGCAGCTTGGGCACAAATTTTGCTGCCACTCTGCGCAAGCCCAAATCCTCCTTTAAAATTGCATGTGCAGAATCTTTACTGATCCCAACCTCATTCCCAATTTCCTGCACTGTCAAACGACGATCCTCCATTATCAAGGTCCGCACTTTCTTGATAACAACTGCATTGTGGCTTGTTGATGGCCTCCTGGAAAGCTAGTCACTCTCCACCTATGTACGGCCATCTTTGAACCTTTTGTACCATTCTTTTATTTGGGTAACACCCATGGCATTGTCAACAAAAGCCTGTTGAATTTTGCGAATTGTTTCCACTTGGGTATCTCCAAGCTTTTGGCAAAACTTGATGCAAGATCATTGCTCCACACGTTCTATCATCATGGGAGAAATGAAAATGCGATGAGTAAGTAGCACAGCACCTCACATACTGGCTGCCTGAAAGTGACTGACGCATCCAGCGAGCCCGCCAAAAACCACGCATACTCATGAAGGCATGTGGCTCCACTATGCACACTTTTGTCTCCCTAACATCATTATTTCCCATGGAAAGAAATAAAGTCAGATACTTATTCGACAGACCTCGTATCTCTCCAACCTCACTTTTTTCATTACAAGTGCTTTGATTAAATTTGCTGTCAGTCATAGATATTAGTTAGAGATTCTAGGCTGAGTAGGTGATATAAAGAGGTAAAAACTGATGAGGCATATGGATTAGAAGAAAAAAAATATTGTGTGAACAGGTATCCTTAAATGCAAAGCTTTGAGGATTTTTTATTAACATTTGTGACATTTGCAAATTAAGTACAACTATTTTTTACAATGCCAAATAATAACTAGGCTGTATTTAATTGCTACATTGGTAATAGTGACATAATAAACCCAAAGACATCAAACATAACAAAACTCCTCTGCTGTATTTCTTCTACAGATGTTTTGGAGTAACTTTCTCATCAAACAACTTAAATAGTCTGTCGTCAGTCAAGTTCACAGAAGCATGAGTAGAGAGTCAAAATGAAAGGAAGCATTGTTTTTTCTTCTTTCATCACATAATAAAAAAAAGTGCCATGTAAATAAGATAACTTCAGCACACAATTTGAGATTTAGTTGCCATAGCAAACAAACTTGAGCTAAAAATGTTTACATAAAACCAAACAGGAGGTAATTCTTTCTAGTGAACTATATATATTTTGTTACCAAGTGAATACAACATGACCAAGTTCAATGTTAGAATGCTTAATAAAAAGTAACACATAGCAGTTTTCTTCTTTGTTGTCACATATTGCAGTCTTAAACTTGCCATGGTTACTGTTAACAACTAGTGCCATCCCTGTGCCTTGTAGGGCCTAGTGCTTCAGCAAGAAATAAGTCCCTACCAGAATTCCTCAGTTCAGCTATGGGAGAAGCCAGAGCACCTGGAGGATACCCAAGTAAACAGACTGGTACTAAAGAGTAAGAAAAAATCAAGTCATGAGAGATATACCAAATGAAGTCAGTTCCTAACAGGAGATTGAACTCAAGATCCTCGGCTGCAGCAGGCTGATATGCTAAACCAATCATATGCTACATGGATGATGCACTGCTAAGAGTCAGATGGTTGTGCATTTTTCATTACTCTACATATCCAATTCTGCTGCTGTGTTACACTAATTCTCCATGTTTTAAAAAAAAAGATACAAAAGAAAACTGCTAACTCACCTCAGCAATCTCTGTCCCATACCAAAAGCCTGCTCAGCCAAGCCAGTCAGTATCCTGTCAGCCTTTCCTTCAGCTTGCTGGCACATGTAAGAAAACACTTTAAAAAGCTGTGGGGAAACAAAACAAAACAAAAGTTATTATTATTTCATGGTTAAATAATTGTACAGTCAAACCTCGATTTAACAGACTCCCCACTATTAATCCTTTAAATCGAGGTTTTACTGTATTAATCTTTCTCAGCTGTGATTTTTAAGCATAAAAAGTAGTTGAGTTTTGTTTTTTAACTTCTTTGCTGTGAAGCTGACAAAGTTTTGTTCACCTGAGTTAATATTTATACATCTATAACCAACAATATAATCTAAAATTGGTTGCCATATCCTAGTGGTCAGGACACTAAAGAATTTGCGATCTGATGATGAATGCCACAAGATTTTCAGAATTTTCCCTGAATTGTGGCAAAATGCATCTACATGCACATGGTAAGCTGTTTTAGGACAGTCATTAAAGATGAAGCCAAGTCTCCATTTGCTTTCTTTGCTGGTCATTAATGTGTAAATGAGTTTCACTCAGGCAATGAACCACCTTAGAAAGGTGCATGTTTTAAGAATGATCTCTTGATTAACCGGTGCTCCATCTCTAGCCAACAAACAGGAACTGGAACAAAAGTGCACTATAAGTTTTTCACAACACTCAGCTTTACCATCTTTTCCTTGATTTCTTCTTTTTGCACCATCGCTATCAGCTGGTCATACAACTTGGGCATTGACTGAAGAAGAACCATACAAGTCTCTCCATAACCACCCTGTAAATACATAAAATGGATGAATAAAAATATAATACAAACTGAGAAAGATTTAAATCACTTTAAAAAAAAAAAACTGGACAAAGACATCCGCAAGACTTAAAAAAGCTTAGCCAGAGATCAGGAGTTTATCTGTTGAGAAATTTCTGAGTTTCTATTTACATAGTTTAGTTTTTAAAAAAACAAACAAAACATGCTCAGAGTAAAAACTATTATTAATAAAGTCTGGGTGTTCCTTGTAGTACTTTTGGGTTTCTAATTATTTATGAAAACACTCAAAAATACAAAATCTTATAAATCAAAATACCTTTTCACAAAGAGATAGCAAGTATGCCATTTAAACATAAATTTCAATAATAAGTGTAGTCTCTGCTCACAAATCAGGCAACACTTGTAAATTAGTTCATTTAAACCAACAAACCAACCATCCTACAAAGATCACTCACGAATATAAGTGTTTTCATTTCATCTAAGCTACTTGTAACTGACCAGAGCTGCAAGAGCTTACTAAGAAACAAGAAAGTGCTTGTCAAATAAGACCAAGCTCCTATTAAAATTAGATTATATATAAAACAAGAACAAGCATATAATTATGCAAAGATTGACCAAGATGCTCTAATACATCTGTGTTCAGATGTTAAATCCCTAATTTTCCAAAGTTAACACTCACAAACACAAACAACTTTATAGTTCTAAACAAACTTAGCTGAGGACAGAGACGAATTTTATATCTGAACATGAATGCATCAGAATACTGCGACCATTTTCACAAGATTATTTATAAGTCTAGTCTTATCTTTAGTACTTAATCCTATTTTGCAACCTCAGTTGAAAAGTATTATTTTGTTTCTCAACACAAACTAACTTGCAGGCTTGGTCATCATGTAGAAGCAGCTTAGATGAAACTAAATTCATCTAAGTAATTTTTATAGGATGGGCTGGATGAATCTTATTTGTGAACACATTAGTTTCCAAACAGTTGTAATGATAAGCAAGGGCCTATTTGCATTTAGTCTAATCTCAAAAATACTGTAACGGAAGTAGAGAGCATGTGTAAGACTGTTGTTCTGGTACAAGCTTATCTGTAAAAGAATCTGTAAGGGGCCAAAACAAACACATACCTCCACAGTGACGTCAAGGGGACTTTTACCGTTCTTGTCCACAAGAAACTTGGCTCCACGATTGAGGAGAATGGAGGCTGTATCCCTCTGTCCATGACTAAAAATGTTACGGTCATACTGTTAAATATAAGTGCTTGTGCAACAAGCGATACATAGCTGGTGATAAACAAATGCATAACCAGTGCATATGTATTATATACAATTGATGTGCCACTGTATACTTTTTTTCTCCACATAAAACTGATCTCCAAGTGAAAGTGCACGTAATAACAAAATCTTTAGCAAATGACGTTTTATCTTTTATTTTAAAAATGGTTTTCACAAAGCCAGGAAGAATATTTTGTTTCTTCTGAAATTACCAGAACAGCTCTCACTAAAATAATAAGGAAAGCCTGCAGACAGAAAACAGACAAGTGGATCATGTGCCCTGGGCACACCGATGTCTAGAGCAACAGGAAGGATGATGGAGTTTCTATTTAAGTGTAAATCTATTGACCACTGATTCCATCCTTAAGATTCTCTGCACAATGAGCTAATACCTTGACAGGAAAGAAGATAGAGAATCCCTGGATGCAGGGCTACAGGAGTGAGCAAATCTTAAAATAAAGACTACAAATATCTTTTTGGTAGTAGATGTGTACTTCTAAAAATAGTTGGGAGGTAGATTTGGATGTTTTCAGAAATTACAATTACTTTTGACAAATATATATTTATTTACCTGCAGGAGAAGTGAAGGGGGGCGCTACCATTATGGTTTAGCTGGTTGATGTCGGCACCATTATCCAACAGGCAAGTGACCGTCTACAAAGAGAATTTTCTGAAGACCTTCAACACATCAGTGAAAAAGACAGATTACAGATTTAGTTAAAGAAATATATTTCTGCTGATCCCTCAAAAGGCAAAATGGCGATGGCCATGACAAGCATTAAAGATCTAGAAGATGATACCAAAAACATGATAGGAATAAGTCTCACTCACAGATTTATGTCCATTTTGACAAGCAACATGTAATGCTGTCTGACCCTGTCCATCCTAAAAAAAAAGAAAAGAAAAAGGGTTGATAATAATAAAAATACCCATAAATTTAAATAGCTTTTAATGTTCTTACTACTACATGAAATGGAACATGCCCTTTTAATATAATTTTATAATGAAACATATCTGAGCAGATATAAAAAATACAATTCATTTAAATAAAAGCACAAAAAATAAATGAGTTTACACAGAGATACAGATGAAAAGGCAGCTTACTTGTTATTTAGCTTTCAGAGACATAGCTTCATCATAATAAAAAAAATAATTCAAAAAAGTAAATAAACAAAAAAAGATAATGATAAACTAGAGAGAGAGAGAGAGAGAGAGAGAGAGAGAGAGAGAGAGAGAGAGAGAGAGAGAGAGAGAGAATTATGTAAAAGAGGGAATTAAAAATATCTGTACCTCTACCTCTACATCAACATCTTTGACATATATCAAGAGATCATGTAACAGTTCTGTCCGACCATTTACTGCCAGCCAATGAATCTGAAAAAAAAAAGAAGAGCAGGGTTAGTATTGAGAGATGCATGCAATCGACATCTCAACAGTAAAATCAATCAATTTATATAAAAATGATATAAGTTACAACATACTCACAGTAGTGAGCCCTTCATTGTTTCTTATGTTGGCATCAGCTTTATATTCCAGTAATTTGTTTAGGCATTTCCTGTTTCTGAAACAATAAATTGTTTTCATTGTACCAAATCTCATGGAGTTAAGGCGGGCAAGGTTGAATGACAAATTATGAAATGTGCCAGGCTCAAGTAAAGTCTTATTTAAGCCAGTATAAGTAAATTTCACTGCTGAAGCACCATAGATTCAATAATAACAGTGAATCACCATATGTCATGAGAATTCTTTACTATAAACATATAGGAGCAGCTAAGGATTACAAATTATATCCTGTCACTCTTGGAAGAAACAAATTACTCTGAATTGTTTCATGTTACAAACAAGTTTGTTTAAAGTAGTCTTGTCAGTGGCCTTGCAGTATTTAGTTACTTAAGTGACTATTGCCACAATATAAATGATCCTGCTGATCAGCAATGATATAATGGGTTTACAAGATATAACTGGTGACATGTGAAACAAAAATAATAGCTAACAATACAGCGCCAGCAGTTCTCTCTTGAGTGAAAGTGATGACGTAGTAAATAATCTAGTTTAGTTTTTACAAGGAAATTTTTTTGTTAATATCTAGATGTGGTGAATTCTTCCTGAATCTATAAGTTGTAGTTGCTAATCATGTTGCCATTATTATCTTGGGATAAGGATGGGGGTTATATGGCAAACCCCCTGCCAAACCCTGCTGACCCAAAATTGGGCTGCTAACTACTGGACTACTGTGATGCCCCATTGAATTTGTTATCAACTTATAATTGTGATCTCCAGTATAACTAACTGTAGAAAAAAAAACAAACAACCTAAACCATTTGATACAATCCACATGCTACAGCTACTTTAATCTTTTCTTTGTCTCTTGAATGTCTATAACCCAAACTAGGTAAGTATAATTTTTTTTGTCATTTAATAAATTCCGAAATCTTTACAACCTGAATGTGCTCTGGAGAATCTATGCTGAATTCTTTAAAATAATTCCACATCTTCTCTTAAATAATGGACTTCATATATGTTGAAAAACGTAGGTTGATGATGCACGTGTAGTGCTTTGTTTACCTTAGTTTTTACGAGAAGCCACCCTCCAAGGGAAAAGGAAGTATCTATCAATATGATTTTTAACACTTGTAATACAAAAACATTCTTTACTCACCCATTTCTGGCTGCCAGATGTAAGGGAGTGCAACCGGAGACATCTTGGGCATTCACTTCAGCCCCTCTCTTGAGTAACAAGCTTAGACATTCATAGGCTCCACAACTGTGGAAAAAACAATAATCAAGCAATACCTGTCACACAGTCAGTTTTAATGAGTATACAAAAAGAAATGTTTTCTGTCAGTTAAGTGGCAAAAATCTGAATAGATATTTTTTTTAAAAAAAAATCATCTACCAACATCAACGAGGTAAACAACTCTGGTGAAGGAGCATAGTGCCACAATTGTCTGCTAGAAAGCATTGCTAGTAATTCCAACCCTGGTATAGAAATCCCTATTAGAACTCTTCATCATTTAGATGTGGAAGGACAGCAGAGAGAAAACCCACATGGCCGGCTAGTGACAAAAAGTGAGGAGAAACTGTGTGGAAGGTTCACCAAATTGAGCTATTACCACCAGAAACAACCAGACCAATGTGCCAACCTAATTTCTATAGTCACACAATTTTCAGAATATCAACAAAATTCTCTTCCTAAAATAAATAAAGAGATAAATAAACACTGAACTTTGATCAATGAGCACTCACTGACTTGCATTTAGAAATTACAAAATCCATATAAACTAAACTGTGTCATATCCCAACTTGAATAATATACAAAATTCATTTCTTATTGGCTCTTTAGATCATTATCTTGATGTGGTATAAACCCATCACATATCAATAAGCCATCAGTCAAATAACCAACAAAACAACTCCATACTTTCATATTTCTACCACCATGCTCAATTATAGGGTAAGTCTTTATTCTATAAATAATTGTTCATACACCACCATCTGCAACTCCAAAGCCCTTTACAGTTTTCCATTGGGAGTAACCAGCTTTGTGAAGGGTAATAATAGATAGCCTTGTTTCATATGGAATTTTGTTCTTAGGGCCTATTTCTATTAATAATGTTTTTTTTAAATATGTATACAAAATTATAGTATAAAAAAAATCATTCAAATTAGTAGAAATAAATGATACTGGATGAACACAATAACATCATGTCTTCAGTGTGAACTAAATTTAACATGCACAGAAATAGCCTGCTGGATCCTTAATTATGCAAAAGACTTGCAGTAGTAACATAATCACGAAGAAAGATTTTGTTAAACTTCCAGGGTAATGTCCAACATATGATGATGGCTACAGTTTACGTGATTTTCAATGGTTCTCTTTTTCGCTGAGATTGTACAATTTCCATAAGGCCACGGTGTTTCTGAAGGGTGCGCTGTTGGTGTATATACAGAACAGAATGAGCAAAACAAGTGGCGGCCAAAAGCGAGTACTATTAGCAAATCTGCGTGAGAAAAGAAACCAACGTAATAAAGTCTGTCGTAGGAAAAAATACACAAACAGAAATATCAGAACGTTTGGGTTGATAATAATGATAAAAATAACCACAACAAGAAAGTGATAAATAAATGAATAATAAAAACAATTAAATTTAAAAAGCAGTATTCAGATTTTTGTTTTGATAATACAGAATGCCAGATGTTAATTGGTTTTTAAAACCATTATTTCTGTTTATACCTAAATTTTAGCAGCTTTAAATTCTCTAAGAATTACTGGCATTCTTATTCAAAGAAAGGGTAAACAAACAAAAGATGCTGCTGCTGTGAGACGAAACCAAGGGAGACAATCTTTACAAGAAATTTTTTTTCCACATTAAAATTCAAATTTGAAAAAAAACATTACAGTTTGTGAATCTCTTCTCTCCTTTTCAGCAATATATAGTTAATGAAAAGCACTAAAATATCAAAGAGAATAAAGGCCTGAGAGCTTTTGCTTAAAAAATTGAAATAACAATTCATTTTAGAACAGTTAATAAATGGCAGGCAATAGTTTTGGTTATCTAACACTTTATCTTTAAGATGTATGGTTGGTTTTGACCTAAAAGACCAGATTTATTAAGGATTATAAAATGAGTCAGAGGTGGGAAGTTTACAACTTATAAACAGCTACCTTTGCTACAATTCTGCCTAGAAAAGCCAGACAGAAAAAATATATTTGTGGGTAAATGAGTTATCAAAACTAAAAAAAAAAAAAACACTAGCCATTATTAAGTATAAAGAACAACAAAAACATACGAGGTCTGTTGAAAAAGTATCCGAACTTAGGCTGGGAAAGAAAAATTACGTACTTGGTGGGGTTCAGTTGCTAATCCCCTTCGAAGTAGGTCCCTTCTGCCTCCACACACCTAGCCCAGAGATTCTTCCACTGTTTGAAGCACGTCTGGAATGCTTCTTCCAGAATGGCTCTCAGCTCCACCGTCACATTCCGCATGATGTCCTCTAGGCCAAGCATGTCAAACTGAGGGTCCCCCGAGGGCCACATGGGTCACATATGTGTTGTCATGAGGACCACACACGACAACCAATTGTACACATTACAACTAATTGAAGTCATTTAATAAAATTTATTGCAGAATATTTTTGTTGCAAATTAGTATCCTTTGTGCGGGCCACAGGTGTGCACTTGTAAAGGGCCGCATGTTTGACATGCCTGCTCTAGGCTCTCAAAGTGGGAGCCTTTCAGTGGCATCTTCATTTTTGGAAACAACCAGAAGTCAGGAGGAGCCATGTCTGGAGAGTAGGGAGCCTAGCGAATGAGCGAAATGCCTTTCTTTGCCAAGAAACCTTGGATCAGCTGCGATGAATGAGCCAGGGCGTTGTCATGATGCAGCTGCCAGTTTTGAGAGGCCCACAGATCCGGTCTCTTGCGCCAAACTGCATCACAAAGACGTCGGAGGACTTCCTGATAGTACTCCTTTGTAACTGTTTGTCCTTCTGGTGCATATTCATGATGCACAACGCCTCGGTAGTCGAAGAAAACAGTCAGCATCACCTTGATTTTGCTCCGGACCTGACATGCTTTTTTGGGCCTTGGCAACGTTGGGTGCTTCCTCTGTGATGAATGAGCTTTGGTTTCCGGGTCATACTCGTACACCCACACCTCATTTCCAGTGATCACGGTATTCTGAAACTCAGGATCCCTGTTGGCAGTATCCAGCAAGTCCCGCACAACCTCAAGATGAAGTTGTTGTTGTTCCTGAGAAAGCAGCTTGGGCACAAATTTTGCTGCCACTCTGTGCAAGCCCAAATCCTCCTTTAAAATTGCATGTGCAGAATCTTTACTGATCCCAACCTCATCACCAATTTCCTGCACTGTCAAACGACGATCCTCCATTATCAAGGTCCACACTTGCTTGATAACAACTGCATTGCGACTTGTTGACGGTCTCCTGGAACACTGGTCAATCTCCATCAATGTGCGGCCATCTTTGAACCTGTTGTACCATTATTTTATTTGGGTAACACCCATGGCATTGTCAACAAAAGCCTGTTGAATTTTGCGAATTGTTTCCGCTTGGGTATCTCCAAGCTTTTGGCAAAACTTGATGCAAGATCGTTGCTCCACACGTTCCGTCATCACGGGCGAAATTAAAATGTGACGAGTAAGTAGTACAGCACCTCACACAATGGCTACCTGACAGCGACTGACACATCCAGCAAGTCCGCCAAAACCACGCATCTGCATGAAGGCATGAGACTCCACTATGCACACTTTTGCCTCCCTAATGTCATCACTTCCCTCGGGAAAAAATAAAACTGGATACTTTTTTCAACAGACCTCGTATAGTCAGATTTCATATCAGTCCTTCAAAATGAATACAACATTCTTACAATCCTGAAGATTTTTATAAATCTATAAATATCCAAGCATTAATAAGGTAAAGGAAAGGAGAGGAGGCACATAAAAGTCCACAGAAACAATATCCTTTAGTTGAAGAACATAAATTTACAAAAATGTTTCAGAAAATGATTCCAATCTTAATTCTATAATATTAAGTTTGCACAAACAATAAATCAACAGTTCATAATATTTACCAATAAAATTAAAAATTAATTCGCCAGAAAGTGGTAAACAATTACATTCTGTCTGGTTCCCTAAAGTAACTTTGTTTTCTTCTTTTTTTCCTTTCAAAATCAGCTAAAGTTGAGTCTAAGTTTGAATCCCAGTCGTGGTTGGGGGGGGGGTTGGCTTGCACCAGTGAACTATGTGGGCAGTCTCTAGGTACTCTTTGATCTTTCAACACAGGTCAACCTGCTGTGCCTTTCCTTGTCTATAGATAATCAAGCCCATGATGAATGCCAGACACAGACATTGTGGCAATCATCTTTGGATGTTTCCCCAAAGAAGCGGATGTAGAGAATGCTTTATAAGGAATATATTCCTAGATTGCCTCCAATGGCTGTCAAATCAGCCTTGGATCTATCAGCACAACACCTTTTCAAGACTAATACATAATGCATGTAAGTGACCAAGGAAAATGCTTACAAACTGGTATTTCTTCAATTACTCACTTTGCTGCAACATGTGACAAGTTCCTCTGAGCCCTTCCGCATGCATAATTCACATCAAACTGTGAGCTCTGCAATAATTCAGAAACTGACCTGCGAGAAAGAAGTGACAGCATTCTGTCATTTTAAATACCAAAGAAAAACCTGAATGTTCTTCACATCCAAACAATCACACAATAAAGTAATGGAATGTGAACATTACAGAGATATATACAAAATTCTTAGTACAAACTACCTCATGTTAGTTTTTTTCTTCCTATAATCCAAGTGTTATATATTCAGTAAAGATGATAACTAATTAAATCTCCAAATTTATACCATACAAAATTATTAATAAAATTTATATACATTATATACAATTGTCTTTTTATAAAACACAAATTTTGGAAAAAAAAAAGAGTCAAACGTACTTTGAAAAATTAATCAAAAAACTTTACTTAAATACACCCACACATGGCAAAGCCAAAATACATCTCCAATACAGATGTAGCCAAATAAGATTCTATAAATTGCATGCTTAAGCAATTAAATTAATTCTCAAAATATCATCAAGAGGGAATTAATGATTACACAGAGCGCATTTTGCTTTTTCATTTCAAATTTTTGACAAGAAAGGTAATCATGATTGGCCAAAGTAGATAAATTGGCAATATGTTAGTAACTATGAGCAGTAAGTGCAATAGCAGCCCTCAATGATCTGAGTAGTGTTTAGTAACAGTGGAATGGCATATTCATTTTTGCTTTGAAAAAAAAAAAAAACTCAGAGACCTGTCAAATACATTCCATGGGCAGTCCTCGCTCTTAACCAGAAGAGTTCCCATCATGGATGGCTGATGTCAACATACACTGAACTGAGCACTTCTATGCAGACCATTACTAATTAATCTCCTTCTGCAAACGTCATTATCCACAACACAACTGATAAAGTCACATAGTTCCATGGTTACTGCCAACAAGCACTGTCATTCTGGCACCATGCAGAACTTGGCATGTCCATCTCCACCAGGATTTCTCGATTCTAATGCCATACATGGCTTTCCCTTCTTTTCCATCACCTGATTAGTGTTTAAGGTCCCATGTGGCACTACAAGCTAGCACTTCACAGGGATAAGCAAACAGAAAGCAGCATTTGAGTAAATACTAAATGTTGCGAGTTAGGCCTGCATGTTCTCCAATAACAGATGTGGTTGTCTAGTTGCATGTACTAAATTTGTACTGCAATCCATGCTTACAGTAAGTCTGAAAGCAAAATTAGATTAGAAACTTGTAAGCTAGCTCAAAACTAAACTGCAGCAAGATCTATGCATGTATCGAGAGAGAGAGAGAGAGAGAGAGAGAGAGAGAGAGAGAGAGAGAGAGAGAGAGATGAAGATGGAGATGGAGAGAAAGTGAGAGAGGGATAGAGAGAGAGATATGAAGATGGAGATGGAGAGAAGTGAGAGAGATAGAGAGAGAGATATGAGATGGAGATGGAGAGAAAGTGAGAGAGAGAGAGATGAGATGGGAGAAAGTGGAGAGGGATAGAGAGAGATAATGAAGATGAGATGGAGAGAACGTGAAGAGAGAGAGAGAGAGAGATGAGATGGAGATGGAGAGAAAGTGAGAGAGAAGAGATGAAGAGAGCTGGAGAAAGTGAGAGAGAGCGATGAGATGGAGATGGGGAGAGTGAGAGAGAGAGATGAGATGGAGATGGAGAGAACGTGAGAGAGAGCGAGATGAAGATGGAGATGGAGAGAAGTGCGCGAGAGAGAGAGATGAAGATGGAGAGAGTGAGAGAGAGAAGCGATGAGATGGAGAGAGAGAGAGAGATGAAGATGAGATGGAGAAAAGTGAGAGAGGGATAGAGAGAGAGAGATATGAAGATGGAGAGAAAGTGCGCGAGGGATAGAGGGCGAGAGATATGAGATGGAGATGGAGAGAAAGTGAGAGAGAGAGAGAGATGAAGATGGAGATGGAGAGAAAGTGAGCGAGAGAGGAGATGAAGATGGAGCTGGAGAGAAAGTGAGAGAGACAGAGAGATATGAAGATGGAGAGGAGGGAAGTGAGAGGAGAGAGAGAGAGAGAGAGCTGAAGATGGAGCGAAAGAGAGAGAGAGAGAGAGAGAGAGATGAAGATGGAGATGGAGAGAAAGTGAGAGAGAGCGAGAGATGCCGATGGAGCTGGAGAGAAAGTGCGAGAGGGAGAGAGAGCTATGAGATGAAGATGGAGAGAAAGTGAGAGAGAGAGAGAGAGAGAGCTATGAAGATGGAGAGAAAGTGAGAGAGAGAGAGAGAGAGAGCGATGAAGATGGAGATGGAGAGAAAGTGAGAGAGAGAGCGAGATGAAGATGGAGATGGCGAGAAATGAGGAGGATAGAGAGAGCTATGAAGATGAGATGGAGAGAAAGTGAGAGCGGGATAGAGAGAGAGAGATATGAAGATGGAGATGGAGAGAGAGCGAGAGCGAGAGAGAGAGAGAGAGAGCGAGAGAGAGATGAAGATGGAGATGGAGAGAACGTGAGAGAGGGATAGAGAGAGAGATGAAGAGGAGATGGAGCGAAGTGAGAGAAAGTGAGAGGAGGATATGAAGATGGAGATGGAGAGAAAGTGAGAGAGGATAGAGAGAGCGATGAAGATGGAGATGGAGAGAAAGTGAGAGAGGGATAGAGAGAGAGAGATATGAAGATGGAGATGGAGAGAAAGTGAGAGATGGAGAAAGAGAAATAGATGGACATGGAGAGAGTGAGAGATGGAGAGAGATGGAGAGAGATCAAAATGGAGAGAGAGAGAGAGACACTAAACATGTGTAAAAATACAATGACAAACTCACTTGTGCTGATTGCCTACCACCATTGACATCAACATGTAAAATGCTGACCGGTCATCTATAAAAATTTTTTGAAAAAGAAAAGAAGTAATACATTAGGTTATAAAATATAAATGTTGTTTATTTGCTACTGATCAATTAGAGGTGGTCTCTGAAAGAGGGAGGGGTATTATTTTAGACTGTCTGAAGATATGCCAGTCACTAAAAATAATCTGTAGATAACACTATTCGAATTAACAATATCGCATCCCACCTCCACCCCCCTCACCCCACACACAGGTCAGTCTTTCTTGCTGCCATGCTAATGGGCAGAAAGTTAGTTATATGCGGAAGCTGTAGCCCGGGAGCAGCTCCCTCAAGTCCATCCTTAAACAGATCTACCACCCATAACCAGACGTGGGATGGATGGTACGGTATCTGCCAATGATTAATGTAAACACAGGCGGATGTGTGTCACTCCTGTCGGGGTTGGATCATGTTTTAGGTGCAGAATGTCCCCTGATCTCATCATCGCTAACCCCGAACTATACCGGGAGGAATGGATGAGGCTTCGACCTGAGAAGCTCATTATTGAATGCTAAGCTCAGTCGTCCATGACACACACACACACACACACACACGGTACCGTGTACAGTAATGTACGCACACAGAGAGGGGGAAACGGTTCGACTCAGGCTCAGTCGGTCGTCCTAACACACACACACACACACGGTACCGTGTACCAATGTACACACAGAGAGGGGGAAACGTTCACTCAGGCTCCGTCGTCGCATGACACACACACACACACACACACACACGGTACCGTTACAGTAATGTACGCACACGGAGAGGGGGAAACGGTTCGACTCAGGCTCCGTCAGTCGTCCATAACACACACACAACACGGTACCGTGTCAGTAATGTACGCAGGGAGAGAGGGGGAACGGTCACTCAGCTCAGTCAGTCGTCCATAACACACCACACACCACGGTACCGTGTACAGTAATGTACGCAGGGAGAGAGGGGGAAAACGGTTCGACTCAGGCTCAGTCAGTCGTCCATAACACACACACACACACACACACACACACACGGTACCGTGTACAGTAATGTACGCAGGGAGAGGGGGGAAACGGTTCGACTCAGGCTCAGTCGGTCGTCCATGACACCACACACACACACACACCGGTACCGTGTACAGGGGGGGGGGAGGAGGAGGACGAATCATCTCTGGTCTGCCTATCTCGGCCAGTCGAGGGTCCACCGCCGCTCACTCACCTGAGGGTAATTCCACCGTCCTGGCGTTCCTCAGGGAATGGGCCAAATGCTGGAGAAATTCCATAGCGCAGACGATCGGCGGCGGCGGTCATTGAGTAAGCGCGAGGCCCCCCCCCCGCCCGCCGCGGCGTGTCCCCTCCCTTGGGAATGGAGAGAGGCCTAGCGGACGCCCCGAAAATCGGGAAAGGCTGCACGAGTGGACACCATTGGTGACTGACGAGCAGCCGAGACGACAACCACCACCCCCGGGGCCTGGCCGGGCCGGCTCCACCCCGTGTTCGGCTTCGCTTGTTTGTAAACAGCCCGACCTCGCGGTCACGTGGCGAGAATCTCGCCCGGGAGGGGGTTAACAACAACAACAACAAAATGGCCGGCGACGAAACCGCGCCTGTCGTCTGCTCGTGTTCGCCGCCCAGGAACTGCCGAGGTTGGTCGACGCGTCCGTCGTGTGGAGGGAGGCAGAGGTTCCCCATGTGAGGGACGGAAGAAGGAATGCGCCCGACTAGGCCCCGTTGTCGCCGGACCGAGTCATCTTGTTGTAGCAGCCCAGCAGCAGCGCGGTCCTATCCCCCTCCATCCGTTTCCGCCGATCGTCTGCTCGAGTGGCGACGACCGAATGCAATGGCGGCGTTGAGTCGACGGACGGCCCGGGGGACGGACGGACGGACTGACAGACAGACAGACAGACAGACCGGCTTAGGGAAGTTATGAGTGGAGAAGCTTCTTTGGTGGACAGTAAGTTGTGCTTTTCCCGCCTTTCCTCTACTGCCTTCACCTGCTGTCGTCCGCTATTTACTCATTTTAAATGATTAATTACCATATATTATTATTATTATTTTTAAAAATTTTAATTAACTTATTCCAAATAACTGATTAATTCTATATTTGTTTGCTTATTTTTTTAAAATAATTAATCAGGCGGGCGACGTGATGGCGCAGTTGTTAGCTGGCTTCATTTCCGAGGCTGACTCCCGCTAGGGGTCGGCTCGGTCTCTTCCCGCCTTCCACCAGCCGACGGGGTGTAGGGGGGGGTGGTGTGTTTTCCTCCCACATCTAAAAATAAAGAGTTCTAGTAAGGATCCACCCGCCGAAGTTTGGGTGGGTGCCGGGCTACGGCCCTGTCAGAGTTATCTCCCTTGTGGAGAATGAATGAACGGGGGGGAAAAAAAAATAATTAATAAATTGGTTTCATTTAATAGATTTTATTTTGTTACGCGAACGAAATTCCTGTCCTACACCATCGTTTAACCCTCCTCCCCCCCCTCGATGGAATTTGTTTAAAATAATTAAAAACCTGCTGTTCCAGGCTTACAGAAGCATTTCCTCCAGACGGTGAAGCTGGCCGTCGCCATTGCAGTCCTGCGAACGAAGCCGCGCCACCTGTCGGCCAGGGAGTACGCGGAGCAGTTGAACGGCCTGTGCTTTCGTCGCTCGTTGCGATGGAGGGAAAAATATGAATCGGCGGAAAGGAAACTCCTGGTTTCGAGGCAGGAAAACCTCCTTTCCAGGGTTCCGCCATCGCCGACCGAACAGCAAGCTGGCGGTGAGTATTGAGGGACTTTTAAGTCAAAAGAGAGAGAGAAGAAGAAGAAGAAAACAATAGAAACTGGCCAATTTTTTCTTCTTTTCTTTTAGATTTTTGTGAACAGAACGGATTTATTTCTGGTCTAATTTCAGCTGGTACCAATAAATACCAGCTAAAACAAGTCAGTGCCATGGGTAATCTTATTCGGTGTGCATTTCCCCAGAGTTATGTACCCTGAAACCCAACGGTTTGGCCAATTTGGTTTTAATCCCTGCTTGATGTATTGGTAGTGATTGTGCGGTCATCAGGGTTCTGGTTGAATCTTTTATCTTGCGGCTCAAGGAAAAGATCTTGGTTGAGGTAGATCCACTCTTTGTGTTGCAGATTTCTATGAATAATATTCCCAGTAATCTTAGAATAATATAATTTATGAGATTTTTGCTTCTCATAATAAAATTTTAAAAAATCCAAATAATCACATTAGATTTTTTTTCGTTTTAATATTCATATTAATTACCCTTTTTTGTTCGGCTTACATCATGGTTTTACATTTAATTGTGATCTATTTCAGTTATTTACCAATTTTTAAAAAAAATTATGTACTAAATCTTTCATTATTCAGACCTTAAATTTGATTATATGTTTTCCTTGCTATCAATTGGGAGTAAATAGTTAATGGGAGATAACTCTTGTCAAACAACTGTAAAAACGTAGAAAACACACACACACACACACAAATTGAATTAAATTTTTAAAAAAAACAGTAGAATATTTCCATTCCTTAAGATTTTTAATCTTTGTAAACAGTATTATCACAGAATTATTGTAAAAAATATTCTAGCAAGGGCATAATATGCCAACATTTCATTGTCTTTTGCAACTTACAGCTCCCGTGTTTGTTTGTTTTTGCCTCCAGAAATTTCTGTTTGTGAAGTGCGCCTTGCATTATGCTAAAGAAGAAAAACACTACATTAAACTAAAAGATTTATTTTTTATGTCAAGGATTGTAACAAAAATTGTAGAAATGATCTCTAAATTTTTCACTGCTTATGAATGGCTAATAAAGACTCATTTTTGAACTTTTAAAAGTAGTTTTACACTATAGTTTTTATTTTCTACAGATGTTGATGGCATGGTGTATCCAACTCCACCATTATCAGAAAAAACATTTACCCCTGTGCCAGACTTGCTAGAAGCATCACTAACCAATCACACAAACTTTCTTCAAAGCACACTGCACCTTAAAAATGTTAGCAGTCTGCTAAAGAACCAATTTGAACTGGATGAGCTAACCAAAAAAACAGTGGAAGACAGTCTCCATATAATTAAAACCACTATTCTCAAGCAGGAGCTATACACACTAACCAAAAGATGCATAGGCTACAGCATTAAATGTATAGTTGAGATGGCAGAATCCAGCCACAGCAAAAAGCTGATATCTTTGGTCCAAAAGGAATTGAATGAAATTTTTCAAGAATTTATCAAGAGGATGATATTGAGTGATGATGCAAGCCAGGTATTTGTGATTTTTTTTTTTTTAAATTTCATGTATAAGATTATGTTATTTTTTAAAAAAGAAAAAATTAATAAGTAATCTTTTTTAATATTATAATATATAGTGTGCAAAAGTGCACATGCTCAGAAAATGTAAAATTTCTGCTTCTGTTGAGAGAGAAAGAGAGAGAGAGACAGCCTTCTGCTGTAAAAATAAAGACAGACTAGACATCTGCTTTTATAAAGTTTTAAGAAATGGAAAGAACATAAATTTTAGTCATGCATAAAGTCAAGTAAATTTAAATTTATGATTTTGTTTATTCTACATATTAGGATAACTGAAGACCATTACAAAAAAGACGAAAGCAATCTTTTGTCCATTTATAAATTTAAATTTAGTAAAATAGGAAATCTTGTATTATGGAAGTGTGTGAACCTTAATTAAATGTTATGAGGTCTTCAAGTATTTTACATATTTATATTTTTCTATCTTAATGAAAAAAATACAAAGCACTTTTCATTATGAGTCAGAAATTGAAATGAGGAATTTTGCATTTATAAATACTAGTAAAAGAAATAGAAAAAGCATGCTCCTTGTCATGTCATGTCATGACATGTCTCAGCCAGTGTAAGTCCGTTGTTGGACATAGGCCTTCCCCAGATTTCATTGGGAGTAATGGGCCAAACCTTGCCGCGCTGGCCCAGTGCAAGTTGGCAGGGGGTAAGTGAATGTCAGCATCCTGGAGGAGTGCTATACATCTGTTTCAAGCTTTTTGGCTCTCAGCAGCAGCACACACCTCCGACCACACCGGGGATCAAACCCGCAACCCTCCAGTTCATAAGCTAACTTGCTACCCGTTAAGCCACGCCGCTGGTCTATGCTCCTTGTCAGGGCTCCAAAAATATAGTTACCATTGGTGACCAAAAATCTAGTTGGCAACTATCTTTTCTGATAACCATCAATGACACCAATAGTAAAAACCACAACCAGACTAATATGAGGCTTCTAAAACCTGCATGAGCACCGTATGGACCATAATCTTGAAAATTATGGACAACTAAAAGATTCAGTAAAGCAGTATACTCTCGGTTTATGATTTTAAACAGCAAAAAAGTGATTTTATGAATCACATTATTTAGTTTTAAGGAATAAGCAAGTGCTGATATGTATTGAGCAGAAATATTGGAAGTGACACATCCACACTATGGAAATACAAAAATACAGAAGGATATGAATATAAATGAAAAGTTTACTAAAATGACCATTGCAGTACAAAGACTGTGGGACCTAGTACAACTTTTTATACAGATAGTTAAAAGTTGCCTACACAGTCTATCTGTACTGAATGCACCTCTGGATTCACATAAGAAAGATTTCCTTTCAAACTTACTGGTCTTTACTGCTCAGCAGGTAGCTTGGAGTATCCACAAGGCTTTAGAGAACAGCAAATCCACTGAACCCAAATCATTTTCAAAAGATAATTAAAGCTTCAGTTAGGAAAAATGTATACGTTCATGAACTCCAGCATGACTGATTAAAAGCAGTTTTTGGATAGTTGATTAACTCAGCTTTTGGCCTCCTAGAATGCAAAAAGTTTACTTGATATCTATTGACCCTATTTTAACTTGTGATTAGAAAATTTTGTTTGCTACCAAATATTTTGAAATTTTTTAGCCCTGCTCCTTGTGAATTTTATACCAAACCAATAAAGAAACCGCATGATAATATCCCAAATTACATTTTCATTGATAGATAGTATTACAATTGTAAGTATTTAAATGATTAAAGTATTAAAATTAAATTTTTTTCAACTAAGCAACTTGACATTGAGAAACTATTCATTGTTGCAATTTAGTTTAGATGTACTGATCATCCTAAAAATGTTTTAGGATTATGCAAGTACATAAAAAAGAAAGGAGTTTTCTTTTTTTTCTTACTCTGTGATATTCTCATATCTGACATCAGAAACATTTTATAGAAAGATCTCTTGGTTGCGTTGCATAAGGAAATATTCAACAACGTGTTTTATAACCTTTCTAAATATTAATTGTATAAGTCACTATTTTATTTCTTAGGCAGACTCCACACACACACACACTAATATTAGAAAAATTTTACAATAGTATGATTAATTTTAACCTTTGATAGTGATTGTCATGATTACATTAAAATATTATCATGCTTGTTAGTAAGTTCTGATAAATCTTTAGATCATCATTAAATAGCTCAACATTTGAATATTTCAAATACATGATAATTTCAATTATTACACATGGAAATATGTAAATTTACAGTACACAGTTTTATTATTTCAACACTCAATTTGCGAGATAGCTCAGCATACTTTTATTAGTTTTATACAGAACTTTTGGCATTGGATTTTTTCTAATACTGTTTCAGCTAACTTTTCCCATTGGCTTATCGTCTGAATAGTTCAGAACTGGACTTCATTTTTAATTTCTTCATTTTCGTTCATAAGAAGTGTAGAAAAGTATAAATATATATTGAAATAATATGGAAATTGCAAAGATAAATATGAAGACACATTGAAAATATTCCAAAAAAAAAAAATTGTGTAAATACATTTCAACAATATTTGATTATAATCACAGCAAGTGCGTATGCAAGTATACTCTGGAATAAAACTGACTGTCAATGTTACTTTATCTACAAAAGAAAATGTGTAGAATGTTGTAAATTCCAACATATCTGGTGATGATGATGGTGGCAGTGTTGATGAGCTGGATGATGAATCTGATGTGCTAACGGAATAAGATGATGATAACAATACAAATGTAGTTGATGATTCTGAAACAATAACTGGGATACCACTGGAATTGTAGTTTATGTTTTTGAAATGAGAAATTGTCATGTGCAGTGGAATAAATCACATTTGGATGCACTCAGTGTACTTGTTGAATCTAATGTAGAAAACATGAAGTGCTCTACATGTGAACAACTCTTTCTGTGTTCAATGACGCTGAAACAAACACTACCTATATAGGAGTGTCATTGGTCATTGTGATATAACATGCTGCTTTGGTTCATGTGAAAAAACTTATCGAAATGGGAAAATCAATTTCATTCAAGGAAGTAACCCAATGTCTGATACTACTATTCGAGAGGAACTTGTGCCCTTCTGTAGCAATGAAACTTTCCCCCATAGTTAGGCTATTCATCTTACATATAGATTCTGCTATGTTTTACAGTATATCAACTCATTCAAAGAGGAAATAGCTCATTTGTTTTAAGATGGTGCTGATGTTGGAACCAGGTAGAATGCATGAATACTTAGTCAATAAATATCCCTATCGTATAGATGTTCTGGCCAAATATTTACTTTGTTACAGAAACAACACAAAGTTGGGTCTTTGTTTACTAGAGGTATTCAAGCACCTTATCTTTAACATCTCAATGACATTTTTGTCAATTGCAGTGGAAAAATTACACCAGCAAATGCTTTATGAATCTTCAGTGAACAATGTCCGCAAACAGTTGATGCATTCCAAACTGAAAACAGTGCTACATATCCTTTGAACAGCCAAATAAAACCAAATATATTCTCCATGAAAAGCAAAATGAAACCAAAATGTGTGATTTAAGTCATTAACATGCCGTTTCTATCATGATCAATAGTACAGCATTCAAATATTTGAAGCATTGTAACTTTCAAATAAACGAAAATGAAAAAGTTAAAATATCTGTGATCTATTGTTGTAAATTATTGATTTATGCTATTTTGGAGTCAAAGAACACATGCCTGGAACCACAACTCAATTTTTCCCTATAAAGTGGGAGTAAACTTAAAAGCCTGCCTCGCAAACTGGGTGTTTAAAAATCAGTAGCAGAAGTTCTAATTTTTATATTTTTAAGATTAAAATTAACCAACCTGACGAATTATGTATATTGTGATTTATGATATTGAGAAAATTATCTGCTGTTTTGCATTCTTTTTTACAGATTGAAAAACAAGAATATTTACATCTTTTTCTGCATTTGATACATTCTAGAGTGATGCAAGAAAAACTGCTTGATACTTTGATGCAAAAATTGCACGAGTTTTCTAGCTACCTACGGAAAATAATGAGCAGTCCATGTAACCTGGATCCTGCTCTGTTTGAAAATAATTTTTACTTAATATCATTTATGGAAATCTGTCTGCAGAAGATAATGGAAAGCCCTACTGTTTTTCCTTCGGTAATGTTTATTGAACAGCTGAAGGAAAGGCTGGAGGATTCACTGCTTCATCTAGTTGACGTGTTTCCAATGTTTGCACACTCTGTTTGGAAGCTCGCTGAAGTTGCAGAGCGTGTTCTTGTGGAGCAATGCTCACAGCAGCACATTAGCTGAAAATGACCATAATTTTACTCATACATTGAGTTTGAACATTTAGTTCACTACAAGTAGGCCTATGCTCACATCCATCTTCACTGGCATTTCTTAATTTTATTGGTTGCAAGGACTTGCTTTTTAATGCAGTTTTTTTAAAGATTTGCATGAAATAAATAGATTCCAACAGAGAGTTTTTCATTATTAGTAAATATCAATAAAAGCAAGCCGTTAATGTATATAGAGTTTGCAAAAATAGTTGTACTAAAAAATGAATTCCTCTTAAATATAAAATCTGTTATACTCACTAGAAAATTGTATAAAATCTATAGTTGGATGATTAATGTAAAAAAGATCATTGCTTTATTATTGAGGCGATAGTTCACCCAGCAAACCAGTCTCAGTGGTTTCAGTGGGAAGAAAATCAAATGGAATTTGCTTATTGATCTCAGAATGAAAATTTTTGCCCATCTGCTGCAAGTATTAGTTTATGGTTTAACTTTTTCACCACTTGTTTATTTACATACTGGGTGTTAAAATCTTGCTTGCTAATGCTGCACTTATAAATTTGTATATGTCTCATTCAGTGGTGAACACCATGCACTTGTTGCGTCACTCTGAAAAGGCATCATGTTGTTCTGCTTGGCAAGTAGACAAAGCATTGGCCGATATGCAGACTTAAGACTGCCAAACGACGAGCAGGTTTAAGAGATCGTTGCCAGCGCCCAAGCACCGCTATTACTTCATGCCCCGTTATAATTTTCTGACTCAGTTGTAACCATCTTATTGTTGCATTTTTTGGATATTACAGCTTTCACAAGATTTGTTTGTCCTGAACTATTAACAAAACTATTAAAATTATTCGTTTTTAATCTGAATTAGAGATATTTTTGCAAAATGTGTAAATCGATTAAAGCTTAATTGCTAGGTAGGAGTGCAAAGTGAAATTTATGACTTTTGTAGCCATAAATGATTCTGTACACAAACGTTTATACATTGGTGTTATTTCATTATTTTTTAACAAATCCTTCACACAAAATTAATTCTGCTTTTGTTTGTTTAGTTTTATTTTATTTTTTAATGGGGGAATTTGCAATTTGCAGTGGGGAAAAGTTTGCAGAGTTAGTATTTAGTGGAATAAACTTTTCTATTAACTATTGGGATTGGATTTGACTTTGTAAAGTCGAGAGTTCGATTCTCCGAATGATATCAGAACCTCGTTAGATCTACTACAAAGCTAAACTAACTAATTCAATAAACCATCTGTCTTTCAGTTCGTGCACGAATCACTAAATGTTTCACAGTACAGATTTTAAAGAATTCATATACAAAAACCTCAGTTTTAAAGAAAGAAAAATCGATTTTGGTTGCTTGGTTTGAATTATGTGATTTTGTTTGTAGTGAATGAGTGAAGATTTTAAAACATGTGTTCTGTGTATGTGTGGGGGGGGGGGATAATGCTTAAAGTTCCCTAAAAGTTTTAAAACAAATGGCATAGAATTGAAGCGGACATTTTTGGAGAAAAAGGTTTCATTTCGTAAAAAAAACGTGTATGATTTTTCAGAAAGAGTGGGCATGTGCACAACACGATGATAAGGGAGCTTGATGAATTTTTGTAGCTTATTAAAGTGGTCAGATTCTATTCAGTCGCTAAACTGTCAGTTTTGAAGATTTTTTCCCTTCTTCAGTGATTGTAAGTACTCGCAACATTTTACAGTACAGAATCATCCATTTGACTTGCAGCCTTCAACACGTTGATGTACATCTGCGAAGAAGCTCGCGCGATGCCTTCAGAGATTCGTCCAGTAAAGACTCTGGTCTTTCGCAAATAGTTTCCCGCTCTTCTGGGGCGTCCCTGGGATTCTTACAAGAATCAGATCCTCATTCCACTCGCTGAGCAGAACTATGCTGCCGCTTCTCCGCCCTGCCACGGTCAAGTCGTCGTAGACGCTGCGGTCGGCCGGAAGAGCGATTGTTTTTAATTTCGAGGAGCTTTCCAGGATAGTAGGAAAACCCTCCTCGAAGCCGCTCCCTGTTTTGGTTTATGCCGCCTCATACTTCAGGGGCGTCTCCAAATACCGAAAAACGGTACTCTCCGGGCCAACTCTTCCCCTGCCGAGAATCTCCTCGAGCAGAGACTTTCCGAGTACGAAGACCACAACTCTCTGTCAGAAACACCAGCTTTGCGTAGACAAACCGTTCTTTCGATTTCTCTTTCATCTTCACCCATTTTTCTCTTCCCCCAAATAAATCATTACAAGATCCGTAGACTTCCTTTCTCCTCCACCCCCCACTTCTTTTACACTGCTGTTTAACATACGAACTATTTTATTATTGTGCTTCCATGGCTTTTGGGTGCATTTCTTCTGTGCAGTGGCGTACTATAAGTCTTTGGGCTGGCTCTCCATGCTTTCTGAATTAGCACAGATACTTTTTCCTGTAACCCGTCGTCTGCTGTCACTTTCCCCATAGTTCAGTTTCTTTCTAACCACCAGACCAGGTACCTGCCGCCCCCCCAACCCCGTTGTCTCTCAAACACCGACGTAATTATCTGCTGCTAAAAATCGCAGAACGGTATGGAAATCGTTTGGCGATATGGCAAAAAGCTCCACAGATGATACTTCATTCTGATCTCTTTATTCTATTCTTAGGAACCAAATCAATCAATCATATATATATGTGGACAATGAATAGTTTTTTTTATTGGCTTGTCGCAATAAGTATTGGGATGTTCTGGTTTCTGGAAAGCTAAAGAATCCAAAAGGGCTTATTAGAAATATCGTCCTTGAACGTTTCACTGAATTAGCTGTACAATTACCTCCTTTAAAAGGTTTTCTTCCTAATGGATATTTTCTTCGTTCGTGCACGCAAAACAATATATTTTTAAGTGTTTGAACAATTAAGAATTACAAAGGAGTCGGGATATCTACCTTGGAGAGTGGACTAGAAACACTTCCGGTCTTGATCGAGATCCGCTCTGTCCTTATTGAGGAGAGAAACACTAAAAGGTCGTAAGACATCCCCCCCCCCCCACGGCTCTATGGACACGGATTTTCAAATTTGTTCAGTACGGAGCAACATTAAATCAATGTTTTTTTTTAAAATAAATATTAGTTGGTGAAACAATTTAACTTTGCATTCCCCCCCTTTATTTCTTAAAATAACGATAATTAAGAAGAATATGTTGTTGTATAGTGCGCATAAGTAGTTGTATATTTCTTTTTTCAACTTGTAAATTTTAATTCCAGGAGTTTTCTTGTTATTGTCATTGTATTTTTTACTCAGTTACGATATCACTTCAATCCCAGAAAGCGATTGATATTAGATATTAAAGATAGACGTTCAGAAAAACAGTGGCCGGATACCATTACGGGATACCAGTCTTTCATCTGAACGTCCCCCCGCCTCTAGTAGTCTACCAGCGACCCTGGCTATTAGGAAAGAGCTTTGCTTGTTTTGTTTTTTTTTTTTATTTTATGTTTTAATTTTTGTTTTGAAACTAAACCATAAATAATTTTTTTTCTCATTATTATTTATCGAAAAATGCTGCTGTGGTCGGTAAATAGCGATGTGTTTCGGGTGGTTATTGTTATTATCATCCAGTTAATGGGAACAACAATGACAGACATTGGACCAAAATGAGTCTACCACCCTGTAATGATGTATGACTAAGTATGGAAAAGGTCATGAAATCTCAAAAAACACATCCGGAAGTCGAACAGCCACACGCACACACGTTAAACTGAGAATGTCGAAAACTTGAAAATTACTTCCTAAACGGTCCAGCTTCACACGAAACGCGAGGTGGCTGATCAAATCCACCGTAACCATAATGAAGAGAACAGGTCTGATTTGTGCGGTATTTATTACGACTATTTCGGGTAGCTGGGGTAAGTGTATCATTCATTCGGAAATTTTCGCTAATTATTTATTATTTCTAGCATTACCAATTTAATTTGACGAAGTGTCACGCTGAGTTATGCCATCGGCTAAGATGTTTTTGGGGGACGCGGTTTGCCCAGTCCCTTGTTTACCATGTTAACTAGTCTGTCGACAGGTGTAAGGAGGTGATTGTCAGCTGACGGCTTATAAAATCTAAAGGTCTGTTTAAATTGTATACATCACGCTGTTTAGTGGGACAGTAGAGGCACATTGTCAGGTGATCGTAAGAACTGAAATTGGTGGTGTAAAAGGATAGTAAGATGTAATGTTTTAAAACCCTTTAGTGGATATAGATATGGAAGGTCAGAGGATCAGAAGGTCTGTCTTGTTCCGTAATACTGCGTCGGACGCGAGTTCTTAGCACGATGCCTCCGTAGATGGACCCCATTATTCCACCGACAGACAGGCGAGCCCGTAATGACAGCATTTTAGATGTAGGAGGAAACTATGCCGAAGGAAGTACGCCAAGCCAAGGTCCAACTGGCCAATGAACCCTGGACTCGCCAGCTCAGCAGTCAACCGCTGAAAAACGCGCCCTTAGTCTTCTCTAGAGAATACTTCTACGCTTTCCGCTTACACTACTTGATGTGACAAGACATCAAAAAGGCAGATATTACACGATTACTCAGAAAATATTTCCTAATGTCTAATCTAGATCAATTTCTGTAACCTATACTTTTTAATTTAATGAAGTAGGATGAGGACGTTTACGCATATCTTTTCAGAATAGATTAAGAATCTTCGACCACGAGGTCATATTAGGCAGCCGAGGTCTCTCGTCTTTCTCTTAGTAATTATCTGATTATCAGTAAATCTTTCTGAGAAATCTGTAAATAAATTACTTTAAGAAAGTATCAATATTGCGAGTGAAATTTTGCGGGTAAAGAAATGAAAAGTAACATGTCCGAATTGTCGAACGGATTAGTTAATTTTTGTTGTTACTTAATAACAATTCTAAATACTTGATGTCGTAATTTTTAATTAGCTACATCCGTAAGGCTTGTTATTAGAAAAGTTTTATCTTAGTAACAGACCTCATTGATGTAGTTGTCAAAGGTGACAGTGTCAACAAGTTGGGAAGATCGCATCGATCAAATTTCTTTATCCTCCTAAACCTCGGCTAATCTCTAATGGCTCCGTATTAACCAAGGGAGAATAAACTGGATCAATACTTTTTTTTTTGTTTTCTTCACCACTAATCTACTTTATTTGTCTAATTGTGACAAGGAACAGGATCTCTCAGACTGCTGTTGCCTTTCAGAGAAGTATTTACTATAAGATACGAAATGTTGTATAACTTATATCAAAAGAATATTATCCTTTTTGGGGGGATGACTTGACATTTTAGTTAGAATGATCAGCTTTCTTCTATCTCCGGAAGATGTGGGGGGCTGTCTGTAGCCCAGCGGCGTGGTTTCATGTCTTGTTTTCTAGCTCTATTTCGCGTGAATTTTTTCCGGGTACTCCATTTTCCTTCTGTTCTACTGGCGGTTTTCGGTCCTTGTTTCTTGAGTTCGAGTCCTCCACCTATGATGCCATGCGCCCGCCAGAAGAAGGGCCCCTCTCTTCGCTGTGCTGTATGTGCGCGCACTAGAACTGCTATGTGATGGAGCGAGTGGCGGGGATGTATGCTTCGGTTGCTGGGAGAAAACAGCGGAAACTGGGTCACTTTAAAAATTAAATCTTTTAAATGCAAATTGAAGATTGTTTTCTCAAGACGACGCCCCTCCAGTGTCATGAAATATACCCGTAAAACCGGGCTAAGACAAAGAAATGCTGTTGAGAGAAGATGATTAATGCAAGCTGATAAAAACGTTAAATAGCGTTAAATGTTGGAGAAAACCACAGACAACAAACCAGAAATGTTACGAAAATGTCTCTTGCCATGAGGGCCATTTTCGCCATTTGATTCATGCTAGTCATCTGTTTTTGTTTTACTGCTGGTTTGAATTATCAAAATTGTTATTAGGCGGCTAATTGATAGAGCTCCTGATTACAGATAATTAACCTGCATGAAACTAGTGGAATCTGAATCTCGACAGCTGACCTGTGCAAAATACAGTCTGTGTTGTAGGTTTGTTTTCTTTCATTTCGATTTCGACTCCAGAGATAATGTTTTTTTTATTTTTATCTCCTTAAAAGAAGAAAATAAAACTCTTCTGGTCGTCGTCTTTGTCTTCCCACTAACTTTAAAATCTGCATTACAGGAGCACAAGGTGAGCCATTGAGACTGTGGCGCATGGCGCCGACCTCATTAATATAGTCCTCCATGACCACAAATCTGCATATCGCTCCGGACCTCGCGGGTTTTGCATTTCTTAGTGTGTTGACAAAACACGTAGCCAGATCAGTCCAAATAAACTCTAGTTAGAACTCCCAGGCTGGGGAGGTGGCGTACACAAAAACTGACGGCAAATTGGGGGGGGTGGTGGTAATATAAATGCAAATATATTGTCCACAACAAAATCTTTGTACGCGCGTGGTTACGTGAAAGGTGGGCATGTAGCGCCATCCTCCTGAAAGATATGGCATCGAATCTCAGCATGCCTTATTCGCAGAAGCGGCTCTATGGTTGTGGGCGTCCGCCTAGTTAGTTAGCCGGGTCCTTGAGCCGGCCCTGCTTATCGGTACAATGGTAGATGTGTCTTTAAAATGACTCTGTACCCGGCAGAATGAAGGTCCTTTGACAAACAAGTTCTGTCTTTCCACGAAGCAAGTTTCCTTACCCGCTGCACATGCTCTGCAGATAAGTTGGGAGAGATGAAGTTGGACCGTTCTTTGGTTCGTTTCTGTTACGTGGGTGATGGCATCATGATAATCTTGATAGTAGGTGCGGATGTGACGAGTAATGGCAGCATCTTGCGGCGTTGCCACCGAACGAGGTCTTTGTTGTCGCAGCACTGACATTCGCCTCGATGAGCTTGGCGATATTACTGGCCACAGACACAATATGTGAAGGTCTTCGGTAAACTGCTATTGACTTTGAAGGGCTCATAACTTGACCTCAGGTGAATCCCTCGATATTTCTCTTTACCCATTCTGGGCATGATGATGGTGCACCCTGGTTACCTGCTGGCTTAGATATCCAATGTATAGGTGATCACACATGAACTACCTACATTTCGGTCTGATGTGTTTATGTAGAGGGGTCATCATAATTTTTTTGTCTTTTAATTTGAATTTTGTGTTTATTTAAACATGCCTCTTTTTAATTTATTAACCGTCATTTGTTGTTTTTTATCTTCTACTTTTAATGCTAACGATATTTCATGTGCTGCTGTTATCGAAAAATTATATTTAACTGTATGTATAAACTTCATTAAGGATCCGCATGACCCAACCAGGTAATCCGAACCCGCTTAGTTTTTCTTCATGACTGACAATATGCATATTTATGACTCATTGAACATTGAATTTTTAAAAAAAATAAACAAACTTCTCCAAGATATTTATACCGTTAATATACTGTCAGTTCGATGGCTGAATGGCATACTCTAAATAGAGTCTAATTAGTGATTTTGCACATAGGGAAACAGAACTGAAGTGCTACCATAGTCTTGTAAATGGATAGAAATTAATTTTCTATGTAGATCTCGTATAGCCACACTGATTCTTCGTGCGTGGTCACGAGTTCAAACCCACGATGAATCTCTGTCATTACCTGAAATCTGCCGTAAGAAAATTCAATTTGAGATACTGTCAAGTTACATTGTACAGATTATAACGCGAAAACAGCGCCAACTGTTCAAATTTAAATGTTTCCGGGTGAATTGCCGGGTATACATTCTGCCTTGATAGTAAAAGATAATAGAAGTATTTTATGTATCACATTATGTTCAAGGAATTGATTATAAAATTATAGTTCCTTATCTTTAATACATTACAGACCCAAATGATATGGTTGTTAGTCTAATGGTGCAGGAAAAAATATATTTATATGTATGAAAATCGCTTAGAAAAAAAATCATCTGACCTAAGAAAATTAACGACATTCGGAGTTGGTATCGGATAAAGGGAGCTTGACATTTCCAAGGTATGTCCTTCACCGGCAATTATCTCAGTCAAAATGTCAGCTTTAGTCATAATTTGACAATTAATTGCTGTGATGGGTCAAATGGCTTCGGCGAGACGCTATTTCTTTGTTACATTGTGTGCTAGCATGGGAACAAGAATCCTATAGACAGACAGACGAGCATGCGTGTTTACGAGAGAAAGAGCTAATAGTATGTTCCTATGTTAATACAGTTAGTTTCGAACCAAAGAGAACCGGACGCTGTTATCACGCTGCGAACCAAAGTCTCTCGAAGACATAAGACGGTTTGAATGTCCACTGGAGTAATGGGGGGATTATGAATTGAAACATTTCAAAAAGTAAAGCAGTAAGATCATGTTTGAAAAGTCGTGTCTGATTAGGAAAGATGTGTATTTCATCTTAAATGTAGATCTAATTTCGGCCAGCCTGTGTCCGTAAATCTGACCCAAAGAATAATTTAACTGACATTGGGCCACACTCAAAGAGTGTTAAGCGTTATGGTGGTTTTAAAATGTGATTTCATTTTATTTAAAAAATGGTTTTAAAAAATCTCATCAAAGGAACAGGTTTTTAATGTAAGCAGATTTCGAATCATTTATTTCCACTGGCTCTTTAAAATGTCATGGAAAAGATACTACGTCAGCACTGTCTTTCCTCTGGTTCTTTGTGGTGCCATTCTGTTGAAACCATTGGCGTCTCATTGAAAAACGTTGGCGTCGCGATTCCCCAAAGAAGAATATCTGTATCATTTTCAAGCAGCCATTTCCCGTCGAGGTGTTACCACCTTTGGATGAAGCACCGTCTCGTAGATCCCATGTGGGTTTTCAAGCGGCCATTGCCATCTGTTGACCGTCAGTCAAATGGAAGTACGCCTCGACGGCACACAGTAACGCGCCCATAACGAAAACGAAAAACACCGACAGCACAAGGTGAACTTTGTACAGAAACATGTTAACTCTTTCCCCAAAAATTCTCCAGGTTCTTTTCGACGCCCGCCTTCATTGACAGACGGCTCGATGATTTCTTTCGAGGACTGCCACTCGGCCTACGGCGAACATGGCTGCAGGGTTTGATTGGTGCGCACTGGTGACGATACTTAGCTAGTCCAGACACACGTCGCCACAACCGACTTTCCGATGCTCAGTGCAGCCCGTGATTCGGCGCCACCTGTGGACAACAAGTGGGATATGGCGCACAACTTTAGACTTTCCTTTGTATAGTGGTAATAATAGTTTCACGTTTGCGTCATTTATAGTTAATAATAAATGTGTATAATCATGGCGCTTGATCTGGAACACCCCGTATTTAAAAAGAATTTTAAAAAATGGAGACAATCTTTCTTGTCCGTCTTTCTATCTCTCGCTGCTTTCTACATTATTTAACAAAAAAACCAGACGTCTTTAACACAACAGAAACTATTTACTAACTTTCTTTAAAATCTGCTAGCTGAGCTGCGGATGGATGTCTTTCGCAGCTTCCGGCAGGTGTGCAATCAGAGGGGGAAGAAGGGTAATGATGTCAGAGAGAGAGAGAGAGTAAAAGGCCATTGCAATAACGAAACGTGAAAACTCGATAGCAACTTGCCTAAAACTATCTTACGAGGTAAGCGTCGAATGCAGAAATACCTCCATCAAAGAAATCTGCTGTTATATTACTCCCGGATGCTTTATCTGTCCTGTTGGTACTAGTGCAGGCAGCACGACTTAAAGAACCAGAGTCCGATTTGGTTCCTTTTGTCCGAGATTAAGAGGGAGTTTTCGTTTGGGGGGTAGCGCGAGTAACTTGGCGCTGAAAAGGGTTAAGTACTTACTGCCAGACAGATGGAAATAGAGGTTGGAGAGAGAGAGAAGAAATTAAATATAAGCATAATGTGGAAATATTAAAGGAACATTTAAATTAAATTTTAAACTAAACAAGTAAAATTTATGCCAAATATTCCTTTATCTTAAAAATAATTAATAAATTGGAAGTTTTTTTTTTTTTTTAAAATATAAAATCGCTTTATTGTTGTTTCTGTTTTTTAAAGCAGTGACGCAGCCGTTATCCGCTCTTTAGCGCCGTCACGCGACCTGTAGGAAGTAATTCATTAGCTCTTGTGCGGATTTCTAGGGATCGCCCTCTTCCTGCTGTAGTGGGGGAAAATCCCTGTTGTGTTACGATCGCTTCAGCAGCACGTGGAGGTGGGCGGACCCCTGTTTTCTGAGTTGGTCCCCTCTGCCGTTTACTTATTAGCTGCCACCGCTGGCTCCTTACATCACCATCACGCCTGTTGATGCGACCTTTCCTGTCGGCTCCAGACGCACCGTCAGTACTTTGAGTGCCACTTGATGCAATTTCTCTTCTCCTAATAATTGGTATTTAAAAGAAGCAGTGGCCGCCTTGGTCATGTCTAATAAACGACATTCGCATCACTTCCGCCGGCTGCTCCACAAACTCGGAGCCCCCCTCCCTCTCCCTCCCCTGCTTCAATGTCAAATGGACGTCACTTAGATGGAAATTACCAGCCCTGATATCATTAGGGTCCAGAAGATCATGAAGGCGCGCAGATACGTTTCGTTCTCATTGGCTTCATCAGTCCACGCCTGTTGCTGCTATTAACCCTTCCTTCGCCGAAAACACTTTCTCATTTGCGTATTTTGCAACCATTAATTCTAAAGGAAATCCAAAAGTGGCCCTTTCTTGACCTATTTTGCCAGTTTCCAGGGAACAGGATTAGAACGGTTTAGAATAGAGAAACCGTTCACCCCCCCACCAACAACCAGTAACAAAACAAGGCGGGCGAGAATATACGATTTATTTTATTGACAGTTTTGCGAAAAATTAACAAAAAATTCAAACTTTGTAATTTCTATTTTTCCTATTAAAGCGAGAAGCTCCACCGCTCACGACGTTTCCGAGGACAGCGATAGTTATGCCGTCACACCTTCCACTCTCACGTGACTTTATTTCGCGACAGCTAAGTGAACCGCGCATTAAGCCTACTGCTCATTCCTCTACCCTCTCCAAAACCAAGTTATGTATTCATTAGTCAAGATACCTACTTCCAGTAAACAATTGTCCCTGTGCATCTCTTTTGAAAATTACCTATTGCTAGATGATGCAGATCTCAGACATTATGTTCTTTTTAAGGTAGATAAAAAGTAACCTGACACTTTGTAAACTACTGGCTCCGTGTTAGAAGTGAGAAAAACCGCCTTATACCTTTGGGTGGGTGGGTGGGTTGGAAAATGCTCCATGTATGCATATATTTTGGATTCTTTTTAACGAATGTAACTTTGTCCCCTTTGGGACTTGTATAACCCGAGATGGCTTTTGCGTCGATTTGTAACGAAAAACTAAGTTAGACGTAAAAATTTCCCACAAAACTGTTTTTCTTCCATTCTGAGAGTCAGCTCGCCATGTATTTTGCTACACCTTAAATTCTATACTGGTCAACGCCCACTAAATGGTATCCCAAAAATACGGGTCTGAGTTGAATCGCATTACTTCCGAAATCAAAGAATCATAATTGCTTTGCACAGAAACCCACTCAAGTGAGAGGGGGGAACATTCAGCTTTAACGCCTGGCATAGAGAACCAAAAATCTATATTCACATGATATTTGTATGATATTAAGCATGAGAAACTAAATGTCATGTGAATACCACATACAGATGGTATTCTCCTTCATGTCATGCATTAAGGATGACTTTTCGTCCAGTGATATAATACCCTCTTCTATTTTTAGCTCCCACTGCAAACTTTCTGACCCTTTCCTCTTTTTTTTTTTAAATTACCAGTATAGAAGAAAATTCTTCAGCTGAATACAAAACAGTGAATACATTTGCCTAACATTTATAACTCATAAATCAAGGCACTTAATAAATAATCTGAATTTATTCCATAACACAGTTTTTGTATAATAACTTTATCGTTAATTTCAAGTAATTTAAATTCACTTAAGGTTTGTTTTTTTTTTTTAACGTTTCAAAGATGAATTTGCAACATTTGACTCTTCTGTCAGGAAAACCACAAATAGCTTTGCGTGTCAAGGCCGTGCAAGATGTGGTGTTGTAATGGTATTCGGTCACGGTTTTAAAGTGAGCAGTCTTTAATCTGTGATTAGAGAGTGTAGCGTAGTGATGTGTATTAAGTCGACGTGGCTTTCACTTTCTTCAACAATTAATAATAGTTGTCTAAAGAATCAAATTCTATCAGGACCACAACTTAGTGTAGCGTAGTGATGTGTATTAAGTCGGCGTGGCTTTCACTTTCTTCAACAATTAATAATGGTTGTCTAAAGAATCAAATTCTATCAGGACCACAACTTAGTGTAGCGTAGTGATGTGTATTAAGTCGGCGTGGCTTTCACTTTCTTCAACAATTAATAATGGTTGTCTAAAGAATCAAATTCTATCAGGACCACAACTTAGTGTAGCGTGGTGATGTGTATTAAGTCGGCGTGGCTTTCACTTTCTTCAACAATTAATAATGGTTGTCTAAAGAATCAAATTCTATCAGGACCACAACTTAGTGTAGCGTAGTGATGTGTATTAAGTCGGTGTGGCTTTCACTTTCTTCAACAATTAATAATGGTTGTCTAAAGAATCAGATTCTATCAGGACCACAACTTAGTGTAGCGTAGTGATGTGTATTAAGTCGGCGTGGCTTTCACTTTCTTCAACAATTAATAATGGTTGTCTAAAGAATCAAATTCTATCAGGACCACAACTTAGTGTAGCGTAGTGATGTGTATTAAGTCGGCGTGGCTTTCACTTTCTTCAACAATTAATAATGGTTGTCTAAAGAATCAAATTCTATCAGGACCACAACTTAGAGAACCGGGTTAATACCGACCGTGCCATACGACTCATCTACAGTGGACTGCCACATGACCGGCCAACGTATGCTGTAATCTCGCGTAGTTTCGACTATTCTTTTTGCCGAAGAAACTAGAAAAACTAATGTATTATCCAAGTCAAAAAGTGAGAGCAACTAATTATAATACTAAGGAAGACGTTCGGATAGAATTCGGCCTCGCCGTAATGGTATCCGGCCTCGGGGTTTTACCCGTACCTCTCTAGTATTGAAGTCGTAGTTGGTATTTCTGCTGCCCGTACACCAGCCCGACTCAGCAAGTTCTCCAATTCCTTTCTAAATGATGCCTAGCACTTCAGCGCGATCTCAGGCAACTACTATTCAGGGTTGGTTCGGAAAGTAAAAGAAGGAGAAAGTTGTGCAATTAAATGTAATTACCACTTTCAAAAAGTGAACAACAATAAGAAAAGGAAGTATTGTTAACTGTGATGATGTCTGCGTGTATTCGGGCAGCCATAATCGTGTGGACTCGCTAATATAAAAGAGGGTATTTAGATTAAGAGAGTTTTGGTGATAGGAGTAAGAAAATGACTATATTTCTTTACATTATCGGTAAGTAGCTGAGGCTGCACGGGAAAGAAATGGCTTTTATATTAAAAAAAGATTCTATATCAAACTGAAAAACCGAAATTTTATTTGTTTAAACTCAACCATTGAATGAACATTACATTGAATTGATGCTAATAATACATTTATTAATATTCTATAAGTTGTACACTTAAATTTAACTTTGTTCCATAAGAGCTTCGTTATAGACAATGTGTGTTGTTGTTGTTGTTCTTTTCGGTTTGAGGATCTTCATACGGTTGTGTATGGGGAAAGCATGGAATGGTTATATTTCAGCTGACTCGCTTAGGAATCTGAAAAAGTACCTGACCAACAAGGAGCTGGCTTATAAGATGGTGACAACCCTGTAGCAAACTACCAAATGAATTTTTATTCTCAGTATTCAAAGTTATATCGTGCACGATATCAAACCCTGCCGTTGGTGGCTCTCAAATGGTCTTCAAGGTCGACTGTTGAAAAATTGAAATCTGTGGTCACTTCTGAGTTGAATGAAGCCGCAGTAACCCTGAACCTTTTAAGGTGGCCTTTGTTAGCCTTTGATCCTGAGGTACCTTCAATATAGTCTGTGGCAGCTAGATCATCTATTTTGAATGAGTGCAGTGAACTAATGCAATGTAAAAAGCTTTTCCTTGGCGGCCTCAAAATGATCTTCAAAGCCAACGTGTGGTGGCTTAAAACCTTGCCCAGATTCTGAAGTACCTACACCCAAAATTTGGGGCCTCCAGGTGCTGCGGTTTGGCCGTGAAAGAATCACGGTAAACAAACATAATATGTATAAGACATGTTTACATACTATCTAGGATCGTTCAAATGAAACACAGCTAAAACCAGTGCCGTCATAATCGTATTCCGCCGAATTTCATTTAAACGACTCTAGAGAGAGAGAGAGAAGAGAGAGAGAGAGAGAGAGGAATGGCTGCCTTCCTTATAATAGTTAAGCATAGATGTCGAAATTCCGCAAGTTTGAACGACTGGTTGGATATTTATGTGGCAAAGCATCAGACGTCTGAAGGTGGAGGAGACAGGCACAAACCGCCTCTTCCTGCTCTGTTTGTTCTACACGAAAGCAGCAGGCGGGACAGAATACCTCCGATACCAGCTGGGGCAAGACACCGCCCGCTCCGAGGTGTCTTTCGACACTTTTTGATCGCTGACTCTCCGTGTGATTGGCCCAGCGTTTTACTCAAATTTTAATGCACCAACTGTTTCCGGTTAGAATACAAATGGAATAGTCTGACTTCTGTAACAGAATATGAGCATTTTCTTTGTGATGCGTATTTGCTTTCCACCAGAACTGGAAGTTGATGTTGTTGTTGCTTTTAAGGACTTCGTATTAATATCGGGAAAATCCAACATCAGCACCTCTCACATCTCCTTTGAATGTCTGCTGTATCGTTTTTTTTTTTTGTTTTCTTCAAGAAATAATAAATAAGATTAAGGGGAAAATCGGTATAATCTTCGACATCTTATCTCACTCGATTTGGCTCCGCTGTTTAAGACTTCAGTGCGTCTAAATAAATCGAAAGCGACATTGAGGTCCACTCAGTTTCAGTATGTATCGATTCCAATTACGATTCGGCTTCTGTGCATACTTAATTGATCAGAAGTCCTCGTATGGGTATGAAAATAATCATGTAACTATTTCTATACCGACCGCCATCTTGTGTTTTTGAACTTTTTTCAAGTGGGAGTCGGATTAGAGAAGTCATAGAGCTCACACAGTTCAGCTGCCCGTTGCACAACTATGACGCAATAGAACGCTCTATAGCTCTATGCACAACCGTGACGTGAAGAAAGTTGCATGAGGTATTCTCGACAGGAAAACTGTCGTACTCTATGTGTGTTTTGGAATATATTGTAAAAGTTTAAATTGTCTGAAATCAATACAAAATTAAATGTATAATTAGGTTATTACAAAACTCTTTTTTTACTTATGGAACAGATAAAGATTAAGTAATAACAGACTTCATTGACTTAAGTTTCTTTAAACCGGCTACGTATTTTTGCGGACCAGACGACATCTAATTCCACATATTCTTGTATACATCTTGTTCTTCGTGAAAAAAAAATCTCTCTTTTTTTTAAATCGTATTTTGACACTTGCAGGTGAGACTTTGCATAATCTTTCGAGAACTTATTGGGACAGAATCTGTTTAAGCTCTGAATTTTGAGTATCTTTCATTGAAAATGTTATCTCTCTCTCTCTCTCTCTCTCTCTCTCTCTCTCTCTCTCTCTCTCTCTCTCTCTCTCTCTCTCTCTCTCTCCTCTCTCTCTCTCTTCATCTCTCTCTCTCTCTCTTCTGTATTGACTTCATCTCTCTCTCTCTCTCTCTCTCTCTCTCTCTCTCTCTCTCTCTCTCTTCCGAGACAATGGCGTAGGTGGACTTTTAAAAAAAAACTCTTCGTTCATAATGTTTTTTAAAAAAAAAAAAAGGATTGCAAACGATGTTTCTAATCGGCGTCTTCTTGGCGGTTTCAGGCTGTGCGATAATGGAGCCCGGGCCGACGACAGAGCTGCCCATGTGCAGCAGAAAGCTCAGCAGCTTCTCCATCGGTTGCCCTAGCAACGCTAAACTGGCCGTGCTGTCGGTGACGGGAGTGATGAGAGCGAAAGCTGTCGAGAATTGCCTCGGTCGGGTGAAAAATGCCTGCGACGGGGCGACCACCTGCGAGCTGCGCGTGGGGTCCCGGTGCACAGGTCTGTACCGGTTGAGGCACCTGTACTTCGTGAATTTCGCCTGCATGAAAGGTAAGTCATTCGCTGCGGCAGAAGGAGAGGTCTTACTATTGCTTTGTTTTTGCTTACCTTCTGTATGCTAGGGCTGATCGTGATCTTATTCCAAGACGTCCAGGCGCACATGCGTTTTGCATCGAAAGAAAGCTAAAGGATTTAAAACCTGTAGAAATTTTTAAAAAAAAAGAAGAAGAAGAAGAAGCCGCCGCCAAACAAACGGTTGTCGACAGAGGTAATAATGAAAACGGAAAAGACGTGAAAAAAATTCTAGCTAATATTCTCTGTACGAAATCGTTCATCTTTAACGAACCGCGCTGGCTCCGTGACCGACTTCGTCCTATGACAGTTGACCGGGAGAGGGCAGTCGTAAGGTCGACCGTCCGTCTCGGCCTCTTCGCCACCGTGTCTCGATGGGGGAAAGAAGAAAAAAAAAATGCAATATCTCGTTGAATATAATTAAAAGTCCGGTGAGATATGTATAGAAATATGGACAATAATTGCGACTGTTATCACTTCGAGCTGTTAGATTTAGTTTATGCGAAAAGCGCGGTGTTGTCGCGTCTCCATCTTGAATAACCGTTGGCTCCGTATCAATGCCTCACTACTGATGACTGTTATCGCTTTGTTTAGAAAGAAGAAAATGGCATCGAAAAACTGGAATTCCACAAGGGACGAGACTCTTCATTGTTATCCTTCACAAAGGCGGTTGTTGCCAACGGAAAATTGCGAAAGATGTTGGAGTTGCAGAAGTTGGCTATAGGATGAGTATCAACTCGCTTCAGATGTAATCTTAAAAGGCCGAGAAAGACAAGAAGAAAACAACAACTGCAGGACAGGAAGATGCGTTTCTGGTTTGAAAATTTAGACCAAATCCAGGTGGCCAAATAACTTTAGTCTATGAGCGACAGTCAGCATCTATCTCTCAACTTCTACCACCAAAACTCTGTTAAGAGAAGTCGGACTGATTAATCGAATAGAAGCTGGAAAGCTCTCGCTTGTACGTGGTAGCAAGAGAAAGGGACTTGATTGGGCTAAACAACACTAGAAGTCCACCTTTGGAGCAATGGCTCTGTAATTTGGTCGGATGAGAGCTGTTTTGAAATATTTGGTTCTAAGTGACAACATCAGTGTGCTAGAAGGAAGGCGGGAGAGAAGTATGAGTTGTGCTTACCCTACAATTAAGCATGGCGGTGGTAATATGAAAGTATGGAGTCGTTTTGTCGGTTATTCGGCTGATGGCTTATTGATAGGTGATGGGTTTATACTACACCAAGATAATGATCTAAAGCGCAGTGCACGGCTCAATACAGAATACCTTTGTACAAAAGAATCGCGAGACATTCATTAAACTGGTGTTTGGAGTCCTCAGCCTTCAGGTCTCATCCCCTTTCACTTCGCGTGGGATGAACCAGATCGAAGAGCCAAGGAAACATATGGAGATCTAAATCAATCAGCCGAGTGACGACTAACTGCGAGATGAAGAGACGGCTCTGCTCTCAGGGCAGTACCTCGGAAAGTTTACTGGACAAGGTCCCCAAAAATACTCGAAATGAACGATGGCGAGTCTCGAAGCGATAGCAACATCACAATTAATGGTCTACACGTTCCGATAAATTGCTCGTCCGGTTTATTACATTTCCGTCTGGCTACGAAAACTCAGTTCGTTTCAAGAACACGATTCCTTGTTTTGTCTATTCTGGTCTTTTAATGCGACGTGAACGGCTCGTGTCTGTGGCCTCTTTGATCCGCAGAGATCTCGTGAACATAGCCCTCTCGTTCGTACAAGGTTCACTATTAACTGAAAAGAATCCTCCCGATTTCAAGCCGAAGTGAATGGCGTGTCTGACCTGACAGGGTGGGGGGGGGGGTCGCCTTATGTTATGCAAATTGAAAAGTTCGCGCGCAGTGACCCTCGAGACGGTCTTTTCTTAAGATATCTGAGTAGAATTAGAAATTAAAAGAATACAGAGGGGGGAAAAAAATTGGCTTTGTAGTGTCAAATATTTTTTTAAAAAATGGATCTTTGACTATTTTTAAAAATTTTAATTCCTCGTTCTTGTAACAGTTGAGGAAGTAGTTTTACTGTTTGCTTTGTTCGTTTCATCTTTGAGTTTTGATTACCCATTTGCCCGCCGAAGCCCTGTCGTCGTTATGACAACCCCCGTGGCGCCCACACGCGCGGGTATCGATGACAGACAACGCGATCTGTTCGGTAACCGCGTCCCGACTCTTTCTTCAGTGTAGACGTGCAGATTTCCCACTTTGTCGCGGCAGATATTCCGGCGGGGGATCCGAAGATCGACGGGTTCGGACGAAGCGCCACATTCTACGAGAACACTCACCACGTGATATCGTGCAGCTGGCCCGGAGGGACGCCGAACAGCGTGGTGGAGCTTTCTTGCGGCCGGGTGACGAACGTCGGGGTGTCGATAACCGTCTTGAACCTTAATGTCAGCCGGGCCATGGACGGCAAGAGGTGTATGTGCAGGGGCTTCCACCCTGGACGGAACGGGAAGGCATCCCTGAACATGACCGTATACTGTGAGTAGCAGCAGCAGCAGCAGCACAGCGGCGGGTGTCGCTCTGCTTCCGGTTTGTTCGTTATACGATGATCGTTTGTTTGTAGGTGTTAGGTTTCCACTGTCCGCGGCCCTTCCCGGTCTTTCCAGCTTCGATCGCTGGAACCTTTACGTATACAATCTTATTCTTCCGCCATCAGTGGTGTATTTATACTCCTACCCCCGGGAGCCTTCATGAATCCCGATCGACAGGTAACCCAACTGGCGGAACTTAAATGTCCGTCAGGGAATACATGGCCCCGTTTTATCTCGAAGCCAAATATCCTTGGCCAGGTGGTCCAAAGTTTCCGTAAGCGTGTTGCGTCAGGGGCCTCACCGATGTTTCTCCAGACCCGCGAGCGTCCGCAAGGGCTCGGTTTGGTAAACGATTGGCCCGCCTGGGATTCCCAGCCCGCAGGCGGTTCTGCGCACCGGAAGTCGTGTTGCATCCGAGCAAAGACAAGACCTGTATTTACATCCGTCATTGAAGGCTTCCCCCCCGAGCCAGCAACCCTCAGCTTATCCAGATCCGCGCGAAGCCGGCGTACAACGCGCTTGTTGACTTGCTTCTGTCATTACCGATGACCACGGGCCACTGCAGCATTGTTGCGAGTAGCCACCCATCCTGCGCGTTCACTGATGGTTGATGTCCGGTGGCCGCACCTTTCCTCTTAAGCAGATGCGGTATCCTGTCCACAGCACCTGCGGTCGGCAAACAACTGGCGGAAGTAAAGCGGGGCTGGCTGACTGGGAGGGAGGGGGCTCTGACCAGCCAGCTGCTCGACCCCTGGTAAATGAGGACATATTCGAGGAACTACGTGCTTTTGGAGTCGTACGTTCTATGACACGAGTTCGCTCAGCGGTAACGATAGTCGTATATGCGACTTATGGACGTCCTGGACCTTCTGATATTATTCTGACAGGGATCTGTAAATGCAGTGACCATGTTTTTTATTTGCAACTGACCAGAGAACGTGAAGAGCACCCTCTAGCGGCAGTTTGTAGCTACACGAGGAGTATAACATAAAGTAATATTTCTTAAAAAATACCTGAAACATTTTGCAGTTTTTAATTGTAGCCACGAAATTCATTATTTCCAGGTATTAAATTATTTTTTATAAACATTTTTTTTTAAAAAAAAAAGGAAAATTAAGAAAGAATTGGACGCAATGAAATTAATCTTGTACTCTAACAGGTGCCCGTCCTGACTTGTTTGTCTCTAGAGATTCTTTTAAAACACAGATCCTCCAGGGACGCCGACCATTTCGACGCTTTTCGAGTTCCCGTGGATCGTGGGCACAATGCAGTCACTTACCTGCGCCGCAAACCCAGGTAACCCGCCGGACACGTACTACACCTGGCTGACCATTGGCGGGAAGCTGATCGCGTCGGGCGCCAAACTCACCTTCAAGCCGGTGTCCAAAGCCAACCGCAGTCAGACGTTCATATGCCAGGCTCAGAACAGCTACACTCTGGCGATGAACTCCGTCACTAGATCCACCCCGCTGACTCTGGTAGTCCAATGTAAGCCCGGGATTCTTCGTTTCCTTACGCGTGTAATTATTGCTTGTATAAGGCGCATCGCCAGACACCTCGCTTTCTAATTGTTGAAGGACATCTCGGTATACAGAAGCTTTCTTTCTGTTTTGTTTCATTTCGTTTTTAAAACGCTTCAGTTTTTGAAGCGGCTGTTTCTGTACCAGTCCTTAACTTTGCTTTCATAAAACATCTGGAAATCAGTTATGCAATAGTTTTATATTAAACGACACCAAAGAAATGTGGATATACTTGGGGGGGGCGGATGATGCTAAGAAGCTTCTGTGTATAATTTGGTGCTATATGTGCTAGAGCTCAACACGCTGGGTGCGTTCAAACTTCAGAATACCATTTATTTATTATATTCTAGATCCACCCACCCTGATCCCTAATATTTCGTTGTCGCAGACCCCAGTCGACGGAAACGAAACCGTGTACATGTCCTGCCGGTGGAAGGGTGGAAATCCGAAAGCAAAGATGCGGCTGGCTTGTGGACGCTCGGTGTACATGGGCGTGTCCGAGGTAGGAGTGAGCGTCGACGTCGGTACAAACCTCAATATCTCTGTGTGCACCTGTGAGGGACTGCATCCGCTGAAGAACATCACGGTTTCCAGAAACGTTTCCTTCCGCTGTGAGTTAGCTCCGTCTTCTTTCCGTCCTTCGTTTGTTTTCCCACCAACGTCGAGCCTGCACCTCGCATTGCACTTATACATTATTATTATTATTATTATTATTATTATTATTATTATTATTATTATTATTATTATTATTATATACGTCACTACTGTGCTTTCGTTACCAAAGTGAAAGTGAGAAAGCCCGGGTCAACTAAGGAAGAGGAATCCCTATTTTTTGTTTGTGTATTTATTTTAACCACGTCTCGGCTTTCCAATTAATGACTCGCTGAAATCCCCTCGGTTTTAGTGTAGTACTTGTTTACTTAGCTCTTCTGTTGTAAAAGGTAGAAAAACGTTATGACGTCAGGAATTGTACGCACGCATTTCGCGACCCTGCGGCTCAATAAAACAGCACACGGCAGCATGGTGCACTCGTTAGTGGTTTCCTCGACAGGAGAGCTATAACACCGTCCACAGTTGTTCGGGAAAAAAATATCAGAAGTCCATATTAAATGAAGTACTTCAAAACCCGGACCGCACTTTATAAAAAGCCGGCGCCAGCAAACAGAGCAGAACTGTAAGGGAGTCTCTGAATATAGAAGACTAAAACATAAACAGAAATTTAAATTCGTGATCGAGTTTTTGCTAGAAGCCACCACGTTCTTTAATTGTTAATTTACTTATTAACATTACGGTGTATTTACCCCTAACTCCAGTTTAGCGTTAGGGGCGGGCACGTTCAAATGAAATCCGGCCAAATGCCATTACGGCGATGCTGTTTTCAGCCGCTTTTCATTTGAACGTCTCTATTAAAGGTAAAAGTCCAGCCCAAATTTATATAAACTAAAAAAAAAACAAAACAAAAAAACTGAGACGTTTCCTGGGTTTCTATGTACCGCCGATAACACCGATAAACAGGATCAGTTCATCTTTCAGACTTTCCGCCTGCAGCCTTGCGTATCGAAGGTTTCTCCGCTGGCTCTCCGGTTCCAGAAAACAGAAGCCTCACCATCACGTGCGCTTGGCAGCAGCACCCGCCGACCCCCGAGGTCCAACTCAGCTGCGCCGGCCAGACGCGCACCGCCCTGTCGGAGTCGAGCCTGACGTTCTTGGTGACCAGGGACCTGGATGGGAAGCGCTGCCGATGCGAAGCAACTCATCTTCTGTGGCGCACGACGGTTCGTGTGACCAAACTCGTGACTGTTTACTGTAAGTGCTCAGGAACGGACGCGGCGTTCCGCGTCATGTTTGTGGATTGATTTCTCACACCCAAAACGGTCAGTTTAAAGTATTGGCACGACAGCTTTGCGTTCCGGTCGGCCTATTTGCGCGATCGCTCTTTTCTGAAATACATAGGTTTCCAAAAATGGTTATGGTAATTACTATTATTATTATTATTATCTTGCACGCTTTCTCGCTGCCATTAAACTGCCAGTGTGAAAAGAATTTTTACTCTGCCTTCTCTACCTTTAACGTATTTGCATTCACTTGCCTAAGCCAAAAGAAACAGGAAGTTCTGTTGTTATTTCTTCTCATTAATAAGCACCTGTTAACTCCTGAAGAAACTACACCCAGACATTATTTTGTTATTTCTTGCTGCTATTTTGTTACATAGTGAGATTGAAAATCCTTTTGATATAATTTCATTAATTTCTTTTAAATATTATAGCTGTCGCGTTTAAGGGGCTACATTTTAAATCATTTTTCATCCAAATTTCTGACGTCCCGTCACCGAAGAAGCGTAGTCGTCACCGATAAATGGCGGCATCCAAGGAAGGTACGTCGTCACCGAGAAATGGCGGCATCCAAGGAACGTACGTCGTCACCGAGAAATGGCGGCATCCGAGGAGCGTACGTCGTCACTGAGAAATGGCGGCATCCGAGGAACGTACGTCGTCACCGAGAAATGGCGGCATCCGAGGAGCGTACGTCGTCACTGAGAAATGGCGGCATCCGAGGAGCGTAGGTCGTCACCGAGAAATGGTGGCATCCAAGGAGCGTAGGTCGTCACCGATAAATGGCGGCATCCGAGGAACGTAGGTCGTCACCGATAAATGGCGGCATCCGAGGAACGTACGTCGTCACCGAGAAATGGCGGCATCCAAGGAACGTACGTCGTCACCGATAAATGGCGGCATCCGAGGAGCGTACGTCGTCACTGAGAAATGGCGGCATCCGAGGAACGTACGTCGTCACCGAGAAATGGCGGCATCCGAGGAGCGTACGTCGTCACTGAGAAATGGCGGCATCCGAGGAGCGTAGGTCGTCACCGAGAAATGGTGGCATCCAAGGAGCGTAGGTCGTCACCGATAAATGGCGGCATCCGAGGAACGTAGGTCGTCACCGATAAATGGCGGCATCCGAGGAACGTACGTCGTCACCGAGAAATGGTGGCATCCAAGGAGCGTAGGTCGTCACCGATAAATGGCGGCATCCGAGGAGCGTAGGTCGTCACCGAGAAATGGCGGCATCCAATGAGCGTAGGTCGTCACCGAGAAATGGCGGCATCCAAGGAACGTACGTCGTCACCGAGAAATGGTGGCATCCAAGGAGCGTAGGTCGTCACCGATAAATGGCGGCATCCGAGGAGCGTAGGTCGTCACCGATAAATGGCGGCATCCGAGGAGCGTAGGTCGTCACCGAGAAATGGCGGCATCCAAGGAACGTAGGTCGTCACCGAGAAATGGCGGCATCCGAGGAGCGTAGGTCGTCACTGAGAAATGGTGGCATCGAAGGAGCGTAGGTCGTCACTGAGAAATGGTGGCATCCAAGGAGCGTAGGTCGTCACTGAGAAATGGCGGCATCCGAGGAGCGTAGGTCGTCACCGAGAAATGGTGGCATCCAAGGAGCGTAGGTCGTCACTGAGAAATGGCGGCATCGAAGGAGCGTAGGTCGTCACTGAGAAATGGTGGCATCCAAGGAGCGTACGTCGTCACTGAGAAATGGCGGCATCGAAGGAGCGTAGGTCGTCACCGAGAAATGGCGGCATCCAAGGAACGTACGTCGTCACTGAGAAATGGCGGCATCGAAGGAGCGTAGGTCGTCACCGAGAAATGGCGGCATCCAAGGAACGTAGGTCGTCACTGAGAAATGGCGGCATCGAAGGAGCGTAGGTCGTCACTGAGAAATGGTGGCATCCAAGGAGCGTAGGTCGTCACTGAGAAATGGCGGCATCCGAGGAGCGTAGGTCGTCACCGAGAAATGGTGGCATCCAAGGAGCGTACGTCGTCACCGAGAAATGGCGGCAACCGAGGAACGTACGTCGTCACCGAGAAATGGCGGCATCCGAGGAACGTACGACGTCACCGAGAAATGGCGGCATCCGAGGAGCGTAGGTCGTCACTGAGAAATGGCGGCATCCGAGGAACGTAGGTCGTCACCGAGAAATGGCGGCATCCGAGGAGCGTAGGTCGTCACAGAGAAATGGCGGCATCCGAGGAATTCACACAGCGATAATTTACAAATGAGAACTTTTTTTTGAAAAGGTTTCTTTAAAATGTGTTTTATTATTATTTTTGGTGCATTTCTTCCATTGGCTGTCGAGGAGTTCGTCTCGATTAAGCAGAAGTATATGAAGTAGAAAAATCCCGCTTACGTTATTGGCGAGCCGTTAGCCATCCCCAGCCCGGCGCGCGGGGCTAGCGGGGTGAAATGCGCAGAAAGTCTGTCGGCTACAGCCGAGATCTTGCGGACGGGAGGGCGGCGGTCGTGATAAATGGGATACATCGCTAACACGAGGCTGGAGAAGGAGGACGGAAGAGGCTATAGGACTTATTGCAAGACGATGCGTGGAATCGAGCGAGGTTTCTAGAGGATGCTGCGGACTTTCATACACCGCTTCCAAACAGCGGGGATCGTGGAACGCGAAGGCAGCGCCATTAAATGCTCCTGGAGCTGTAGATTGCCGCTAGAGGACGCGCGTGATCGTAGTCAGGTATTTCTGAACTGTCCCACGCCTCGCTTTCAGTTGCTCCTTAGGAGTAAAATATATGTAGAATGATTGTAAAAGAGGAAAAATCGAATACTTATTATAAAGGTTATCTCAGTAAGCCTACCTGGCTACCCACCCACCTACCCACCCACTCAGTCCGAAGCAAAATTTGTGATTAATAAATGTTTATGATTTTACTGGTTAAAATCAAAAGAAAATATCGTAGTGAACACCGACAGGTACTGGCAGATTTATTAAACCATTGAGCAGTTCGGAAGTGCATTGTGGGATATAGGGACTTAATGCAAGGGAGATAATGGGATACAGCGAAGTAAGGGCTCTCCCTTAATGGCTGCTTCTTTTTCGGACTGTGAAAGGCCTCTCAGCGGTGCGTGACTTCATCAGCACACCAGCTCATGAATATTCATCAGAACACCGAGTGTTACCGACGTGATGCTTATCTTTTTTTTTCCCTCTCTCTTCCCCAGATCCGCCTCAGATCTCGAGGATAAACAAGAGCTCTGAGTTTCCCTGGATCGAAAACAGCACGCAGAGCCTCACCTGCACGGCGACACCCGGAAACCCGCCGCGCACTGTCTACAGATGGGTGACCGGAAACGACAGCGCGCCTGGCCACGCACGCGGGGGCCACGTTGAAATTCCGGCCGGTCGGCAGGGGAAACGACGGCGAGACGGTCATCTGTCAGGCGGAGAACAGCTTCTCGGCCAAACTGCGGCTGGAGGTGAAGTCCGCCCCGGTCACTGTCAAGGTGGCCTGTGAGTACCACCGCTTCTGTATCCGGGACTTCTACCGGAACCTCTTTCTACACGTTATTGGTTAAAACAAAAGGAACAGTTATAGAATAAAGTAAAAAAAGAAAAGCCATGGTTTGGTAAATCCCTCTGCTCAGTGCGACCTGGTCTCGGGCTCTTATTGGTGAAAGATTGAAGATTTCGGCTCCAAATGTTGTGAAAACATTTCCAAAGGTCGCTATGGGGATTTGGATCTTCTTCAACTGTTCTGGATTTGATACAGTCCCTCAGGTGCTCAGTGGCATTCATATGAAGATCTCGTGATGGCTAAGGCGTTAATCTGAGGGATTGATGATGATTAGCCATCTTGGATTTTACGCAAAAAAAAAAAGTGCATTGGGTCGCCATTACCCTTTGCGTGGAAAGTCCCTACAATAAATCTTTACTTTTAGATGTGGGAGGAAACAGGAGAGTGCCTGGGCGAAACCCACGCGGCCAAATGGTAAGGAAGGGCGAGAAGAAACTGTGTCAGAAGAGAGTCGATCTACAGCGGGAATCGAACCCAGGCTCAGCACGCCACTGGTTTATGTACCTTTCACCAACCCCTTCCTCTTCTTTCACTCTAACGACTAATATTCAAAGTCGCTATGTCCCCTTGTTTCCATAACTTGTGCAAGTATGGTATAGTATGTATGTATATACGTGCTGCAGGTTTGTTTTAAATCCATTATTTCTCTTCCTCCAAGATCCGCCAGGAATACCCGTCGTCACCAAGAGCGCCGAATTTCCGTGGCTTGCAAACACCAGTCACGTACTGTCCTGCAAGGCGGAACCGGGTAATCCAGGGATTACGTTCCTACCAGTGGGTCACTGGACAACGGCGAGTCATCCACACGGGACCGTCGCTGATCATCGACCCCGTCAGCCGCCAGAACAACAGCAAGAAAATCTACTGCCAGGCAGAGAATCGCTTCAGCAAAGAGAGTTCGTTGTCGGTGTTGTCTGCAGCCCTCTACATCTCTGTTGAATGTATGTAAGTTTTTCCAGCTTCTCTTAGAGACCCCCCCACCCGTGTATATGGGTCCACTCCGCTTACCCCCCCCAACAACCCGCCTCTTTCACCTGTCCGAAAGTTACCCTTTCGTCCCGTTACGTCCGAGCTGATTCCCCTCGGTCTTACTGGCCCGGGATGTATTCCGACTAGCGATGAGGGCGCACTGTTACAGAATAGGGCTGGCTAGTAAGGGACGGTCGTGCAATGTCCACTTTCGAGTCCTCGTCGAGCTTCTTAATGGTCCATTCGGCTACCAGCGATGGATGCGCTTTTACTGCAACTCTGCCTGGAGGAAAGCGAAGCTAAAGTGTGACTTGTCATCTTTGTCGGCTCGAAGAATACTATCCAGATGAGTACGGAAGCCAAGGTGACCTTGCGAGCGACCCTTTCCCCCCTCCTAGTCGATCTTGGATCATAGAAACGTGATCCAAGATCGTCGTCTCCCTGATCGGATCGGGGATACCACGTGATGATGACGACGACGATGGAGATGGCGGGTTAATGGGAATTTTTCCCGCTAGAGTTCGCTTGCTTCTTTCAAAACTGGCTTTTCATTTGAAGATTTTTAGAAAAAAGAAGAAACCATTCTAGTTCATCGAAGTAGAAAACGGTTGTGTGGGCGAGCGATGACAGCAGGCTAAGAGTTTACGAACAATCCATCAAGGGAGAGGAGCTCACTTGTGATTTGTCCACCTCCGACCCTTATTATTACTTATTTGACTCACTATGTGCACGTATATATTTGTTTAAACAAATAACGCAATTTTAAACGTAGAATTTAATTCCGTTAAGACTATAATCTTATTGAAAGAAGTGAAAAGTCATTTTAAATAATAATAAAGTTACTTGATGACTAATGAAAGTGCGAAGATTTGAGAGGGGGGGAATTACATATAATGGAAAGGACGCCGCAAACTGTCAGTTGTATGCCCGTTGTTTCCGGTTGTGACGTCAGCTCCCCTTATAATGGAATATTGGTTACCTGGAATACTAGCCGGGATTTTTGTACCGAAGAGACTTTTTACGCGTTTTATTTGCTTAAATTTGAAAGGGGCACCTGGGGCTGGATGTTAAGCTCGCCTATCCGCTACCTGTTTGGTCCAGAGGAGCGCGTCTAACGTCCAACCAATGGCGGGCTTTCTTTCGCCCATCTGCACCAACCCGTTTTGCCCGCGGTTCGCTCCTCCCCCCCCCCCAGCCCGGTTTGGGAATCCTGGTAAAAAATTGTATATAGCTCCCAAGAAGAAAGGTTTTGATAACCATTATTCTGTCTTGTGCTAATTTTAAAAAAATAATAATAATCATAACTGCTATTTATGATGCTGATACAGCGGACAGCAGATCATCATGCAGAACCCCTATTAGGAAAAAAAGACATACGGATCCAGAGTTTGTGTTTTTTTTTGCCCCCTTTTTTGACTCTTTTTTTCCTGGGTTTTCTGTTTATTGAGATTTTGCTTCTTTCTTCCAGCGTAGCTTTGTCTTAACAAATCTCTCCAACGTTTTCAGACCCTCCTATCATCAAAATAAAAGGGGACACGACGGCAGTGGAGGGCAAAACTCTAGATCTTTCCTGCGTCGCCAGGGGGAACCCGAAGCCGCACATCAAATGGTGGTACCAGGGCCATCTTTTGCAAAACCAATCGAAACTGAGACTACCGGATGTTAATCGCACGCAAGCGGGAAAATATATATGTCGAGCAATAGGGATTTCCTCCAGATACGGACGGCTTGTTGAGGAAAAGGCTGTGAGAGTTAGAATTAACTGTAAGTACCAGTGACACGTTTGCACATTAAAGGGGGAATACTGAGGCTGCTTGACTTCCGAAGCCAAGTGAAATGGCGGATCGTAGTATAGAGTGGAAATTCCAATATGTTTCGAAGCCATTATGGCGTAATCCAATTATGCCTAATTGTTTTCAGTTCAGGAAATAAATTTTAAAATGACAAATTTGCATCTACAACCTCGTCTTCGGGTCGCTAATGCTCCCTGTTTTGTCACAGTTGGTCTTGTTAGTTTCTTCAAAGGTTACCCCTCTTTTATTATTATTAAACGAAAACCCTGAGACATTTAATAATTCCCAACACTGGGAAGCCGTATTGTGCATACGCTGAGAGCTTTTGCTGACTCCAGGTAAATGGAATTTCAAGGTCAGACAGGTAGAAGCCGCGACGGATTTGAGTTTGAAACTAAACCGTACCGCCTTTTACCAATACGAAGTTTACTCTCGCATCGCTTTATTTTGACTTTCTTTTTTTTTTTCTTTTCTTTTTTTTTATTGAAGATGCTCCTGTTGTCAAAGTGTTTACAAAAAACGCCACCCAAGGAGAACAGGCCAACTTCACGTGCAGCGCCAAAGGATTACCCGAGGTCTTCGCGTTCAAATGGCAGCAGAGGTGGCGCGGTAAGGTTCTACGAGAATTCAAAGCAAATGTAATAGGCACCGGACGCGCCATTCTGACCATTGACCGGGTCACGTACGAGGACGCCGGAAGTTACGTGTGCCTGGTGGAAAACGGCATACCGGACACGCACAGTCAGCGCCTTCAGTCGGCAAGGGCGGAGTTCAGGGTGAAAGGTAGGTAAGGCTGGCTCGACCTTTCTCCAAAACTCGGACGGAACACAGTTTTAGGGGAGGGGGGGGGGAGAGGTTTCAATAAATGTAAACTTCTGGGTGTTTTTCAAATGCGTATGGACGACGCACTGGCTCTTTTATCGGAGAGACAATGGAAATCTTTGTGTACGTCATAGTTGTGCGTACTTGCCCGATGACGTTCGATTGTGCATCATATACGTGCACGGTCGTGCGAGTGGGCGGCGTGGCGCCCTTACGGTTTGTAGCACCACTCCTCTATATCGCTGGGCTGGCGATAGTCCATTTGGCGGCCGCGAGACGCTAACCCATTCCCGGCGGTCGGGGTCTGCGGACGTCTCACGGCAGGGAGCGAGGTCATGTCGGCCGTTACCGAATGCGCCCGTTCTAGCTGTGGGAGCGATCTAAGGAACCGGCACGAACCAGCGAGAGAGGGCCGTGCCGTGCCGTGGTAGGGTTAAAAAAAAACACAAAAAACAAACGCGGTGCTGTGTTCCGATCCTGTTCTCGGTTTCTCCCGCAGGAATTCCGATAATCAAAGGAAAGACGACGAGACGGATTTCCGGAGAGGTCGGAAAGAACGTCACGCTGGCGTCCAGGTTTTACTCCTACCCAAGCCCGGCGGAGGCTTCCTGGACGTCGGAGACGGAAGAGGCGGCGCTGCCTTCGAACATGCAGAGCGAGACGAGGCCGTCCCAGGTGCCTCTGCTCCTCCACGGGAAGCGCGTCCAGATGGACGGCCACATCTCCGTTCTGAGGATCGCCAATGTCAAGGAAACGGACTTCCACAGCTTCCAATTCAACGTAACGAATGAATTCGGTTCGGCTTTGCAGAAAATACATCTTAATCCAGCAGGTAAGAATTTGCCTCGGATTTCTCTCTCTCTCTCTCTCTCTCTCTCCCATCTCCTTCCCTCTCCTCTCTCTCTGAGTACTGACGTCATATCTCTCTCTCTTCTCTCATCTCTCCCATCTCTCTCCCTCTCTCTCTCCCCCCCATCTCCTTCCCTCCTTTCTCTCTCTCTTTTCTTTCTCTCCAATCTCTCTCTCTCTCTCTCTCATCTCTCTCCCTCCCTCTCTCTCTCTCTCTCCTCATCTCTCCTCCTCCCATCTCCTCTCCTCTCCCTCCCTCTCTCTCCCCATCTCTCCCCATCTCTCTTCCCCATCTTCTCCTTCCCTCCTTTCCTCCTCTCTTTTCTCTCTCCCATCTCTCTCTCTCCTCTCTCTCTCTCTCTCTCTCTTTCCTCCATCTCTCTTGCTCTCCTCTCTCTCTCTTCTCTACGCACTAATCCCCCCCCCTGTAGCCGTCAGCCATCGGCCGACCGTACGTTCTCGGCTGTCTTACGGCTCTACTTTAACCCTTTCCCCCTCGTCTTCTTCCTACGCCGTAAACCCGTCTGGCGGGCCTGTTAGAGGCATCAGTTAGAGCCCAGGGCTACTAGACCCACCAGAAAGTCGGAATGCATTAAAGGCGAATGTCACAAATAATAGATGGCGACTTAGAACGTAAGTAAATATTAGAGAAAATAATGGTCGTTGTTTTAAATAGTTCTATCCTAACAGCAGAGAAACGAGCAAAAACAACCAGTGACCGATTGAAGAAATAAATAGATAGATAGATAGCCACGAGATCTGAAGAACTCCCTTCCGGATGCCATTCGAGCGAACAATGCATGGTTAACGTTAAATAGCAAGTCATTTACAGGGGGGGTGTAGGACGTTCGGGTGGGCAGATAACCCGATCTCAACATCACCAGGCCGAAGAAAGCGAGTCTCTCTCTGACGGTGGCTGCATACTGGCTCAGTGGAGAGGCAGAAATGATGTCTACCGAAGGGTGCTAGTTCTGCCAGGTTCGTTGCCTTTTTAAAGACATTTTCCACTGTACCAACAGGGCATTCTGAGACTCTGATGCCCATATCCTTCAAGAAGATGGCGCCACGTCATACCTCTCGTGTGACCACGGTTTGGAAGAGGAATGGATGCCCAACTCTTCTTATGTGAATCCGTTAGAGCACCTGGTGAGCTATCTGTGTGGATCGTCTACGTCCCGCTGATATGATGAAATTAAAGGGAGTTCTTGGGCCGTGACACAAAATCTCTTCGATTCGACGAAGTACCACCATAGAGAATTCTACTCTAATATTTGTCCATTTTCCCATTTTCCACAGCTATTGCCAGCGAGTAGTTATCTAACTATTATGACAAGCTCTGTATAGAGAAAAATGCCCTAAAATTTAGTGTTCTGATGTTTGTTTCGTGTATTATTTTTAAATGATCAGGGATCTGATGTTTGGTCAACAGAGACTTTATGAAATGGAAATATTCAGAAAATAGCAGTCACTGCAGAATTCCAAACGAGCACTGAACGAGGTCATCTTTGCGTTACCTTCAACAGAAACCTAAAGATCGTCTTTACACGGTGTTTATATGACTATCAGCTTCGTATTTAATGGCATGTAAAGATAAGCAATATGTTATGGAGTGGACGGTCCAGATAATGTGGCGGGCCAAGACGTCATGTCTACATGAGATGCCAAAAAGACGGTCTTTACGTTTATTTATCTGGGATCTAAGGTGGGCTTTCGTCCAGTGTAGTAACAGTCTTACTGTAACATCTCGGTCTTCCTATTTGTACAGGTCCGCCACTGACCCCGGTACATTTTGCGCTCACAAACGTCTCGCAAACGACCATGTCTCTGGAGTGGATGCCAGCCTTTAACGGGGGCTATCAGCAAGTCTTCGTGCTCAGGTACAGATCCGCTTCCGGCGTCCAGTGGGAGACGAAACGTTACTCCGACCCGGGTAAAGGCCGGCAGGTGCGCGTCACGGTCGACGGTCTGAAGACGAGCACCGGGTACGTCTTCCAGCTCTACGCCGAGAACTCGATGCCGAGTCCGGGTAACCGCAGTGCGTACGTAAAGCTCACCGCCAGAACTACAGGTGAGCGAGGGGCACCGAGTTGTTGTTGTACGTCCCACCCGTTTGACAACTCGCTTTCCGTTTTATCTCTTGAACATAGTAGTTTTTACCTAGTTTGGGTCCTGCAGAACCTGTGAGTGGGCTTCGGCTCCGCTAGAGATCTTAATACACCGGACTGGTTCACCTGTCAGCGCCTATTTATCGCCTTCCTTTGTTTTCTAGCATCTTACCTGAAAACCCGTGACATTGTGTGCGCGCTTGCCCTTTCTCTTTCACTCTTTGCAGATAAATCCGTTCAGGTAAAATTCTCGGCCTCCATTGTCACGTGGTCAGCGATAGGGTTCATCGTTGGAGGGGTGGTGGCTGCCTTGCTCGTCTTCGCCGGATGCTTCCTGATAAATCGGGTGACTCATAATCCGTCGGACAGGAGCGGTGAGTCGCCATGCTGAGTTCCCACAGCCCTCCTCCTCCCCCCCCCCACCACCCAGACCTGCAGTTATACACGCGAGAAAACCGTATAATTACCATTTATTTTGTGGACTTTCAAAGATGATGCAGATATAGAAATTTATCCCTACCTTTCTTTTTTTTTTCTTTGTTTAATTCTAATAATTCTTTAAAAAAGCGATCTGCTGCGTGTTATACGACGTGACGACGGAGCGGGCGGATGAGGACATTGGAACGGATGTTTGCGCCTTCAAGTAGAGAAATCTGGTAGTGGTTTGGCGTTAGTTACGCGAATAACAAAGAGGCAGAGGTGTAAATTGTTTCAGTTCCCTTTTATCGTGACATCCTCAGAAGAACTTCAGTTTCTCACAAACCGGCCGGTAGATGGCGGGCATTTTATGCTGTTGCTGATAACTTCTCAGTACGCCGACAGAGAAGAACTTGTGACATAAACTGTACTGTTAATACAGTGGTTCCCAATCTTTTTCTAAAAATGTTGCTTCGCGCGGTCCCCCATAAAATCAGCTCGACCTACTATATTATGTTGTTATTATTATTATTATTTTATTATGATATTTTATTATATTATTATTATTATTATTATATTATTATTATTATTATTATGTTGGCATGTCAAGGTTTTTGCTTCTATGTCGTCAAACGAGTATTTCCCAAAATTTCAGAAACTTTTCTATATATATATATATATATATATATATATATATAATCCACTCAGAATTTTTGAAAATATTAAAAAGTGTACTAGAAGCACTTATTCTAAACCGTTAGTCAATTTAAAAGTCTTAAAAAAAAACTGTTGAAGTAAGATTTATTCAAAATATGACAATTCTCGAAAATCAAACGAAGAAAAAGTTCAATGAGAGATCTGCACCTGTTTGGCCTTCAATATTTCATCAATGTTGGGCTGCATTTTTGAAAGAGCCACCACTCTCATGTCATGTCATGCGTTACATCGAGTTTGTTTCTGGATCTGGTTTTGATTGAAACAAGAGTTGAGAACGCTGACTCTCACTCATAGGTTGTTGCGAACGGAATCAGCAATTTGAGAGCCATCTTTGCAACATCCGGATATGATTGTACCATTTCAATCCAGAAGTCGCTGCAACGCATCTGGCGAAAAGCATTTTTGGCAGCTCCATCATTCACCAAGTCAATGAACTGCTCTTCAATGAGATGGTCTTCGGAAGGCAGCTCGCTGATGGAGAATGGATTCGAGAGAAAGTTATAATACTTCTGAAAATCGTGAAGTTCAGGAAAATAGCCTGCAAGCTCTGTGCGGAGAATATCAACATGATTCTTCATCAACTCGAGAATACCATCAACTGAGAGATAACTTGAGAGATTATTTCATCGAGGAAAGCATTGAGCTCCAGAAATGGTGCAAAATTCTTCCTTGTTAATTTTAAATGCCACAACAATTCCAGCTTCGTCCTGAAAGTATTCATTTTTTCATGGCAGTGGAGCACGGTGACCGCCTACCCTTGTAATCCCAAATTAATGCAGTTAACTGCCTCGAATATGTCCACCAAAAACGAAAGGCACACAAGTCAGCGACCCCTTCGCGGTCCCCCTGAAATCGCTTTGCGGTCCCCTAGGGGACCGCGGACACCAGGTTGAGAACCACGGTGTTAATAGATCGTAGAATGTTCATGGCGTGTCGTACAGACCTACACATAGTGTCATCGACGTTCACCAGTGCAACCATCTACACTACATTTTAAATTATACATAAATGTTTGCAATCATTTCGAGAGAGAGAGAGAGAGAGATGACGTCAGTACACACAGTGATGATGTCAGCACAGATAGAGAGATGACGTCAATACACAGTGATGATGTCAGCACAGATAAAGATGACGTCAATACACACAGTGATGATGTCAGCACAGATAGAGAGAGATGACGTCAGTACACACAGATGAGGTCAGCACAGATAGAGATGACGTCAGTACACACAGATGAGGTCAGCACAGATAGAGATAACGTCAATACACACAGTGATGATGTCAGCACAGATAGAGTGAGATGACGTCAATACACACAGAGATTATGTCAGCACAGATAGAGAGAGATGACGTCAGTACACACAGAGATGACGTCAGCACAGATAGGAGAGATGACGTCAGTACACAGATGATGTCAGCACAGATAGAGATGACGTCAATACACACAGTGATGATGCCAGCACAGATAGAGAGAGATGACGTCAATACACATAGTGATGATGTCAGCACAGATAGAGAGAGATGGCGTCAATACACACAGTGATGATGTCAGCACAGATAGAGAGAGATGACATCAGTACACACAGAGACGATGTCAGCACAGAGATGATGTCAGTACAGAGAGAGAGATGACGTCAATACACACAGTGATGATGTCAGCACAGATAGAGAGAGATGACGTCAATACACATAGTGATGATGTCAGCACAGATAGAGAGAGATGACGTCAATACACACAGTGATGATGCCAGCACAGATAGAGAGAGATGACGTCAATACACATAGTGATGATGTCAGCACAGATAGAGAGAGATAACGTCAATACACACAGTGATGATGTCAGCACAGATAGAGAGAGATGACGTCAATACACACAGTGATGATGCCAGCACAGATAGAGAGAGATGACGTCAATACACATAGTGATGATGTCAGCACAGATAGAGAGAGATAACGTCAATACACACAGTGATGATGTCAGCACAGATAGAGTGAGATGACGTCAATACACACAGAGATTATGTCAGCACAGATAGAGAGAGATGACGTCAGTACACACAGAGATGACGTCAGCACAGATAGGGAGAGATGACGTCAGTACACAGATGACGTCAGCACAGATAGAGAGAGATGACGTCAATACACGCAGTGATGATGCCAGCACAGATAGAGAGAGATGACGTCAATACACATAGTGATGATGTCAGCACAGATAGAGAGAGATGGCGTCAATACACACAGTGATGACGTCAGCACAGATAGAGAGAGATGACATCAGTACACACAGAGACGATGTCAGCACAGAGATGATGTCAGTACAGAGAGAGAGATGACGTCAATACACACAGTGATGACGTCAGCACAGATAGAGAGAGATGACGTCAGTACACACAGAGACGATGTCAGCACACACAGAGAGAGATTGGTGTTGGTGGTTTGGAAAAGTGAAAAGTTAAAGCGATCCGCGTTAAAGGTCAGTAATTACTACTGATAAGAAGTGAGGCGAGAACTGAAAGGCGAAAGTGTTCTGAGAAATGATATATATATATATATATATATATGTGTGGGTGGTGTGGTGTGTGTGGTGTGGGTGGTGCGTCCGTGCAAGTATTTTCCCATCAAAACCTGCACGGAAGATCCCACTTTCCACTTAAAGGCGAGTTGTTGTTGTTTCATTCTTCTCTGATGATAAAACTGTGATTTGACGTATATGTACAGCCAGGCTAGCTGGCTTTAAAAAAAAAAATACAAACAAATTATCGTAGGAGCTTAAAACAACAGGGTTCCATCACAACGAACGACATTGGAGTGAGTGTAATAATTAAATAAAATGACTTTTTCCGCAGAACTTTAATTAGTTTTTTTTTTGAGAGTTGATATAACTTTTCAGAAAATTTAGTGATTGAATATTTTTCCCCCATCTCTCTCTCTCTCTCTCTCTCTCTCTCTCTCTCTCTCTCCTCTCTCTCTCTCTCTCTCTCTCTCTCTCTCTCTCTCTCTCTCTAAAGTGAAATTAATTTTTTTTACTGTTTTTTATTTCAGATTCAATCTATAAAACGGACTCATTCATGTAAGTTTCCCATACTCGTTTTATCGCGTCATTTTTGGTTGATGAGTTCGGTAATGCTTGCGTTGATGTATATGACATAATCCTAATGTCGTTTAACTAATTAACTACTTCACGGAACATATAATTTAGATACAATGACGATTTGATGGTTAGATATGTGTCTTTCTGAAGTGCTTCATTAGTAGTCTCCTTTTCGACTGTTTTTATTGTTGCTTACTGTTTCTTTACACGGGACGAATTAAATGGCAGTTATCTCCCTTGCACTGAAGAGGGCGCTACCGATTTTGAAATTTATTATAAAGTCGTTAAGAGCATAAAGCTTATGAAAAGGAGAGAAAATAGTTGTTGCTGCCATTTACTTAAACGATCTTATCGGAATAAAACAAAATGGAACTGGTTGAATTAGTCTTTATGCGTTGTCTCTCAATTTATTTTGTTTTTAGCTGATTGAGTAACCTCAGTAGTTTAGCTCAAGTAAGATCTGAACTTCGATTATGTTAGTTGGCTGCGGTGATTTCGGTTACCTGTCTGCTGTTGCTCATCCTTCGATGTCTACAAGGGAGGCGACCCTGTTGCGAGAGCGTAGTGCCGCGCTTCGCCACTAGGGAGCGCTGCCAATCCGAGGTGCCCGGACTTCGGCGGGTAAGAAGAACCCACTGGAACCCGCGTCCAGAGAGGGGCGACGTCGAGCCGAGTGGGGCCTCTCGACCGAGATTCGAACTGGGGTCCTCCCTCCATCAGCGGCAGCCGCCGCCATCTCTTTATTTATCGCGCTTTTTTGATTCGTTTCTTTACAGATATGAAAACATCGATGACACCTACTCTACACCGATGTCGGATTTTCAGCAGAATAACGCTAACCACTTTGCAGACGGTACGAGAGAAATTGTTTTCAGTTTTATACCGTTAACAAAAGAATTGTTTGTTTGTTTGTTTTTTAAAATTATTATTCTATTTTTTTCTTCTTATCTGTTCACTGTGTATCTCGGATTATTACTGGTTTCCGGTGAAATTTATACGTCAGTTTTCAGCTTCAAAGAGGAAAAACAACAGCGCTGAACACGTGTGGCGACCGGGTCCAGTCAAACATACGATGGTTACATTTATTGCTCTGATTTTTTTCGTATACGATTTTAATATTGATTAGTAATTAAGGATATCTTGATCCTTTCGCCTTCAAATCCTCGAGAAAGCAATTTGTGGTTAAAGGGTTAATATTATACATCAGTAGACATGTCTCAGAAATGATTTTATCACTT
>JACATO010002448.1:0-253441 GCA_018389105.1 Nautilus pompilius
CACGAAGGAAAAGCAAATAGTAAAATAAGTTTACGGTTGGGTGTGAAAGACGAAGAACACGGAAACATGGACAACACGGAAATGGTGCTCAGAGAATTTTTGGTTTTACTATCCGCCCCCCCCCACCTCCAACAACAACCAATACAAGTTCAGCGGCAAGAGAAAGAACTAACTTCCTCGTAAGTTTATTTCAGGGAATGATAGTGAAACTAAGGTGAGTCGTTAACCCTTCGACGGGTGCGGCCAGTGTATTTCATGGGACTGGGTACTGATCTGGCCGAGGAGCGATCCCGTAAATGCGGAGTTTTCTCAAAATTTCGCGGGCGCCACAAAAGGTTAAAAGTATAGTTTCTATCACCATAACAACAACAATAAGAATAACAACAACAATAACAATAATAACATTGTGTATAATTTTAATTATCATCATCAGTAAAGTTACATTTTTTGGGGGGGGTTGGTTAGGAGATTCGACCGACCGCGAACAAGCGACCGCAGAGGTCCCGGCTCATAAATGTGTGTGGGAGTAAAGACCGAGCCCGCCTGCCTCGGTTTCCTCCCCCATCCACCCACCCACCCACCGAGGAGGCCAGGCTGGCTGCGCGGGGGAGCTGAATGGACGGAGTTGTATGTGGCGGCAGAGGTCACTCGGTGCGCAGACCGAGTTTGTCTACCCGCCTGGCGGTGGTCCAACGAACGAACGACCGGCCGGCCTGGTCGAGCGCGCGCTTTTTTCGCACGGGCGAGAACCGCTTCCTCTTCTCTCCATTTCCTCCTCGTTTTCAGTGAAGCTCGACTGCCCCCCACTCCTTCCATCCTCCAGCAGTAGCCGCCTCTCTCCCCCTCCTCCCCCCCCCGGGCAATCACCTCTTCCTCCTCCACTCCCGTCACCGTCAGGCGCGAAGCACATGATAGACTTGGCGCGGTGCCAGGAAAAATTCTAATCCAATGAATCGGCTCGGCCGGGAGGCGGCCGACCAATCAGCGCCGTCCTAGCAAGACGAGCGCTCCCAGAAATGGTCGCCCGTCATGTGATGAATGTAACCGTGGTGTTGTGGCAGCCGATTTCTGAGCGTACGCCGCCGATATGCCTTTCTTGAACAGGCTTTTCCAGAGCAGGAGGACAAGGAATACCAGCGGCAAGGGGAGCAGCGACGGCAGGGAGAATCAGTGAGTGTTTTGTGTTGGGTTCATCCGGCCCCCCTCCTCCTCCTCCTCCTCCCCCCTCCACCCGCGGGGGGCCGGCTGGCGACCGCCGTCGGTTGTGTTTACGATGTCGATCATCTCTGGTTTTCCCCTTCCCCGGGTAGGAAAACAACAGCATGTGCCGGTGCCGGTGCTGCCACGAAGACATGTGCCCCATATTGCTGCTGCTACGTGGAGATGTTTCGGGGCAGCGGACATCGCGAAGAACACCGGGAGCAGCCGCCTCCTCCTCTCTCTCTCCATTCAACGTGTTTTCGGGGTCCCCCCCCCATTATCCCCTTCTCCTCCTCCTCCCTCAGATACACAATAATACAAACATATCTTGTAGCAATTTACTCGCTTTCATCTCTCTCTCTCGTTTCTTCTTCCTTTCTAATTCCGTCTGCTGGACTATTCCTGGAGCTCGGTGTGAATCATACCTCGCCTTTTCATACTCGTGCTGCTTACCACCACTACTATACTATACTACTACCGCCTACTATCCCCCCCCCTCCATCGATAATTTACCCCGGTCGTTCCGGCACCTTCCTTTAATGTCCACGCCTGGGACTGTTGCGATCCGAACGGAGCGGGGAAGCCTTCGGTTCGACTCTGAGCTTTCCGATGGCCCCTCCCCTCCCCCCCCCACGACTGCTGGTACGGTAAGGTGTCGGTCGTATCGCGGGAGTGGACAAGGTGTCGGTTTCCAACCTGTCTGGTTATCGGGTTCTCGGCGAACGTCTGCGCGGGCTCCTAAAACAGAAGCTGGTAAGGTGATGCACACATGGCGAACCAGTAACCTCGTTCATGGTCTGCTCAAGTCTTAGCTCGGTTCCACATGAATAAAGGATGACGCGATAGGCATCCATCCATCCATCCGTCCGTCTGTCTGTCTGCCTGCACATATTCTGTTCTGTGTTTTCCTCCTCTCAGGTTTTGGCCTGTTGGTTGTCAGTCAGTCAGTCAGTGCGAGAAATGCACCTCTAGGTTTTACTAGCTAATCCGGCTGTTTTACTGGTTAATGGAAATCGCTGCTTAACGGGGGCCCCGGAAATATTTTAAAATTTTGCCTAAGTTAACCCTTCCAGTTTCCTGTGGCCCACGCTACACCACACGGCAGGTCTGGAACGAATCGCGAATCGAGTTTGACTGAAGGTTCCAGTATCTCCCAACCCCCCCCAGGCACCACGCCCACTAGACGACGTTCCATTCTTACCTTTTCCGTAAGATGTACGTCTCGATTAAAAATGTAAAATGAACTTACGAGTAGTTTAACGACTGAACCCTGAAAAATTAGATATTAAAATCTTGCTGGATATTATACTTCTTACAGATACACCTGAGAAAATGCTATTGTTGAAGTGCCGCAGGCATGCTTGCTTATTCCAAATGGTGCAGTTTGGATCAGGCTTTAAGTGGGAGAACCTTGCACACTTTACTGTTAGGATCTTATTTTTTTTGTAAAGTTTTTGTACCTCATTGCTTATAGGGAGACACCCTGGCATGGGAACGTTGTGTTGCAGGTGTCTACTAGGAAGTGTTACTTACCAATCTTGCGCCACGTGGGGCCTGGCATTCCAAAGCAGAGAAATCCCTATTAGAACTCTTCATTTTCTGAAAATTTTTTTTTTTTGAATGTGAGAGGAAATCTGAGTGTTGAGAAGAAACCATTCAAGAGAGATGTAGCAGACTGAGTTGGTACTCTGTGTGAGATCGAACTCGTGGCCTCAACCTTGGCCGTCCATTAGGCTAACCACTAATGTTTGGGGATGCGAATGTGGTTGGCTTGAGGAAACTCCAGCATTGTAACCTATGGTTAATAATTATTGATTTCCTTTTAAAATTTGTAAGTTTCTTTATTATTGTAATAAGAAAATGAAATGATTTTTGCACAATTTATATTGGGATTAAATTTGTTATTGTTTGTTGGAAGATTTTTCCAAAACCAATTTCAAAGATTGTTTTTTGTTTGCTGCAATCTCTGAAAAGGAGTAGAAGCAACAGCGTGTTCAGAGTTTCTTATGGGTGCTTTAAACCCTGAAAATTTCTCAAAGTTTGGCTTCCTACTTTCCACAATGTCCTGGAACTTCATAGGTATTAGTCTAAATCTTTGAGAATGTTCTGGGAATCTGTAAGCATGTTGGGGCTGCAAATCTTTGCTGTTTATTTGAAGTACTCTCAGAGAGATGATTTGCAAATCAACTTTGTATTTATTTTGATACGGAAATTTGAATCATAAGAGTGAAAGCAGGTTTTAAAAAAATAAGAAGCTAACAAAGTTTGTTTATATAAGCAGATATTAATGGTAGATAAGATAATTGTGAAAGCTGCTTGTTTAAAGATTAAAATAAAATCTAAAAGTACTTGAAAGTCTCAGAAAAGTTCTGGCATCGCCATTTTAATACCATAAAAAGGCTTAACATGATTACTTCAATGGGCACTGAGATACACTGGTCTGTCAGGGAATGAAAAGGTTTACAAAATTGTCAGAGCCGCCTTTAAGTTACCCCAGAGTTGAGATGGTATTGAATTTTTCAGCATGAACGTATATCAATGAAAAAATGAATGATCTGTGTAGGTTGAAATAAATAAAATCAACAGATGTACAAGGATATTTTCACAAGGTACAGGTCATTCACACTTAAATGTCCATAGGATAAGAGTGGTTGCTTTGAGGACAGTCTAATTGCAACATTGCTGAAACTATTGAACTTTACCTCAGAAAATGTCTTTGGTGTATCTTGGACAGACAACTCTGTTGGGAGAAACACTGTTCTTAGCAATGCTGAGATGCTTTTTTAAAATTTTTTTAAAAAAAAACAACATTAAAACGATATAGTTTAAAGGGTTAAATAACCATCTTTGGCAGGCCAGTGAGTAATATTATGAAACATCAGGTGACCATTAAACAAGTTATCAGGATTTTACTCATGGATACACATTGCCCTTTGAAATTTTGTTACTTTGAAATCCAAGAGAACCCACTCATTTTGAACTATCTGAAATATGAGTAATAAAAAACAGTCCGGAAACAACATGCAAGCAACAGAGTAAATTCATTTACTGAAAGGATATGCATAGCTAGAGTGGTATTTAAAAAAAGGGTTTTATTTCACATTTTAATTTTGTTACCGATTAGTGGGGTCCCTAGGGAGCTTGGATGTACTTGGAGAAAATTTAAAAAGTGATACAAAGAGTCTTCAATCATATAAACCATATGCATGAAAACTGAATTTCATTTAAAAATGATCACTTTGCATAATCAGATTTTTTAGTTAAGTAACTTTAGCAAACTAACCTCAAAATATATTTATTCATATGGGGTTTCAGCAAGTTTGGTGGAATTATTCTAATGTAACCAGATATTTTTGAGTTAAGAAAATTTGAGGTTATGAGTTTTTCTTGTATGGATGTATGATTAAATCTCATTTAATTTGCCCTTTAAAAAAAGGTGGGGGGCAAAATCTATTAAATTTGATTAAGCCTAATTATGGAAATAAATTGGCATTTGTGCTAATTACTATTAGCTTATGTTATACTGTTTGATTTGGCTAAATGGCTTTCATCAAGTGGAATGCTTCATAATTCTATTAATTAAACAGACAACATTACATATTGTTAACACTGCCAAAAAAACAATGGACCTCAATATTCCGAAAGGCTTCAGGAAGATTTCAGATAGACGGTATTTACTAAAACACAAGGAAACTACCCCTACCAAACAAAAACAAAACAGAATTGCAGCAACTGTTTTCAGTAGCTGACTTTTCTTAAGGGTTTGATCATTTGGCCTGTGGTTTGGCACCAATTGTTATCACCTATAATCATTCTGTTCTTTAAATGAGGGCAGCAGCTGAAATCAGATGACAGGTTCTTCTTAGGTCTCTTAAACAGTCGCTTAATGACTGTTGACAGTAGCCTTATATTCTAAAACCTTCCCGTTCTTTAAAAAAATTTAAGTATAGTAAAAAAAATTATTTTAAAAAGCTAACAAAATTTTGGAGCATGAACAGCTTTGTGTAGCACCTTTTTGATGTTTTTTCTTTTTTCTTTTGCATTTGATTTATTGCATAGGTGCCTATTCATTTAATGTAAAAGTCTGCAAAGTTAGACTAAGATTCGGTGTCAAGTACGTGGCACATTGCAAATTTTGTGATAAGAATTTCCCGTACAGGTTGCATTGTAAGGAATTTTTTTGTAACTGGTGGTACAATGGGAAGATCGCTATCTGCAGAACAGGAAAGAGCTATGGATATCAAGGGTGCTTGCTAGACTATTATAAGCAGGAAGGACTGAAGCTTTCTGTAATCTGGTGTGCAGAGATTTACTCGGCCCAGATAACATCATCAAATCCACCAAGACTACTCCCATGTCAACTTCCTTCTCAGTCTCTGCATCTAAGTGTACGCGCACAATACAAGGTTAGCAGGAAATGACGTTTGGACGAAGAAAGCTGATGTTTGAGTGCCACTGGTCTGACTTCTGGTCACATGGAATTTTAGATGATAAATTTTATGTTCATATTAGACAGCTGAGAGAGATCAGCAAGTTTAGAACAAGTTAATCTTCTACATATAAAAATACTTAAAAAATTTTTTCTTTGTATTGTATTGGCCATTTAATTTAGGAACAAATGGAGTACAAGTTATGAAAGAAAACTAGAAGTGTAATCTTGCAATCACATGGTTTTAACTGCATTAAATAAGACGAATGGTTTATACTTTGCAAAACTTGATAAAAAATTGCTTTTAGGTTAGCCTCCTAAATTCTGAGGGACAGAAAGCATAGTTCTGAAACATTAGATAAGATTAAACATATTATGGATAACTTTGTCAAGGATTTTCAAAAGAAAAGAAGAATTTTGCATTACTCAATATCTTGGTGATGCCAAGCTTTTTAAATTAAATGAAGTTTAAAAAGAAAGTTTATCCCAGATTTTTGACTTCTGATGCTTGATTCTGTAGAAAGAGGGCTCTGCACAAAATTAACTTTGTATTTTGGCTAACCTGTATTAATTTCTTGCTGGAGTGTGCTCTTTACCAGTTTAAAATTGTCGAGAGACTACAAGATTTTGCTGACGTGATTTATTAAATTTTTATTTTGTCTGTAACCCAGTTCTTGAGGCAAGCTGAAAAGGGAGGTATAGAATAAATAGCTTCTGCTTGGTCGCAAATTTTTTTGTTCCATGCCTCGGTCAGGCGTGCAGATTACCCTGATTCCCTTTTGGTCTCCATTTGCAAGTTAGGATTTAAAACAAATGAAAAAAAAAAACTGTTTGAAGCTTCTTTTGTTGCATATTAATGAAACATGTTCAAAAGCGCTGCCTTTTAACTATTTTTTTGCTTACAGGTAAGATTTGATTTACGGTGAGTGGTGTGTTAGTTACATTGTGATAGACATTTATTGCCAACGTTAAGGTTACCCAAGATTGTTGTTTGAAGAGCATTCACTGATGATTTATCAACACTTTGTGCTTCATCACTTTACACAGGCTTTACATTTTAGGAACTGATTATTTACTTTTTGCTATTGTATTTTGCTGCCAATACATCAACCCTTCTCCTACTCTCTGGCAGTACATAGAATAACAGTCCAGCTTGACACCATTGCACTGGCATTGATACATGACAGGGGATGACATCTGTGGCTGCTTTTGGCAAATAGAAGTTTAGTTTTCAATCAGTTGATGCCAATAGAAAAAAGATGGTGTTTTAAAGCTCTTAGCATTCTTCTTTTTGCTTTTAAAAGAATACATTTTAAAATATGGTTGGAATTTTAAAAAATAACAAAGTTAAATACACTAAAAAAATAATTTTGATATCTTACAATGATAAATCTCTCTTGTTCCCAATTTTTCTTCTTTTGGGTGAAATTACATCTGTTACTTAAACTTGGATCTAAGCAGTGGTTGTTGGTTAAATCAAGGCCCAATGCTTATTACTGCTACTTTTCTTGCTCACTGCATTATACCAGCTGAGTTAGCACTCAAAATCATTTTACGGATTTGTTCTTTTCCGGGTTCTGCCAAATCAAACATATTTTTGATCACTTTCATTTGGGCTCGTTTTGCATTCATCCTAATCCTAACATTTAAAACTGTATTTCTAATCGACTAAGCCAGGGCTTGGAAGAAATGCACTTTGGGCCTAATGGCCTCTAAAATCCGACAGACTCATCAGTCCTCTCTCTTTCGCTGAGATAGAGATGCGAAAATGTGGGGCACCTTTCCTTTTAAATTCAGATCTTGACACTCCTTTTAGCCCACAAAAAAAAAGTAAAAAAAAAAATTGTCTTTGTGGAAAAACAGTTCATTGTTGGTTTCTTTTGTTTACTTAAACATCAAAGGGCTTCTCTTCTATTTTTTCTTTCAAAAAGAAACCCTACAGCATAAGAGCAGCTCTGCACCTTGCGCTGCTCCGTTCCAAGCCTGTGCTGTACGCTTCAAAGAATCATGACCAGAAATAATGAGCTCTTTTCTCAGGTTTCAGTAGTGGAGCCCTTTTTTCAGCTGACTCTGGCACCTTGTGATCGGCAAAGCTAAAGCAATGCAGTTGTAACATTAAAAAAGAAAAATAAAAAAAACCTGACCCCTTTTCTTTTGCTACTTTGAAACAAGAAGCCCTGAAAAAAAAAACAAAGGACTTGAGCAACAAAAGGAGGAGAGCTACCTTCCAACAACTGTTGCTGTTGTGGGACAGCATCGCCAGGGAAAAAATTCTTGAATTGATAAGTTGTTTGTTTTTTAATTATGGTTTCCCTCTTTAACAGAAAAAATAAAATGGCCCCTTTTTAAATGTTAACAATGCCATTTTGCTTCCGATTGTTTTTGTTAGCTCGAATTAATTGCATATTTTCTTGGTCTTTAAGGTAGTGAGATTTCAATTGTTCCCGAAATAATTGAGATGGCATGTAGATGAGCTGTGGATTGCACCTATTGTTGAATGACTGACCGATATTACATTAGTGGCAATCACAATTGCTGTAATTGTTGTTGTTACAAATATTGACGATCCAGTGAAGTGTGAATAGATAAAATTGTGCGCATCGGTTGTTGTTTTTTTTTTTTTTTGTGTGTCTCAAATGTGTGCACAGATTATTAGCTTGTAACCAACCAGTTGCATTTTTTCTTCTGTAGTAAGTAACAAAAGAGTGTGGTATTAAAACGATGGAGCTGAAAGTTATTTATGCTCGTTCCTCTTCCCTGGCATGATGAACGAGGACTACCACAAGTCCTAGCTGTACGTGTTATTAAAAAACCCTTGCTCATGTTGGATCCTCTCTATATCATTCATTTGTTGACCCTGTTTATCATTGGTTACATAGCCTAATCATATCAGACAATTAAATATACATTTATTGCTTTCATTGTTCAAACAAAGACTAACAGGAGTGGTAACTGTTAAGGTCCCTATCCATGTAGGCCACCAGACCCGATTGAATTAGACCAAAACATCAAAGTTGGGAGGCCCTTTCTGTTCTGTGTTGTGCTGCAATAAATACTATTTTACTGTACATCATCACACGTGGTTGCTTGGGAACTACTGGTCGATTAGATGTCAGTGTGAAAATTATTATTTTCAGATTGATTTTGTTTTAAAAAAAAAAACTATTTTTTCTTATTGGTTTGATATTGAATTACTCAAAATGTACAGTTCCAGACAGCATTTAGTTAGAAGAGATTTATACAATTGGAGAGATGAAATTTACAATCATGTGAGAAAGTATTCATGATAAATAAAATACCAAATAAATTTATAAAAAAATACATTTAAAAACCGAGCTTGTTGGTTTCACCTTTGCCTTTATAAAAGAAATTTTTTTCTGGTATTTCTATTTTCAACAAATTTCCTGCATAACATTCATTACTTATAAAGCCTGCATAATTTCACTGTAGACCATGTATTAAGCCAAGGACCAGTTTAGTTATTGTATTTCTTTGTTTTTGTGTGGATGACATTGCAGTAAATCTGTACAGTTGTTTTACAAAAATTTTGTTTTTGAAAGAAAACTTGGAGCAATGTTAGAATAGCAAAGTTCACAAGTGATCTGCATTAGCCATTGAAATCTGTCTCTCATCTCTACTAGTGTGTTACGGGCAGGTTTTTTGGGTAGAATCTGTCCTACATATGAAATAATCTGTCTTCATCTGGCTATAACTTTATGGCAAAAATTCAAAGTCATATACTGGAAGCAGAATTATTTAAAGTATGGAGATTTCTGGCAAGTTTGAAAATAATTTTTTTGCATTAATTTATGCAGTAATCTGTCGTTAATTTGGCCACCTCCAAAAACGAATGTATCTGACTGAAATTTACTTATTTCAGGTGTGATTAAGTATATTGGATGGCCAGAAAACCATTGTGCATTATCACCATACTGAAAACTGGTCTCTCAATCTTTTTTGCTTACCTAAGGTTATGTTATAGGCTATCCAAAAATGTGTCTAGAGTCAACCAACAGACTTTTAAAGTTCTCAACATTTCTCATAGATCTGTGCCACTATTAGCCTGACATTCATTGCAGTGGCAAAGCGAACAAGCAAGCTTTCAATAGTGACAGCATGACAAGAATGTGTCATTACTCACCAAGTTGGCCTTCATACACAAGTTTATTTTGTTGACATCACCATGCTTCAGAAATGAGCTAAGGAATGCTCTGTTGATGTCTCCACTGACTTTTCTATAGCAAATTTGAAAAGTCTGGTCATAGGATGTCTGCCAAGATCACAGAGTATAACTCTTGTAAGTCTAGGTTTCAGCAGCTCGCATCTTGTTCAACTCCCGATGTGTTCGATCTAGTCAGGTATGAAAGTGCATGTATCATGGTATGGGCTACAAACTGGCATGGTGGAAGGACAAAACCGGTGTTTCTCAATTCTGCTGGGATCATAACCATTTTTATGGGACTTCTACCATTGTACCAACAAGGCATACCAAGATTTGCTACCCATATTTTTCAGGAGGGTGGTGCTGCATGCCTTCTCTCTTGTAAGACCACAGTCTGGAGGGGAAATAAATTCTTTGGGTACTCCCAAAGACCCGGTATGAGTCTAATAAGGCATTTGTGGAAGTGTCTTAATTATCAACTGAGAGTAAACCATCCTTGCCTGTATGACGGAATTACGCAGAAGTTTTCACACACACCTGGGAGAACCCAGACGAGACTGATTAAAGATCTTGTTGCATCAATGCCAAATAGAACAGGCATTTCATAGTACAAAAGTTGGCTTGACCAAATAATAATTTAAAGAATTTCACCTTGCTGCTAGTTTCTTTTTTTTTTTTTCCTGATTTTCACAACTAACTGACATCATAATACCAACAGGTTGCTAAATTATTATGACAGTGCACTTCTGAAGACTTTTACATTGGCTATGGCTGAGGTGGTGTTACACATGACATCTAAAAGCTGCATTCACATAATATAAAATTGACCAGTTTTTCTTTTCCTCTATTTTTCTAGTTTATAAAGCATGGCATTCTTAGAATTATATATTTGAATTGTGAAACATTTCATTTGATTAGTATTTTTCTTGAAAAATGAGATCTTGTTTGCCCTTTGCAGTCCCTGGATCATGCTAGTCTAACAAAGAATACAATTAAAATACTAATCCAGATGAAAATCAAATAAATGTACAGGGTTTTATCCGAGTTATTGTTGTTTTTTTTTTATCTAGGGGCCAATCCAGCCTTTGTTTTTGAGGGTTCCAAACAGAAGATTAATGATCTCCTAATGAAATAAACTTCTTACCAATACCCAATTTCCAGGAGTTTTCAAACTTACTGACATCATGCTTCACCATTATTGATGGATTTCTCATACAATGTACATTTACTTTCTACTCTAATATCACAAGCTTAGTCAATTACTTTTATTTTGTCTATCAGAACTTGTAAGCCCACAATCTGGAATCAGACTTACAGTCCTGTCTTTTGGTCATCAGATAAACAGCATGTAATTGTTTCACATAATTCAGAAGTTTTTAGCCTTTTCCCTCTTGATTCTTATGTGCAGCAGTTTGCATGGCTGCCTCAAGCTTAGAATGTAACTGAAGTTTGTTAACACTATCAATGTAAGTTCTCTCTGTTCAAGCCCAAGGTAGAATTTTCGAAGTTAGTGTAGTCTTCCTTCACCATAAATAAATTGGAAAATGTCGCAATATCCTGCCCTGATCCAATTTTCTAAGCTAGGGAAATTTGAAAAACCACTCAACTTTGAATTTTCTAGCTATTAACCGATGATCATAATTGTCATTTACGTCATCACTAGGAATATCTTGGCCGCGTGTAGATGACAATGAATTCTGATTTTATTTATTTCTCATAGTTGAAAATCTTTTGTAAGTCGTCTTGCTCACTCGGGTTTTGGCTAACTCAGTTAAATGGCCCACATGCTCGCAACAAGCAAACATCTCTGATTATAATGATGTTGTTCAGTGCAATTAGGTTCAACTTGACTGCTCTCTAGGCTGTAATGAATTCCTGCATGCTCCTTACTATTTACAGTAGTCGGGGAAAAACCAAAATAGTTGACAACTTCAGTGCATGAATTGGAAAATTAATGTCTGTATGGGAAAGTTTTAATCCAGTAGGTCATGAGACATAATGCAAAATTTGTGCAACCTGTTATATTGTTTCTTGTTTGAGAAGCATTTTTCTGGTGTCCTTTTGGACTCTATATTTTACTTTTGATGAGTTTCTGCATGCATGATAAGGATTTCAGACACTTTGAGCATGCTGGAGAGATCTGTACTGACACTGATCTAAGCTACCCACAGGTAGATTTCAGTAGGAAAGAACATACAACCACAAACCTTGAAAGCTCCCTGTAAGAAGCAGGTATTTATTTAAAAAAAAAAAAACAAAGAAAAGGAAAAAGTTTAATGTATGGCCAAAATAAAGATAGAATCCAAAAATGCTGAATGCAGATAATAAAATGGAACCGGTAAAAATAATACTTTAACAAATTATTTCAATTAATTCTCTCTTGAATACTTTAACAAATTATTTCAATTAATTCTCTTGATTAAATTATGTACTGTAAATATAGCTAAATGTGTTTGTTTATCAACTAAACAATGAAGTTACTAGTGTCACAGCATAAACATTTTGCAGCTTATTTGCAATGTTGCAACAATGAACTATGTCAAATATTTGAATTAATTAGGTCTTCTTCATGTTTTTAATACTACACTGTATGAGGCTGGCATGTCTGCTATAGTTCATCTCATGAATTTCAGTGTTGTAAAACAAAGGGGAAGACACTTCAATTTCTAGAATCATTGCTATTTTGTTAACCGATGGTGAAAATTCAGTATGATTGTTTACTTGAACCTCAGTAAAGTTGGATTTTTTGTAGCCATGATTTAATCGTTTAACCAGCAAAAGTGGCTATCTGTTTGCCGTTGCTATCCAGCTTGTTGAGCATCACTGTACAGTATAAATGCTGTCTGTCTACTAAATAACTTTGGTAGAGCCTACAGAAGAGATGCATCTAAGAATCCACCTGCCTGTCTGTCAGCCTGCCTGTTTAGGGAGATTTTAACATCAATGAGCATAATCTAATTTGTACAGAAGTCAAAGGATTGCAGGTTAATGGAGTGTCGAATCATTCTCCAACAAGTGAATGGTGGTGTTTGCTGAGGCACGGTTATAATTTTGATCAAAATTGATAACTTAGTGAAGTGCTGTGTGATGGTGTATGGCATGGCCATCTGCAAGCGGGAGGGGAGGCAACCCTCACTCCCCTGTAAAGTTGAGGGTGATAGTATAAGGATGGCGTTATTTTCTGCACGACACAAGAAACTACTAGTCTGATCACACCCAGCTGCTAATATGCTTTCATCGCTATGAACATTCCCTGCACTTGATATTATTCTGTCACCCACCCCCCCCACCCCCTGGAAAAAGTCCAGCAGATACCCATCGTGTGTGGGCAGTATTCGGGCCAGAGTTTAAATGAAACAAGGCGCTCTTGCTGGGCAGGGTTAGGGTGGACTTATTTATCTCTGAACTGTTAAACACAAATGTGCAGAAATTTACTTAGAGTCAAGTGACTAAGAATCTGGATGTTTTCTTCTATTGCCTGCTAACTACTAAAGAGCTTTACAGTACAGTACAGTTTGTAGGAGTGAGCGTATATATCCATAGTAAACTTTTGTAGGTAGGTTCAATTAAAATTTTTTCGAAAACTAGTAATAAGACTGAAAACTGGTTTTTGATTGTTTTTATAATCATATACTGACCTTTTACATTGATTATGTAATTCATTGTAATTTAGATGGGAGATATTAAGATAGATAAAAAAAAAAAAGAGATTTTTTCCCATAATGCAGTAGGATGCTTAGTGTCTCCCTCTATTGGTGATGGTTTAAGCTTTTAACTCCTATATTAAATCAAAAATGAAGGCTGCAGCTGTAATGATGATAATATATTATTACTATTAATGCTAATTAAGCACTTGGGTTAGAAAGGATGTAAAATAATTTCAAAATGCATAGCTTCTGTTTGGTGTATCAACAAGCTTTATTTTAGGATTTTTTTCATGTCAATTTTGTGCAAGTATAACATTGATGAAAACTTTTTCATTGAGAGATTTACTTTCTGTTATGACAGGATATTAATTTTTTTTTCTTATATTTTGAATAAATATTTACATCCAATGCTTTAAAAAAAAAAGAAGAGAAGAATCTACTCCATCTGGGTAATTGATAACAGGTACTAAAAGTCTTTGTTAGGTTGCAGAATTGGGTGACTAAATGATGTGGCCACCTGTGTCTGGGACAAGTTGTAATGTATCTTCAGCCATGTTACACTTGCGACTGCAGTTTAGATCCCTCTTGGACATTTTACTGTTGCTTCTTGTTTTTTGAAGTATTTCATTTTTTAAAAATTTAAGATGGATTCCGCCAGAATTTGACAAAAGTAGGATCCGACTGGTGGTGTATGCTGACAGTGATCTCAGGGGTCGGCAGCTATTGTTTGATTCAAAAACTTTCCAAAGACTCGAGGAAGACTTGGTAAGGAGAAAAAAAAATTTACATCTTTCAACTGTGAGATTACATGCTGCTGTTGTTAGCCTTTTAGTTTGGGTAGATGCTGCTGGTGAACTTAAATAACGCTCAAGTTTTGGCAGTTTTTGGGATTCTGCCCCGACCAGGAGATGAGGCAACTCTGTCTGAGCACTAGAGACAGAGGTGCGCCGTTATTGTGCTGTAGAGATCTTACCACAAACACATAGGAATAAAATGGACAGATTGGGACATGAGAAAATGAACCGGAATCATCTTAAACTAATTTTGCTTCTTTCTTTGTACCTCTAGTCAAGACAAGTTAGATTCTTCTACATAGTGTATGGCTGTTGCTTGAAGGCCATTGGATGAAACCATTTTCTTAATTATTTTGTATTTAAATTTAAATGTCTAACAGCAGGTAGATATTTAGCCCCCCCAAAAAAACTTTTAGGATTACATAATATAATTAGGCACTCATCAAATAAATAGTCCATGTTGAATAGGTAAATAAGTTTCTTAGTGCATCAGCCACAGGTTGTCTTCTCGAATTTGTGGATGGAATGTATGCAAGGTCCCTGGGCTAGGTGGGCCTTGACTGATAGGTATGCATAGGTGCCCCTAGATTGCATTCATTGCTGTAGGTAAATTTCACAGGCATCTGTTGAGAGAAACTCTTGTTTGCAGCAAGCTGACATACCTGACAGCTCTGTAAAACATCGTCAGTGGTAACATCGCTCGGCAGAGGTGGCAGACTTGCAGATTGGATTAATTCCACATGATTTTTGCACATGTACCCTTCTGTTAACACGCATGCTTCGATTTGGGAGTTACAAGCAACCAAATGCAGGTGTAACTCTGCGGTTGCCAGTTATATAAGCATGTGATTGCTAGAAGAGCAAGGCTGCAAAAAAAAAAGGAAAAGCCTTAAAAAAATAATCCTCCCTATTTTTTCTCACATTGAAATAATATCTTCCTTTGCTTGATGAATTATTTCAGTGGCAAGTCTACAGTTATGGCTGCCAGTGTATACAATCATACTTTTGTTAAGTGAAAACACATTTTAAGTATTACTTCCATAATCAAAAAACCAACTAAATATATCTATATTTTGGACAACTTTCATTCCAGAATAATGTATTTTTGACTCTGTATTATATAAGAATACCTGCACATTAAGTTGATTCCATGTTTTTAAAAAGCAACAGTTACATTACACTATTATCATGGACAGTTAAGGGAAAGAGGAAACTGTAACTACAAGTGACTATTTTCAAAGACCAGCTTTTGTAACGAGATTGTTACATAATAGCATTAGTACAGCAAGCCTTATTTTCACATTGTATGCTATTTAAAAAATGTTCAGCTATTTAGCTCACATGTACCATTTATTTTGTAGTGTTGAAGCTCTCATCTGGGTCTGGTTTTGATGTTTTTTGTTTTGTTTTTTGCTCATAGCTTTGGAATTCTGTTGGCACCCAACCCTGCTTCTCACTTCTTTTTTTTTCCCCCAGTGGGAAACTGGGACAATTGCTGTTACAAAGGTCCAATTATTTTAGCCAGAACTTAGCTAGGTGAATTTTCCTTAAGCTTCATAGGTAGGGAAACCAATCAGATTCTGATGTGATGGTTGTTAGTAATCCACGCTATGGGGTTTCCTTAATATATTTTGTTATGCAGCTTAGTCACCAACCATGCTGTAATACATTTTGTATAAAATAGTTATCTTTTACCTAGAAATTTTGCTTTTGTGCAATTAAAAAAATAATAAAATATCTTGTTGTCCACTATCTTGAAGGATGTTTAAAACGGCCTGACTACCAATAGAAATGTAAAAAGTCTTATTTGCTCTTGGTGGACCTTTTAGAGTAACTATTTCTCTCTCTCTCCCTCGTCCATCCATCCATCCACCAATGCACAGAGGCCTAGTAGAGTGTTCCTAGTCTAAGATTTACCATTGTCAGTGTACCTGGCTGCAGATTTGCTGAGAAATTAAGTTGCTAGATGCAGAATTAAACATTATTTAGATGTAAAATTCCTTCCCAAACTGGTGCTTTTATTGGGAATTGTTGATTATTTCCAGTTCTAGTAGTTTTTATTTTTTCCTTGATTTATTCAGATTTTGAACAGGAGATGCAGCAAAGAGACAGAGTTAACTCCAGTTCAGGAAGCTCCCCTGGTAAATATGGAGAGTAATTCCTTGAAATACCAGGTTGGTTTTTTTGATCATTTGTTTATTTAATGCTTCATTACTTTCTGCTTTGCATTTTGTATTCTGATTTTCTGCACATTAAAACATTTGATAGTTAAGTTCAGTGATTGATCTTAACGATGCAGTTTAGAGATGTAGTATAAACAATTTGTTGAAACAATAGCTTACCTTCAGTAACAGTAAGTTAAAGCAGTCCTATTACAGGGCCTGTGAATTTTAGTATTTTCTAAATGCATTCATTGTGGGATTTGTCCTGTACCACTCAGTATTTCTAAAAAAAAAAAAAACAAACAAGAAAAATTAGATGCTAGACTGGAAATATAATATTTTTTTCCTCTGAAAAACAGAATAGAGGAGTTAGTAACCACACAACTTGTGACATCAGTTGTTTTTCGCTACAATCTGTTTCCCCCTGAAGTTCTTGGTGTAGGGTACCTTTAACGAGTCTTGGATCTCTCAGGTGCAGAAGTTCATTTTTAACTGAGAATAAAACAACTGCATCTAGGTAGCATTTTATTAAATATTAATTTCTTTATTGGCAAAATTTAACAATGGCACCATGAAAAGTTTTAGAAAATTTCTGATTAAAGGAAGTGAGCTTAAAGAATATTTTAGTTGATAGATTGGTGAATATTCAGTGACAATTGAAGAGAAATGTCTGCAGTTAACAGGCAACCTTTTGTTTAAATGCCTTTTGTGCATTTCTGGATTCTGGTGATTTCTTAGCAGTAAACTAATTGAGAAGTGCCGAGAATGGTGTCACACCCTGTTCCAAGGTTCCTGCATTGTTTGTTTGTTATCTGGAGTTGTGGCCATTCATATTGAAAACCTCAAGATAATGCGCTCGGTTTCCTTTCTGTGTCACATTCGTGACAGAGCTGCTGTTCTGACGGTGTGAAAAGTTAACAATCACCAGCTGTTGGGTTTCACTTTGGTCTGAATGAAGATTTTCACATGTTTGAAGCTTGTGAGGAGTTGGTCTTTTTACTCCTAAAAAGGAAGTTGTTAGAAACAACAAAAGAATGTCCTATATTTATTTTGTGGGAGTAGTTGAATTTAGAGGATAAATTAACTCCAATGCCATAGTTTAAGATAATTGCTAAAAAAAAAAAATTATGTAGTTTGGTCAAGAGTTGAGTTTTGCACATTCTTTGGATTGCATATTATTCAGCAAACAGGACATTGATGGAATGCTATAGAAAAATTAACAAAAAAACTACTTTTGAAAATATTTCTAAGTGACTTGTCAAACCACGTAGATGAAGGTCGTACGCAGGCTGAAAGTGGTACAGGGGGTATTCAAAAGAAGAAACATTCAATCAGATTCTAATAGTTTTCATTTCAAGATATCCAAGTAGATATGACTGGTTTCAAAGACTCATGATTTCATTGATAGGAACATTAGAAAAGATGGTTTTATGCCATTGGCCACAAGTGATTTGTGCCCATTTTTGGACAGCCTAAAAGAGAAAGATGCCTCGTCTGTCATCCGTGTTATTCTTTAAGCTGCTGGATGATAAAAATGGTGAGACTGCAGCAGGTTACTAACAAAGCCTGAGACTGTTTTAGTAAAAATACTTAAGCAGCAGCGTTGAGGAAGACTTTGGAAACTCTTTGCCAGAATTTGATTGGTGACCTGGCAAAAGAAATGAGCAGATTTTGTTCTGTCTCTCAACGACAAGGCAGACTGGTAGCTGTGCTAAGTAGCTTCTGAACCTTAACTCTTGTATTATGCTAATGATAGGTACAAAATGTCCAGTTCAAAGACATTAATAATTTTGTATTTTAAAAAAACAAAAAAACAGACAAACAGCAGATCTTTACTCTGATGCTATCTAGCAGATGGGTAGTTAAATCAGCATGTATATAGTTAATGGTTTCAATCTGTGTGCCTTCTAGAAACTTCTGCACTATGGTAGGTCTGCATAACTTCTCTCCCCTTTTAGATGGATTTCTTGTAAGCAGATAAGGTAGACATGCCGTCCTTGCCTGGATGAAGAAACAAATGACAACTTTTGCATTAACAAAAATGTAATGGCTGTGTTGGCCCCTCTCTTCCCCCCTTTTTTTTTTTTTTTTTTTTTTTCAGTACCAACGAACAGGTAGTGATGTGGAAATGCTGGAAGAGATGATATTTGGGTCAGTTGCCATGGCTTATAAAGGGGCTTCATTAAAAGTCCATTCCATCAGGTAGTTTTGTTTGTTTGTTTGCCACAGGTCGTAGCCATGTCTGAGTTTCGCTGACTGGTTCCTCCATGTTGGCCCCCCCCCCTTACCTTAGGTCTCATCTCTCGGAATGTTGGTCAGTTTGGTTTTAATTACTTAAATCCATTCCTCACCTAAAACATTTGCTAACTAGCTAATGCTAAAAAAAAGAAACGAAAAGCTTTGTTGTTGTTACTATTTTAGAATAATTTCTTATTAAATTGGCTTATTCTGAGAGTTCAGACTAACCTTCGTAACAGAACTCTTCCTCCTCCCCATCCACCCCAAAAAATGTACAGCCTGATTCAGGTGGAATTCAAACTTTCTGTTGGCTCTCCGAGTTTACAGTGTTTAGTTAATCTCTGTTAGCCCTGCCACCCAGTCTTGGTTTGGGTTTTCGTGTGTGTGCCTGCCTTGACTTCGCCTAAACATCTAAGAAAGCTGTCTTGGAGACCACTCGGTGACTTCATTGGCACCTTGAGCCAGGCAGCTCTGCCTTTCATGAAAGAGTTTTTCTTGTTTGCTGGACAAACCAAACCCACTCACCCGCCCACCCCTAACCCCCAACAAAGAGAGAATTTCTACAAAACTAAAAATGAATATGACAAACAAAATGACTTTTGTTATTGTATAATTTCATTTCATTCCCAGTGTCAGATGACTAGACAGCATGTGCTAAGTAATTGAAAAGTGTTTGGTAATGATTCATTCTCATGTGCAGGGAGGCGATCATCACATAAACTTGGATATTTGATGTTATCACCCTTTTCTTGTTGTAATCCCAGGAAGTCTGATTACAGATGTTTGTTTTGGTCATGTCACGAGAGTAGCTTGGTTCTGTCATACATTGCCAGTCAGTACTGATGTTGTTGTTAAACTCTTTATGCTAGTAGGATTATACAAATTTTAAAGTTCTCTCTTACAAACTTAAAAAAGAATTTTTTTTTAAATTTTTTTTAGAGAATTCATTCAAAAGTCTTGTATCCTGATCTTCTCTACTGAGCTGAACATTCAATCATAATACTTTATGGTCATTAAAGCTGTTAATATGAAAACACTGCCTTTTAGGATAACACTTGCTGATGGTGGCAAATAGAGCTGGTCGCTGATTTAATAGATACTTTTTAAAGTACATAAATAACTTGAGAGGAAACAATACTTGTGCACTGAATTACTGAAAAGAATAATTTGGTGCGAACATTTAATTTGCTGGTTAGAACTGAGCTCCAGTCGGTGAGAAAAGGTGGAGGAAAAAAAACAGTTTTAAAAGCTTTCTTATCACTCTGAATGCTAGCAGCCCTGGGTTTGAGATCAAATAGCATTTGTCTTGTATTAGTGGAAGTTAAATGCCTTATTTTTATTGTTTACCTGAAATCATTGTGGAGAGATAGTACATTAATAGTAGGGGATATTTTCTTGTGGTTTAAAAAACCCAGCACAGATTAGTTTTAACTAGATGATACAATAGTTTTTGAGAGAAAAGCAGATACTACTCAATCTACCAGCACTAGTTAGCAACACTAGCAATGTTTGCCAGTAGCTTGTGAATTTAATAAATTAAATAAGCGGTTACTAGAATGAAAAGTAAGTTTGAGTGAGTGAAATATGTAAGATTGTCAGACCCTCAGACTCCCTGTAAAAGATGTATTTTTAGTTTAGGGGGATGTATTTGCCATCTGGCTCATTGAAGTGATATCTCTCTCTCTCTCACACACACACTTTTACTCTCTCTTTTCTTTGCATCAGCTCATTATCTTGGGTATTTATTCCATTGTCATTTAAAAGTTGTTTCATAGGGTCTTTCCCTCCCAAAGACCGCAGTCTGCCTGTGCACAGGTTGGACATGGCTCCTTGTTGCTTCAACCAGGCTACCATTGTCTTCCTGCATGGCTTAAACAATTTTTGATTGGTTATGTGTAAACATCGTTATCTTTCCTAAAAATATGGTGTCACTATCATTCTCAGTGATATAGATGTTGATGCATCTCCCAACTTAGTCTCCATTATGAAGAAGTGATAAAGTGGGATCATTAACCCATTAAATATCAAGTAACTGATTTTTTGACCGGCAAAGTAAACAAGAAATAAATTTTAAATGTTGATGGTGGTCTCAAATTTCTGTTAAGCATAATACGCCGATCAGCTAATACTTGGAGCTTAGTTATTTTTAAAACAACAAATAACTAATATAGTTCAGTTCTAAAGATCAAGTTTAGTAACTGCTTCTTTGTTTAAAGTCTGTAGTTTGATTTTTGAGCAATACTTTATTGTCCAAAATCTTTGAATATGGAGTTTGTCAAATGCAGATGTGATCTTCTCAAAAAACTTTATAGTTGCATAAAACTGCAAAAAGTATTATATATAGAATGGTCTGTATGTACTAATACTACTTTGAACCTGCATGGTGCTGATGTTGGCATATAAGGATATTTTCTGGCTTCACCATCCTAAATAAACCAAGTGGAGGTTAGCCACGCACCGGCTGCAGAAAATTATACGAAGTTAGGTCTAATTGATTAAGACTGTGCTACATAGTGATGGTTTGAAATTACAACAGGTATAAAAAAAAAAACGCTGTTGCCATGCTTTACTCCAGTAATAAATTCAAACTAGGACACTGGGTTGTTTTATAAAAGATGGCATTGCTTTATTCTATGGCTCAGCTGCGTTACTGATTAAGCCTTGTACAAGTATTCAGTTTACTTATTTTAATTACTGTTATCTAATAACAGGTCTCCACAGCAGTTGATGTTGACCAAAGTCTTTGTACCTGACTATCCAAAGCGGGAGTCTGGCAGGTAAGAAGATGCAAGCTCATTTCTCAATTCTTGAAATATACCCTGTAAACCAGGACTAGAATATTCTAGTGATGGGAAAATCAGAGAATCAGTCAGTGTGTTTAGGTAAGATAAAAATGTAAATGATAGTAGCTCTTAGCAATGCACAAAATGAAAGCAACAACAAAAAAAAATAAACTTGAAATGTTTTCAAGATACCCTTTTGTCAGTACGATAAACCATCACTCTTGCCTCTGTCAGGTATGAGACAGGTTTTGAAACTATCTGGTTTTAAAACAGATCCTGGTATGTGATGCTATTCCTGGGTATCAAAGATTGGATTTTTGTTCAGAACTATGCATAGTTCTCAGACTTTGTAGATGATGGCAGATGAACCTTCCTACATTTTTTTAAAATATAAAAAAAAAAAAAAGATAAATTCTGAAACTTTCTAAGCTGATTGTTTATTTTTAAGTGAGTTGGATTGCGACTCTTGCAGTCTACGGACAGGGGATAGCTCTTTGAGGATTAATTCACTTTGTGACAGAAACAGAAATACTGGTGAGTAGTTTTCTACTCCTATTTATTTATTTTATTTTTGGTATTATGAATTTTAAAGGGAGACATTTGAAACTACTGCATTATGGCATTATAAACAAAAGTAAGTGTTTAATACTTGGATGAGGTAAATCTTAAACAGTCAGTGCCACTTACTAGCAATCCTGATAAACAATTTTCTTTTATTGGCATTTTTTTTCTTCTCTTTGGAACCACTTCCGCTAAGTGAAAATATAATTTGCTTATTGCAACTGCTACACTGTTTACTTATAACTTCTGTGGCAGAAGAAAGCGATGTTTCACAAAAATAGAACATGCAGAAGGTAGAATAAATGGTTATATGGTGGGTTCAGTGTTCAGACAAAGGCTGTGCTGTATACTCGTTTGCAATGTGTTGACCTGTCTTCTTTCCAGAGGCAGGGTATGAGCCTGGCACTGAGCAAGTGCAAGTTGTTGAGAAGTTTGGGTGTTTTAAAATCCTGTGTCAGACAATCTCGAAAGGAGCAATGGCATTTCACAAGAGCACGTAAGCAGCACAACGTAGCCTCAAATACCAATGCCATTGCACTGACACAAGCTAGGTCAGGACTGTCCTCTCAGATCTTCTTTTGAAGCAGAAAGTGACTCTACTGGCTGCAAAACAAGGAAAAGTGCTCAGTCCATCAGACTTCTAGCTGTATTATTGGACGGTCTGCCGTGTTGTGACTCAGTGTAAAGAAGGCACAGAGAGATAAGATGCAGACCTCCCTCTTTTGGGTATTTCTGGATGAAAATCTTGGTGTGCTGACAGAGCAGTTTTTGTGTTGGAAGGGTGGATGGTAAGCTATTGGATTGCATGACACTTGTGCTGTGCAAAATTGGCAGGACGGAAAAACAACTCTTGTGATTGGGAAAAAAAAACAGAGTGGGGTTGTAAGAATTTGTTCTTGGCTTAATAGGCTCATATTGAAGAAAAGATTGGGAACCACTGGGTTGTGGGTATAATTGCAAAACCTAAAAGGCCACTACTGCACTTGTCTAAATGCCTTTAAACATTTGCCACTCGAACAAGACAGAAGTGGATCGTGGCATTTCATTGATTGGCATAGTTTTTAGTCTGACATTGGTAGCCACTGCTCCACCATGCAGTGCTGCATTTGCTAGTAGACTCATTTTGGTTGTTTACAACTCACACATGAGCCAAGCTTCACATTTTTATTGATTATTTTTTAGTAATAGCCAACCCAGCATTTTATTACATAAAGTACAATGCTTTATTGCATAGTACATGTGCATGATACCTGTGTTTATTAATCATTATTGTGGGGGGATTATGCTTCGTAACACAACACTATGCATTAATCAGAAATATTACTTGGACCACCCTTGGTCTTGACTATCTTGGATAAAACCAGTTCTGGTTTAATAACTTTTTGCATGTTCATTGCCACCCTTTTGTTATATGGTTGATAGTTTGAGCATCTCGTGGGAAATGTTCTCACTTTTCTGCTGATGCTTGCTTTTGGCCTGTTCTACCAAGCAAAGAGAATCCATCCCACTAAATGCCACGTGTCTTGTTCCCACCAGATAAATGGAAAAATGTTTAAGCTAACTCGTACAGGTTGTGTGAGCTTATTTAGTTGCTGTGCGTGGATGCTGTCTTGTAAGTAAATGAGTGGTTGGCTCCCTTGACTGTTGTATTATACTGAGAAAGCTGTTCAAGTGGCAATGCAATGTAGGTGTTGTGTGCCTGCTTTTATACAATGCTTCCTGATGTATGTCTTTAAGTTTTAAAAAACAACACTGTCATATAAACAAAAGGTAGTTGTACAAAATTTTCAGTCTCAAATACTGCTTGTTTTTCAGCACACAGCTTACCTGTGGACATGCCTCGCAATTATGACCATGTGGAAGAAGACAGTGGACTGGCTTCAAGTAGGTGTCTAGACAATTGTTTACATGTGTACTTCATGGAAGTCTCCTATTTCAGCCAGTCTTGAAATAGTTTGGTATTCTGGTTTATCTTATTGGCCCACACCATTAGGGAACTTGTCTGGTAATCCTCATTTTAGCAACTGTATAGAAATAAATAAAAGATTGCACTAAAATATACTACATCAGTTTCTTTATGATAACAGTTTTGTGGTCTGCATTCTAAAAATGAGCATTAGAATTTTTAAAATTAACTCACCTGTTCAGACTAAGCAGTTTTGCTGACATTTATAATTATTAGAAGGAAATAAAATAAAATTAAACTTAGCAATCACAAAAGAGTCCATTTTATGAATGAAAATTTGTTAGTGAAAAATCTGTTTCTTTGAGGCAAGTGAAATGTTCTAGCTTCCACTAAACAGGTATGTATTATTATTATTATTATTGATCTAGTGGTAGTTTACTGGACCACTGATGCTGAGGATGCAAGTTGGTTGTTTCCCTATATCTCTCCAGCATGGTTTCTTACTGCTCTTCACCGGCTGGCTGCATGGGTCTAGCACACTGAAAAAGAAGTGTTCTAATAGAGACTTTCCAACCATGATCTCTGTCAGTTGTGTCTTGTACATGCTTGCCACTGGATCACAGAAGTGTAGATGGCACAGTGCAAGCCATCACCATGAACGATTTGTGTGAGAGTTCTGCTGTCAGAGGAACGTGATCTTTGGTTACTGAGGATGACATTAATAATAATAATAATAATAATAAAATAATAATAATAAACAACAACAACAACAAACAAAGGAAAAGAGAAGCAAACTTGCCAAGTAATATTATTATGGGAAGAAAAATTTTAACATCAGCGTGGCAGACAGATGATTTTTCATTGTGATCTAAAATTGGAGACCTTTCTAGTAAGTTGTCTTTATTCAGTAAAATGCCAGTCAGTGCTCCTAATATGTATTTACAAGATTTTTTTTTTTTTTTTCCATACATGTTTCTGGGATATATTTGTTAATTCTGTGCACATGATGGTCAAATAAAAAGTAATGACATTTAGCTACCTAAAAGAAGCAGACACTGTGTACTGTCTCCAAATACAGAATAGAGGAAATCTACAACTACTGAGAAAAACTAAAAACAGCCAAGGGCACGGGTCTGAGCCTGTGTCTAAACTTGCAGCTAAAACACTGCTTCTTCAAACAATAGTCATCAACAAGATGGCTAAAAACAATACTAGCTGCTTTTGGATCTGCAGCTAGTTGATACTCTATTTATTTTAACTCGCTGTGCATCTTTAAATGCTTCTCTCTGTGTGCTTGTGTATGTAATCTTTTCTGTGTATACAAGATTGCATTTTAGTAATTTGGCAGTGAATCTGAATTATTTAAGGATTCTGATTATATCTGTTGGGCTTGAAATCTACAGAAAATTTGCTAACCAGTTGAATTACGAGATACAGCAGTTAACTCAAGAGTGAGCGTTGGGATTTTAGTTAAATTAGAAAGTGAATTCAAAGATTTGAGACAAATGAGATCTCCATCTATTATTGAAACTACCAGTGCATGTGGCTAGGTCTTTTCAAATATTAGCTTCTATCCAAAGCTAATCTTCCAAATTTTATTTTCTAAAGCTTTCATTAGAAATAACTTTATCAGAGTTTGAAGTTAAAAACAATTTTTAAGTCAGGTTTACATAAAGTTATGTTGCTGTCTGAAGACTTCAGGGAGGATTCGTTCCAAGAGTCTGTTTGTTTGTTTTTCCAGTTACGTCCAGTGGCAGTTTTAGCACACCATTCCCATCACCAGGCAGCAGCACAGCCAGCAGCTACAACAGTTTACATCGGCGCTGGATGCGGTCTCAGAGGACATCATTGGAAGGTGGGGGCAGAAAGGGCTCTCAAGAGACTGTTGGCCAAGATGTGCGTATACACAGTGATTTCCTGTTTCATCCTGTATGTACAAAGCAAATCCACATCTTAACTTCTGTTGGAGTTTAGCATAGTGAGGGCTAACAGCCATTTCATTTAGTTAAGTGAATGCAAGGTGTCAAGAAGCCTTTGGCATTACAAGGAGCGTGGGGTACAAGAGGTTTGAACTGGCTGGCAGTTCTTCTCCAAATAAACTATCGCTGGAATACTCCAATATAAACAAAAGGCTGTTCCCCAGCAGAACTTTGTGTGTGGAGGAGGACTAATAAAATTATTAATGTGTTGATGATTAAATACATCAGCTAAATCAAACTTGTTTTTGGTGGCTGGGCACCCTGTCTGGTTCACCTTTGCATTTGCATCATTAACAGTTTTAGATTAACCTGACCCCTTAGTTTTTGCTTGTTTTTTTCCTTGCAGTCATCTCTTCCCAGAAGTAGGAGAAACAAGTTGGGGGTTGCAGTTTTGTTTGACTTGTGGTCTGATGAACCAAAGAACAAGTAAGCATTTTTGGCTTTTGTGGTTTAGACCAGATGCCCTTTTTTTTTGGCATGTGGGGAAATGAAATAAGAATTCAATTTGGATATACACAGCCATGCGATATGAGGAGTTCTATTTTGTTTTTTTAATAAATAACTGGGTTTGGAAATAAAATAGCAATAACTTATTTTTTAAATACAGACTGAACTTCTGGTTTTGTAGGCAAGTGGAGTTTTTAGTGGCGATACCCACGGTGTATTACTAATTATTACATTTTGTTCTCGTTTTTATTTTGCTTAAATTATTAGTCTTTGGTTTTCAATGCTGTCTGTATCTTAATTTAGTTATTACACAGTGAGAGAGAGCGCCATTATTGGGTCTGCAACTTGTGCATGTTAAGTATTGGCCATTCTGTTGCGTAGTAGTAGTAGTATTAGTAGTAATGCTACGACCAGCCAAAACACAGCTATTACTACTATAAAGATGACGATGGGAGTAGCTGGACAGCTGAAAATGACACATCGACATTTTCCTGTTTTTATTTAGTTTATTGTTATATACAAACACCAGACCCTGGAAATTTATGATTTACAATTCTGTTACTTAAAAAAGAGCTTTCTAATAACAACCCCACCATGCTGAAAACTTTAGCCAATTTACAATTGTGAGCCTTAGTACAGCTAAAAAAAAAATCTTTTAAAAAGTTTTGTAACTGATAGAATATTAAAAAAAAAAAAAAAACAGATTTTATTTTGAATTACATTACACACTGATGAAAACAAGGTCCAATGTTTGAATCTACATATATGGTGTCAAATCAAAATCAGTTCATTCCAAATAAATTATAAAAAGGTAAAACAAAATCTAGTTATTTTTAATAATTTCCGTGTGTGTAAGTCTGAGATCTACCAAGATTTTAGCCAAAATGGAAACTAGAGTCAGATAATGTTTACTATCATCTTTTTTTTTGGGGAACCTAAGGAACACCAGGAAGGAAATAAGCAGCAGACTGGTAGTCTCTAGTAGGGATTGGTTAGCAGGGTAACTTCATGGGACTGCTGATCTCACTAGGCCTCTTGATCAGTCAGATAGATGACTGTGTAGTTAGCTAATTTCTTAGATGATGTTTGGTCTGGTGAGTTTTATGAGATATGTATATGTTCATTAAAAGTGAAACTGCCATTTTGCACCCTTAATTTTTCCCTTCTTTCATTGAAGCTTGTTCCAGAACTTTTTTTACTCTCATATTCCACTGTTTGAAGGCCATTTGGAGAAACTGTGTGTTGTCATTAATCAGGCATTCAATACCAAGAGAATTTTTGAACCTACAGTCATGGAGGTAAGAAACAGATTTTTAAGTCATTTATCTGGCCAAAATGCAGACAAGATAGTCCCACTGGCATGGATTCCCAAAGTTGCTGGACAGATGCTAAGAGCTGAAGCTATTCCATTGGTCAGTGTAACATCTGTGATCATATCTGTCTGCCGACACGATCAGTGCCTACGTGACATTTGTAGAGTATAGTTATGAAAATAAACAGAAAGGGGAAAAAATAACCAGATAGTCTCGAAATTTACTGTGCGTGTTCATTTGTTTAAAATTCCTATATTCACAGGGTGCTTGAGTTTTGGGAGATTTGACTATCCAACTAATTCGCCTTTGTCTATCACATCATTTTGATCCTCGTTAATGCAGGTGCTTGGAGTTCACTGTATACAGTTTAAAAAAAAAAAGAAAGATTCTGAAGTGGGAAAGTATATTAATGCATCCTGTATCCAAAAGATAACTAATTTATTGTCAGTAACTGCTGTCAGTAAAAAGTTTAAAAGCTGAAAAAACCCTTTTATAAAAACTATAATTCTTAGTGTTTGTTGTTTTGGCAGGAATTAAATAATTTTTCTATACTTTCTTAAAAAAAAAAACAAACAGTATTTATTTGGTAATAAAGACATAATTCAACTTGCTCCTTTTTATTTTTTAATTAGCCAGAGGTTAATGTGAGATTTGACCAGGTGGGATAAAAATGTGTAATTGTGATTTTATAGTGAATTAATGAGTTTACAAAATGTTACCTTTTAAATTGAGAGAGTAATTTAAGCAGTCGGTGAAATTGCTTAGGAAATATCTTACATTTGAAACAGTCAACATTTAAAAAAAATATTTATTATAAATATAACTAAAATTCTTCAGCTGAGATTTTACATTAAAACAATCTTTTAAAGTGTTACTATCCCATTATTAATTATTAAATTCCAATTGTGTCTTGTGTCATGGATCAGATATGATTGATTTGAAAGCCAGTCAATAGTAACTTGAAAACTGCCAAAAGCTGAGCTTATTTGTTAGTTAGACCTAATGGTTTAGTTTCCTGTTTGTTTTCAGGGTTTGGAGGTGTTCTGTGGTGACTTCTTTGACCTGTACACCGCTCCCCGACTTTCTGAGCCCATGTGGCTGAACATGATGTCTCACACTAACTATAAATACGTGCTGTGCGACAAGTTCATGCTGGAGTTCACATCTCTGGTGGTCAAGTACGACAACAAAAACACCCACTTGTGAGTAGAAACAAAGTTTCATGGAGCGTAGCAGATGTACAGCCTTCACAGGATATCCTAATCTTAGGTTTATGTGAAATACATTTTTAATATATATATAAAAAAAAAGGAAACCAAGGACATTAATGGGAGCTGAACATGCAAGTTTTATTCTGATCAGAAACATTAATACGTTAATTACTTTTCAACAGCATTTAAAGGAAAAAAGGAGGCTATTGGATGAACGGTGAATTCAATAAAATCTTTTCTTCTGGATAAATTAATCATCATAGTGGTGCAGATTGCTTCTAACAACAAAAACAATATTAAAAAAACAACAATGACAGCATCTTTTGTGTTGTAGTTTTGCATGAGCCAATGATGGTGGCTATCTGGTCTCACAACAAGAAATCTGGTCAGCGGGAGTCTAGCACACAGTAAAACATGGATATTGTCACTTTCAAATGAAAATCTTGTTGGCTCTCAGTTGTATGTGTGGATAGGTTCAGGGATATTTTCACTGGGCTAACAAGTTTGTACATCACCAGCCTATGAGACTAACTGACCTTGTGAGCTGTTTAGCTTTTCTCTTAGAAGATGGAATTGTTAGCCATTCTTATTTAGTTAACATTAATGTAATCCTATTGTTTATTTGTTTTTATTTTTTCTTGACAATTGCTCAATTGCATCTAATTTCTGTATCTGTATCCTGTATTTTTCTTTTTTTTTGTTTTGTTTAGTATTTTAATGCATTTAATGAAGCTGACAACCTAGTGTGATTGCAGGCAAGGGGGTTGTGATCTCTTGTTCTGACCAACTACTGTGGAGGACAGATATTTTAAAGTCTTGGTATTTAGAATAATACAGGGGAGGGGATTGTATAGTTGTATTAATAATCTGGCATCTTCACCTTCATTATCTGCTATAATATTGTGCTGCTTCTAGCTATATCCACATTCTGATTTTTTTTCTGAGTCCTTGATGTCCTGTAGGCTTATCTAATGGTTGGACTTTTTATCTTCCAGCTTCATCAGCACTCTGATAAGTGCAATTCTAACATATCACTTAGCTTGGGTACCAACTGTCACACCAACAGGTGGTGCCACATCCAAGCTATATATGGAAAAACATTCAGCAAAGTGGGTAGGTGTTGAAGCTTGTGTGTGGGAATAACCTATTCTCTGCACTTTGCCTTTGTTAGAATTTTTTGCTTAGAAACTATCATGTTTTATATTGATGTTAGAATTTCATGTTATTTTATGTTTGGATATGGATTATCCTGGAAACTTGAAAATCCATTTTGTTAATCTGGCAAGACTAATTTGCTGCTAGAAGCAAGAGAACAGCAACAAAGTCAAAAGATGTTTTACTAACCAAATGTTACTTATAAAGTTGTTAAATTTTGTTAGTATCAGCTTCATTATTTATTTTTTAGTAATTTTTTTTTGAGACTGTAATCCTACAGTTTTCTATAATAGTTTTGTTTCTTTTATTATCCAAATAACATTAACTTTTTTTTTTTTAGAAGCTATTGACCCTGACCCCTGTAATTGATTGTTTGCTTCATGTTTTCAGCCTAATGCCTTAGCCAAGTGCCACCCTTACAACCCACTCTGGGCCCAGTTAGGGTGAGTACTAATCTATTTTACTGAGCTACTAGAAACATGCTGCTGGCTTGTTGGAAGAGTCGTGCAGACATTTTCTCTGAACCGTTACAGGTGTAGCAGGTCGTGTTGTGTATCACTAACATATCAGTCTGGATTCTTAGAAATGATTGTCCTCCTAGTTCTGCTTTTTATTTAGTAGGTAAAAGGAGAAAGCCACCGTGGGTTACGCAGTGTATCAGTAAATCTTTGAAGTGATTAACACCGCTGCTATTAACTATTACATGCCACAGTAACTTATTCTGGTCGTTAACAATTCTGTTAGTGAAAATGTTTTCTGGTATCTAACCATTTAATTTTCAGTTATGAGCCCTTTTAGTGGTAACTGTAGATAACTTTAAAAAGAAAAGGCCATACTTGTCCATACTCAGACCCCCTTAATTAAAAAAATTCAAGCTTTAACAACAACAACAACAAAAGAATAAGTTTTGTTTTCCAGAAATCTACTAATAAACTTTAAGATGTATGCTATGGAGTCTTTTAAATTTACATTGTTTTAGCTCACTATAACCAGCAGTTTTGAAAGAGAAATACTTTGGTTCAAGGCTATATGGTCATCCGTATAGATATACATATATCTCTGTAGAGGCGGGCAGTCTTATACTTTTCATATGGGAAAATATCTAATTGCCTATATTAGAATTAGAATGTACAGCAGAATAACTAGTAAGTCTGAGCTGTTTGGATACAGATGTGCACTGAACTTAAAGAGCTTCTTGATTTACCACAGTTCCACCAAGGGAGAATCAGATGGGTTCTTTTGGCTGTATTAATGGCAGTGATACGTAACATCTGCATCTGGACATTTATTCCACCACCACCCCCCTAATCTTGTAGGTTATAAGAGGGGGAGCATGGATGTCCACAAGTAAAGTGGGAAGAGTGAGTAAGTGCACCCCCTGCACAGTTTATGGTGACAAAAATGTGTTTGCTTTTTTGTTTTGTTAATGTGAGTCCTGATGGGGTAACACTAGCAAAGAAAGCATTCTGTTGTTGGAAAAAAACAAAGCAAATTTAAACAAGTTTTAAATAAATCACAAGAAATACTCAAAGAAATTATTGATCAAAATTAGAAACTTGGGAAGAAGAAAAAAAAAAACAGATTAGCATCTTTTTCTTTTTTGACATTAGTGTACTTTCACCACTAGGCTGCACTTGACATTATTTCGTCAACCCCCATCCCACCCTGGATAAAATCCTATGAGAGGGAGAGAGCTATACTTACTGAATATAAAGCTTTTAAAATGAGGTAAATAAATTTCTAGGTTATTGATGTAAGAAATGTTTTTGACATTTACCAGTATGAACTTTAAAAGAGAGTGGGTGGGACTTGTTGTATCTGCTCCTTTAACGCTCAGCAGTATGCTCATAGATTGGCTTTGTGCTTTGCTTAGTGTCTAACCAATCTGCGAGTTTTCTTCAGTTTCGTTTAACTGCTAATCAGGAACTAGGTGTTTTTGGCAGGGTTTTCTTATTAAAAATGCTCCTTTTGATATTTTCTGGCCAACTTGGCTATGATACTCGTGAGGAAGGCTAAATTTTGCAATTTAGTAAACTAAAAATTAACTTCAATGCAGGGTCTTGTTTCATCTTTAAGTGTGAACTAAATTTCTCTCCTCTTATTTTTATTTAAGGGATCTTTATGGAGCTATAGGACATCCTTTAAAGTTAGCAAGAACAATTATAACAGGGAAAAAGAAGGACCTGGTGATGAAGATGCTGTGCATAGTGAGCTATTTTATTCGCTGTAGTGAGGTACATGAAAATATGGACATTGGCAGTGTGACTGAAGCTTTGGAAGCCATATCATTTGATGATTCGACGAGTGAATGCCATCGAACCTTGAGTGACATCATTTCTATGGATCGGGATTCAGTCTCTGACATTGTGCTCATGTCTGAGGATCACTGTGAACAGCAGATTTTTGGAGCCAGCCAGTGTGGTGTTGGTTTTTCCTCTGATGAGGAAGAGGCGGATGTTTGTAACTTGTCCACAGCACCTGTGGTTGAGTCTTGTCAGATTGAAAACGTGCAGCATGTTTTGAGGGCACCCAACGAGATCAGCCAAGATGTTGTTCTAGAGCTGCTGTCTTCACAGGGTGGTGATGTCACGGGCAGCCAGACCAGAAGAGGCCGCTCCAAACTTTCAGAACAGCTTGCGCAACAGGACAGCAAAGACCAGGGCTCGGCCGTGATAACAAAGAATAGCATTAGGAAAATCTTTTTGAAGGAGGGCAGCAATAGTATGTTTGATGAGTATTTTGAGGAGAACATTGAAACACGAACTATAGACAATGTCAAGGGGACAGACCAAAATACCTTGTTGGTTCTTGACTGCGAAAATGCTAAATTAAATCCATCCAATTCTGTGATATCGAATGTGAGTGGATCAGGGCACTGTGTAGAGGGCGAGAAATGCTCAAGATCTGTCACTGATGGCCAGATGAGTTTGGCTATGAAGCAGATCAGCTGTGATAAGGGTACACTGTCACAGTCCATCAGTAAAAGTGGGAAAAGCCTAGCTCGGTCTGTGTAAGTACCTCCTACATGGAAATTAATTTGTGAAAATTCTGTACTATATTGTTTAGATGATTCAACCTTGGATTCTGTTGATAGGATATTTGTGATTTTATGCTTTTATCAAGTTAGTCAATTTAGATCATTAGCTGGTGTATAGTGTCTACAACAGCTTTTATCTAAAAGTTTTCCAACATCAGGCCATCTCATTTTATGTATTTATTTTTGCTTTTGTTTTAAAACTATGAAATGTTCCTTTATGGAATATATTCCTACACTGGTTTTAATGTTATATATTGTTATTTTTTGTGTCATTTCTAGGTCTAACGTGTCAGATGCTAGCAGAGCACGACATCTGTCCTCTGCCAGCACGTGTAAAAATGATGTGGAATTGATTGACCCTTTGTTAACTTGCCAGGAATCTCCAATGCCTAAGTATGTGAATACTTGGCTAAGAAGAAATGTCTCTAAATTAATTTTTTTAAAATTTTGAATAGACAGTTTTTCTGTACTGTATAAAATTTTGTGTCCATTACATACTATTCCAAATTCAGATGTTTCAAAACTTGAGTAGTAATGTATGTATAAATGGGTAATTTTTATTAAAGTGGAATAGTATCTTCCTTCTAGGTTTCCAGATGTGCACAAGGCAAACATTTTTATACATAATCTCATCATCCCTTATAACTTCAGCAATCCAGTGACCTGCACTCATTTCTACTGTTGTGGTCAGGATTAACTGACTGTAGACAATTGCCCACTTTTGATACGACCCTTAAGTGCAAGTATTGAGAAGATCAACAAAGATTGGCATAATCTCGGTACTTGACTGACCTGTGAAGTGGGTCTGGTCAGTACTAGAGACTTTTATAATATCCAAATGAGGCAAGGACATCAGAGATGAAGACTGTGTGGGTGGGTGTTGCACATGGACCACAGAGTGTTTTTTGGACTACTAGCTGGATTTTGTAGTATTGCATTGTGGGAATGTCTTCTTAATTAACAGCAAATAGAAGCTTGTCTCCCCACTTCTAGTAAACTGACATTAATGTTTTCCAGTTGTTGGAGATTTTTTTGACCTAATTACATAATTAAGTGAATAATTATGTTTGTCATGGGAATTGTACTTTCTTGAAATGTTCGTGGCTAAAGTGGCTGACTTTGCTCATTCCAGGTGCAATACTCAGGGCAGCAGAAAACTTATAAAAAACTTCGAGAACAATTTTGGCCACTCCCTGCTTGCTGGCTTTTCTGATCATTACCTGTCCGACTTTGTTCTGCACGGGACTTCAAGCACACAGTTTCACCGGAAGCTGGCTAAGGACTTGCAGATGTCCGTACAGGTACTCACCAGCACTTTGACTTTGTGGTCTCCAAGTGAACGAACAGCAGTTGGCTCATTGCTAATTCTGTACTGACACAGCGATGATGGTCAGGATGTGAATGGCAGAACGTTAAATAAATTAGATCTCAACATAGTTGTTGCTGATTCTCTTTATACCAGACATCATTTTTGAGATGCAGATTATGCCATTCAGATAGATGGGTGTTATTTTAAGGGTGTGGTTGTTTGAAGTTGTAAGCTTAAAATTCTCCCTACCTACAAAGCATTCTCCAAACTTGCCCTCCATGACACATTTTAACCCGGTGTCGCTAATTCTGTTAAAGAATTGTTCTGGTTTTAGGTAACACCCCCCCTTTTTTTCCAATTAAAATTTTTTAGTCTTCTGCATTATACCAAGACACCGAGTAACTTAAGGAAGCAGTTCATTAGTTAATAATGGTAATAATAATTGTTTTAAAAAAAATATTTTTCTGTTATTCCTCAGCATTCAGTTCTAGATGAACCAATTTCTGAGGCTGTTTGCATTGTGGCTGACACAGACAAATGGTAAGTCAATGATTTTAACCTCTTAGCTGAATTCTATTGGACTAAATGGAAATTATTTGCATTAGTCGCCCTGTTAAAATTTTGTGGATCAGGTAGAGATTTTTTTTTTTTTTTGCAACCTCTCAGACCAGTCTTGAAAGGCATTCTCCATATACTCCAACTTCTCCGATGAGCTAGGTACAGCTAATCTCTCAATGTTATCAACTTTTTGGTTTATGTGAGTGGAATCAATCCTTCCAGTTGATGAAAGAGAGTTATTTTAGAAAATAAAAAATCTAAAGGTTGGTTATTTTAACACTTTTTTTTGTTTTCTTCCTCCCCATCTCTCTCAGGACGGTGTGTACAGCAAGCAGTCACCAGTTAGATAAGTCTCCAATGGGAACCATACCATTTGTTGCATCGCATCTAGTCTGTGATATGATTGAGTCAGTACACGATTTGTGGAAGCTGAAGATGAGCCCAGAATTTGTAAGTAAACTGTAGGCTGGTTTCGTAAAACTGAAAATAATTTTTAAAGTATTTATAAGGTAGATCACAAATGTATCTTGATTAACAGGACATCACACCCAATGACAATGCCCCACAAGTTCTGAAATGTTAGTCGTGTGGTATCATGTGTTTGTAGATTAAAAACTTGAATGTGCAAAGCTGCATCATGATAATGTTTAAAGCAGAAATGGAACACTGTTAATTTCTATTCTGTATATGATGGACGAGTTTATAAAATACTAATAATTTTGTACAAGGGAATTCACTTTTTACATTAAATTAATGTAGATAAGTTGACTTTCTACTGGTAAATTAAGCACACTGTTGTCCCTCTCTGATGGAAATTAATTTTATATATGCATTTTTCTTAAGAAATGAACGTTTCAAAGAAAGACGAAAGATCCGTTACCAGCCCCTTTAAGATCAGTATGTTTGCAGATCTCTCAGGTTAGAATGTCCCCCTGACTACCTCATTGGTTTTAGGACCAGCTGACAGACTTAAGTTTGCTAAGTTAAACAGTTGGTCAGAAATTGTCAGAACAACTTATCAGTCAATAGTTTGAGTTCAAGACCAGCTTGCACCAAGGTAGGAACATGAGCTACAGATAAAATGAATGTCGATATTTGTCACTATATACTATAAGAGACCTGGCTGAAATATCTTTTGGCATAATGGTATTGGCCCCTGGATCAAGCATACTAAATCAAAGGAATGTGAGTAAAATGTGTGTACATTTTAAGTACTGATCAGCTGTATTTATCGGAGTAGATGATGTTCTCATCTGAAACAGTATTCTTGTAGAAAACAAACACACACACACACACTTATTATAGCATTATATATATTTGGTCGTTACAAAAGTTTTATCAGTTTTTATGTTATGCTAATTTGGGGTTCATTTTCTGCATCCTTGTGAAGGTGTATGTAGATAAGTTATATATCATTTGTATTGTGTGCTTTGGCATACATCATGACCTACCTTTTTAAAAATCATAAAATGGATATTTGTTTCAGGGCTCTGAGTGAAGCATGGATAGAAAAGTTTTTCGTGCCATTTTGCTTCATGAGTTAAAACCAGGCTACAAAGCGAGTGAGGCAACTCGTAACATTAACCAAACACGGGGCAAGGACATAGCGAATCAGCGCACAGTACAACGATGGTTTGCAAAGTTTCGATCAGGAGATGTGAGCCTTAAAGAAAGGAATGTAGCGGACATCCTTCCAGCTGTGATGACGACTGTCTCAAAGCCTCAGTTAGAGCCGATTCAAGAAAAACAGTGCGAGAAATTGCTGGAGAAATTGACGTAAGCACTGTAACTATTTCCAGCATCTTGACGTAATCAGCAAGGTGAGAAAGCTTGACAGGTGGGTGCCTCACGAGTTGAATGAACAACAACAAAATCATCAAATGGAGATCTGCTCTTCGCGTGTCATAAAAAAAAACAAATAATGACCCATTTCTTGACCAAATCATTATGTGGCGAAAAATGGATCCTTTACGACAATCACAAATGATCAGCACAGTGGCTCGACAGAGACAAGGCACCTATCCACATTCCAAAACCCAGCCTCCACCCAAAGAAGGTCATGGTCTCTGTCTGATGGACTGCAACTGGTGCCATCCATTATAACTTCTTGCAACCTGGCGAAACCATCACAGCTGAAAGGTACTGTCGTGAATTAAACGTTCATCAGAGATTCTCCCATTGACAACCGGCATTGGTGAATCAGAGAGGCCTAATCCTGCTCCACAACAATGCTTCAGCCTATTCACCAGACCTCTCCCACAGTCTACCACCTCTTCAAACTCCTCAACAGCTTCCTCCCTATGAAATCCTCCAACCAAGCAGCAATTGAAACTGCCTTCCAACAGTTTATTGACTCCAGAAATCCAGATTTTTTTCAAAATGGTGTAAATGCACTTGTAACTTGTGGGCAGAAATGTATTGATTGTGACGGAACCGACTTTGATTAATAAAGTTCACATTCAGCAACGGTATGAAGTCTCATTGTTGTGGTAAAAATACCCGACAAGACATTTGTAACCTGATACACGGCCATGGGACTTTTGATTTTTAGTTATTTCATCATGTATTGTTTAGGTTTTCAAAGGTTAATATGTGGGACTTTAAAAAATTTTAGCAAATAGTTACACGGCCACATATTGATGATGCTTTTCTTTAATAGTGTCTGATGCATCTGGAAGACAGGCTGCAAGAGATCTACTTCAAAAGTATGATGCTAGTTGAGTATGTGCAGGGTACAAACTCAGCAAACATGAAGGAACTGACAACCATGCTAGGGTGAGTAACTAAGCATTAAAAGACATCAATGAGTGGGTTTGTCTGAAAATGCAAAAAAAAGTGGGGGGTGCAAAGTTCCATCAGCTAAGAATCTAGAAGAGGAAGTGCATGATCTGAAATTATAATACTGCCAGAAAAATTGAAAAGCCTGGCCGTTGATTGGAGTTTGTTTGATTTTTCATCTGTGAAAGATAATGTGATCTTTAAAGTCACATTCCTTGTTTGCACCTAATGTGGTCTCATATTCAAACTGAAATGAACTCCAGTTTACAGGGGGTAGAACAGGCCAAGCTCTCTGTAAGGTGCATGAGATTTTGTTTTATTTATTTTTTTAATTTTGTAAACCTGCTGACTTGTGACTGAGAAAAAAGGGGGAAGTTTATAGACCAGCCCACCAAACTCTTGTCATGTTTATCTGCAAATGCACAGATTTTTGTACCTGTGTTTTTGTTGGCCTTGACTAGTGGCGGACAGATGTTCGTAAGGCAGTGTGTCGTGAAGTGATCAATCATCTGGTCTGCTGACTTCAGCTTACCCGCTCTCAGACTGAAGGAAAGTAGAAATGTCCTCCTCAGTTGGCATTCGACAAATTCTCGCAGTAATTTCTCCAGGAGAATTTTGTGACACTTTGATAGTAAAATTGAAACATGCATACAATGGGCGTGTGTCTCGCCTTTGGTTGTGTTCCTGATGTTTAAACAAGCCCATTGTATTTGCAGTTTTTTTCTTCAAAAAGGAAATTCATTTTGTCAGCTGGAATAGCATAACATGGTAGAATTGAGACAGGTTTAAAAGGGCTAGATTAATTTGTTTAGAAATGCTTTGCTTTTGAGCCATGATAATTGACACACCTGGTGGCAGTGATCTATCTTTAACGTTTATTTTCAGGTTTGATGACAGTGACGTCTCTCTGCTTATGGCCATTGCCTCAACTCACTCCAGCCAGGCCCTGAATGATGTGTGACTGACTGAGATAAAATCTTTCCCCAGTCTTTGGCTGTTCAACCCAGTGGCTGCAACACTGAAGCTACACAGCGGTTTGTAACATAACTGATAGGTGTCATAATCTTGTAACAGGTAAATCACACTGGTCTTGTGCTCGGTTCATTTGTTCAAATGATGGGGGCGGGATAAATGGTTTGGCTTGCAGCAGTTGTATTGTGTAGCAGAAACCGTAGGGCACATTTTATTTATTTGTCTGAGTATGAAAGGACTTAACCATATCATCAATTATTTGCTGTTTAGGAACCCATGACTTGTGTAGCTGCCTGTAGTTTGGATTTGACCAGTGGCTACGTCGTACAGTGGAATGGCTGTCTGACCACTGTTCTAGATACGGAAGCTCTTTGCGGTGCCTCTCAACACGACATAGCGGTTTTGTGGGGCGCACTTTTACAAAACTCTCTATGCACGTGGTGCTAAATAAAGTAACCCCTGACTGAAGGAAAACAAATTCGTTCATGTCACATGTCAGCAGGTGACTGGGGCATCAACATCAGGTTGTTTTTTTGTTTTTTTGTTGTTGTTGCTGTTGTCATTGCTATTGCATTCAAAAAGTTAGTTTTTTTTTTTTAATTACTTTCTGACTGTAAACTGATGAGTGAAGAATAACTTTTAGTAGTCTAAGGAAATTAGTTTTTATTGTGGGTTTTTACCGCTGGGTGATAGTCTGGATCCACGAGTGGCAGACGATGGCTGGGATCTTTCCATTGTGAATGTTGAAGTGATAGGGTCGTCTAAGATTATCGTTTATTATTTTTGGTTAGTGTACGAGTCCCTGTCTGTAATTTTTCCACTGGATTCTTTGATTGTAGAGGAGGCATCAGATTACGTCAGCTGAGCGCATGAACCCATTTGGGGAACTGGGGAGAACTGAAATTGTTATCTCTTTTAGGGGCCACACTGCTGGCAATAGTCGAAGAACTTAGAAGCTTCTGCATTCCATGAATGCACTTTTTTCCTTCTTTTACTTTAGATTAGTAAAAAAAAGTTTGTTTTTGTTTTTTGTGCCTAACTTTTGTGTTCACTTGACAGGGAAGTAGTGGTGGTGTAGCTGTGTGTATAGTACATGCGATTTCACTCCTTGGTCTACTGCTGCGCTATGGGGTCTCTTACTGAAGAAAGGCAGATTTTCACATCTATGCTCTTGCAGATTGGCCCCAATGTCTTATTGGTGTGTCACTATTTCCTGTATAATCCTTGCCAGGCGCCATATACATGTTTTCTTTCTGATGTTTACAGTGTTACAGTGTTACATACATACAAACACCAGAGTCTGATATTCATTATAAGACATCCTAAGACGATTTCACACAGCAGGCTGTATAATAAGAATAACAGTGGTGATTTTCTGGGACCAATATATGCTGTCTGCTCAAGCACTATTGTAGTTTGATCAGTTTGCCATGTTCACTCTTTCATTGCCATCAAAACTTATGAAGCTGCTGTTACTTAGGTTAGAATTACAGTGAGTCCCAAGCTCCCCGATTAACAAGGAGCACACGCTTTGCTAAAACCAAGAGTAAATGTTTGATAAAATTGAAAATGTTTAGCGCCATGGTACAGATTTGGTCACTGTTTTTGGCTCTTGTTAGAATTCTACCCAAGATTCCTCTAGAATATGGCTTGTAGAAGTTCATTTTATTTACTGTATTGTACTTCCCCCCCCCCCAGAACTTATAATTGTGAAAGATTAATACAATTTTGTAAAAAAATCATTTTTTTAATATCACACAAAACTGTTACTTTAACTGCCCCATGGTATTTTCTTACTGTAGATCTCTGAAAGAATCTGGCTGTTTGCATATTCAAAACCCCTATTTATTAAGGAAACACAGATCTCTGAAGTGTCTAATACACACTTCCTGTCATTTCAATTTACTGTCTTAAAACTGGACACTCGTGTCTACGCAGCATATTTAAGATGTAGATGAACCAGACTTATTGTAAAATAACCCCGGCCTTTGCATTGTACAGAAATCAGTAATTAGTAAAGCTACAAGATAGATGGCACCGACAGCAGAGAGATAGAGAAAGTAAACATGCTATGGTACCAAGAACATTGCTGATCCTTAGGAGAGTTTCTTTCAGGATTCATTGATTTTTATTTTAAAGATGATATTCTGCTAACATTTGTCCGCAAAATGTGGAAAGCCTCTGCTTATTTTCATTATGTCTCTAAGTGGTACCAGCTTCAAGTAGGATAGCAGTGAGCTGTTGTAAGACGAATTGCAGTATAAGAGAAGTAACCTTAATAGTTAGATCACAAAAGAGATGAAGGCCCAGCTCTTCACCACTAGTCGTATACTGCAGAGTACATGCTTTTTCTGTTCAGGTTCATGTTTGATTGCGATTGTTGCTGGTAGACATAGTGAATGGCTAGCCGCCTTTCACAGCTTGATTGTGAATCATGTTCAAAATTGCCCAAACAATTTTCTACAACTGAACTCTGCTTAGTTTTCTGTCTGTATAAATCTGATATGGTCTTCTACATGGAAGTGAACCTCGTCTTATCACATAAGTCAGATCATGGAAGCTTCCAGTTTGTTTACTGGGATGATTTCACGAGAATAGGCTAAGCCCCTCTCTCTCATGTTGTCAGACAGAGTCCCAGAATAGAGTTTTGTTTTGACATGCCATAGCATAACTCGTGTAATTATCATACTATAACTTTTGCTTCCAGTATCAAAATAAGACTACCTGATACATCATTCAATCCCTCGGATGATGGGTGATGCTTTCTATTCATTATTAGCTGGTGTTGCCTTTGTACTTGTTTCTTTCTGTTCATTTAAAAATAATTTGTCATGAAAGATGGTGTTCTGAGTAAAATGTACTAGGGGCATTCAAATGAGACCCGGTCACATACTCATTATGGGGATACTATTTCAGCTGGGTTCTATTTGGATGTTCCTAGTATGTATTTCTGAGCATGTTATAGCTTTCACTCACCCACTGAAACCACATTCTTTCTAATTTGGTTTGTTTAAAATACTGGGTCTCAGAGAGAGAGAGAGAGAGGCTTTCTCAGAATTCTCTTGTCAGACATCTTGATGATCTAGTACTCTGAATGTTGTCTGTTGGATATGAGAATTTCCATTTTTCCATTGCACTTACATAGTGGTGAAAGTTACGGCTGACTGTTGTTCTCTGCTGTGAAGAGATTTTTTTTTTTGAAAAAATAATCTTTGTAATTTAATGTGTTTATTTGCATAGGGCATAAATACTTGGTTTTACAAGAACGTATATATATATGAAAGGACTATGCACATCTCTAAATGATGTGGCATTACATTCCTTTCTAACAGACTAAAGAGACCAGCCAGTGTGAAAGTAACGTTGACATTGATATACGAGTTGTTCAGCAAGTCTGGAGGTTGGTAGAGAAAGATTGTCTCGATATTCTCTCTGTTTTGCTGACACTCGCATTATTTCATTCTGTGTAACTTACTAGCCTTTCCCCCAATCTCAAGTAGCTGTATGACTTTGATGGGTGCTCCGGGTCTAAGTGGACCATTACAAGTTCTTAGCGGAAGATATTCTGCAGTTTAAGCATGAAAAGTAAAAAAAAAAGTAAATTCACAGTTGGGTGAATTAGTTGGAAGGTGAAAGTTTGTTTTGAAAAGGCTCATTACGGGACACATTTTGCGTAGTTGGAGACAATTGCTGTATGACATTCGAAGCAGATCTGAAGAACAGTACATTCCATATCAGGTTTGCTCGGAAGCAGGAAGAGTTATTTTAAACAACTTTTTCTTTTCTTTTTAATGCTTCAAAAATAGATGCAGCATGGAAAAATGTACGAGTGAAATTGAGTATTCGTTATCAAAAAGAACACTTTACAAAATTAAAGGTGTTGCACGGTGGCTTGTAGGGTTTACACACGGTCTGTGAGTTTTTATCAGCCAATCAAATATGGAAATCCTGCTACAGTAGCCACCATACTAGCAGAATGCTGCTGATCAAGGAGCAGATCCTTGTACTGCACATGTACCAGTATTTTTTTTCTAAAATGTATTTAGAAGGCAGATTACCTGTATTTAGTCTTAATTATTGGCAGGCAGAGATTGGGATGTTCCTGCTTCATGATGACCGACTTGCTTCAGATTCCATACATTCAGGTTTTTAAATGTTTTGTGTATGTTGTTGTTGTTGTTGTTTTTAGGTTAGCCATCTGATTTTCTTCGTCTTTTTAATGATTCGTCCAGATGATAGTAGTGGTAACTCTTACTAGCGCTGCCCCGTCTGTGGAGCAGGGGACCAGGGTTTGGTGGAAGTGTGTCTAGCAGTAATGAATGTTTATTTTCCCCCAATTTTAGTGCTGTTGACAGATATGAAAAACTTCTAGTTTTATAATCAAATGATTCTTAAAAGTAGGGAGAACAGGTAACCAGTATCTGCAGACGACGTAACACCTGTAGTCTTAGCCCCCAGCTCTTTGAATGGTATTCATCACTGATTTTTCTCAGGGCTGCTTTGGCAGGGAAAACCCACCAAGCGCACAGTGGCACCTGCATTATTGAGCAAAAAAATAATAATAATTAGCAAATAAATTTTTCTAGTGACTTGGGGGAGGCGTAAACTAACCTCTGTCTTGTGTTACGAAAACTGCTTTTCTTTTTTTTTTTTTTCCCCTCCCCAAAATATTTATTTGTAAAATGACAAAACTTCTCATTAACTTCTGTTAAATATTATTTTTCTTTCTCGTTTTGGAATTACAAAAGTTGTTGGAGTGATTTGGAAATATGATGTATGGTTTTAAAATCTAATTTATTGTTTTATTTAATGTAGAATGTAATCATTGCAGAGCACTCAAGCTTGGGCTTAACCAGTGCAGTGATGGTAATATTTGATATTAAAACTTTTTTATATAATTTTTTTATTGTTCAGTGTGAAGCGAAGTTGTCACCCAAGAACAAGCCTTTGTGAAGGTTTACCGTGACAGAGATGATTGTTAATTATATACAGAGAAACGATGATTACCAGCAGCGATAAATATCTCATAGCTCCCAAGGAACACAACCAGTTGCTGCTGTGAGTGGAACACCTGTTGATTTGATTTTTTGGTCATCAGTAAAAACTGAAGCAAATTCCTTTGGATTGTTAAACTTAATTTTTATTCTTCTAAATCCTATGATTTGTGGATGGCCATCTTTTCAATTTTTACAGCTTTATCAGACCAAAGTGCTTCACTCACAATGACTGGTTTTGTGCTTATTGAAGTTCATCCATACATTACATGGGAAGGGACACGAGATTGCCATAGTATACGGAATGATTACTTGTTGGTACATTGGTAAATATGCTGTGAGGCCTTATGCTTGATGGCAGTGTTAGTGTGCTAACATGTACCTATTGTGATTTCTGCAGTCAAAACTCAGTGAATCTAAAATGGCTGCTGCAAACTCGTATACAGCAGACTTCTACAGTGTGAATGTTAATCACACCAGCCGGGTTTTGTAACTGTATAGGCAAGTTAGGTGGCATGCACGCACTTATATTCACACTGCATCTAACTGTTTATGGCTTGGTTTCGACTCATTTCACTGGATGAGTCATTGAGAGAACAGACAAAGATTGGTAGTCGTTATCAGCAATTCAAAGGCACTTCTTGTGAAAGATTTGCTGAAAACCCAATTTATGGAAATCTTTTCATCATTTGGATTGTGAAGCTGAGATGGAAGGAAACAAAATTATATCCTGAACCTTATCTTATAAAATTTTGTTGGCAGGTTCTGCTTCATGCTAGTGCTTCATTTTGACAGTTACATTGATTGTCAACAAATCCTCATAGTTCTGCAATCTTATAAGCTGAAAATGAGCCAAAGGTAGCAAAGGGGAATCAAAATAGGTAGAAGCAGATTTGAGTTACGTTATGTAAATGAAGATGTTTTTCATTTGCCACAGCTCGTCTTTGGAGGAAAAAGGGCACTGGTCAACAGTGCATGCACACCTCAAACTGAAGCAGCAAGCAGCTTGATGTCTGCCAAAGTTTTGATGAACGTAACTGAAGACTTTGCTTTCTGCCATGAAATTGTGGTGTGGGGTGCCAACAAGACTGAAACGGCCTCAAGACTATCTCATGTTCATACTTGAAGATGAGTACTTCACAGTGGCTACAGTCAGATATTTAAGAGAACTGGCTGTGGGTGAAAGTTCTCTAAGCCAAGATGACAAAGTTCCCACACATCTACGACGACTACCTGTCAATAAGCAGTTAAGAGTTGTGATGAACCTGCAGTACAGAATTCAACTGCCAGATTGTAACTAAATGGTGGATGGAGAGAGTAAACTCATTCCATCAGTCTGCACTGCTTGCAAAATTGGTGAGGACAATGGCCATTTACTCAGAGAAACAGGACACCAATACATTGGCTTCACATGTTTGATATGAAACACTTGAACTGCCTGCATTTTCACTTGCAAGAGCTTCCAGTGGTGCGCTTAAGCCAATTTTGAGGGAGTGTGCTTGGTCCAGAGATAATTTTGAAGTAGCAGTATTTGTGACTTACTCATGCCTCTGGATAGTCAGATCTCATCTACACTGAGAGAATAATGGCACTATTAAGCCATGGCTTCAATAGACTTATTCTTCCTTACTGACACTAGAGCTCATCCAGAACCATTGACGAGGATCTAGTGTGTTCCTCACAAGACTGGATTAAAGAATTGCATGCTGCAATAACCAGGGATGGCAAATGATTTCATGATTGCTCCCCTATGGAGATCATATCTTTGAAAGAAACTAGTCATCAGAGTTACCACTTGGCCAATTGCCATTTGACTATCACTATCCAACAGTTTGCAGCCAAGATAGTGAAGTGGCATCACGTTGCTGCAAAGGTGTGCAATCAGACATGCAATTCAACTTTGGCTCTACCCAACTGGCAGTAAAGAATTTCCATTGACAGCTGTGCAAAGAAACATTTTAAAAAATCTTTTTAGTACCCAGATAAAAACTTGCAGCAGCACAAGGAACAGATGAGCAGCAGGCTTATTTTTACAAAATAAGCAAGCTTGTGCTATTCACTACAATTAGAAGGTAAAAACCTCTATTGCTTTTATAATATAACCATGCCAAGAGCAGGAATACTGTACAAGGTAGATCGAGTCTATTATAGGCCTTCAATCAGCTGATTGCCATTAGGCAGGATAGGGTTCTGAAGATAAATCTTTTATTACATAATATACGAATGGTCGAAAAGTCAGTTCCTTATTTCAAATCTGAGGCACTTTATTACTATTTTTCAGATATCCCATGTAATGATGCTATTCTCTCTCTCTCAGAAGTACCTTGCCTTTTATAAGAAAGATTTTTAAAAAGAACTTTAAAGAGGTTCAAAACGGTATTGGTTGATCTATGTTAGAATCCACTTGACATTTAAACTTTTCCAACCATACTAGATGTATGTATTTCTAAATGTGAAATAATTTAATGCAATACCTTCCACACGCAAATGATACTATCAGCTGCATGGGCAAGTTGATCTAGCTTCTAGTCAACACGTTATCATTACAATGTAATTAACTAAGTGGCATTTTGTCAAGTCATGTCCCGCTTGTTTTCTGTCATGACAGAAGCTGCTGCTTTCTGAAAGACCTCAACCTGGTACTCTGGTGTGTGGAGCTTGAACACCACAGGTATTTTTTCCAGTCTGGGATTGCTCTGCTGCAGAGCTCTTATCCAGCTGACCAGTGAGTCCTTTGTGGCTGTGCCAGTGATACAGCTCGCCAGAACGGTCATATCTGGCTGCTCATGAATGCTGGGTGGAACAGTCAGACCCCTGGGCTTCTCCTCATCCAGAATCACATCCCAGTCAAATAAATCTGCAAGGAAAGCAAAAGCTCCAACATTTTAAAACTAATTAACAGCAGTTACACTCAAGCAAGGAATTAATTTGCCAGCTAATCCTAAAATTGTCTTCAGTAAGATTTCCCTCCCTCCTTCACTACCGGAGTTTGGATGGCAAATCCTTACCAAAGGATGTGAGTGATAATAGATTGGGTCATTGATCTCACTCCTAGAAATGCTTTAAGAATTTACATTTTTTTTACTTTGGGCGGAGCAGAACTAAGATATATCGCTTGTATTACACAAAAAAATTCCACTTCACCCATTAAGAGTTAATCTGCTGAGATGCTTTTTATAAAATTTACAGACAGACAATGCATGCAATTAAAATCTAAAAAATGGAGTCTCTTGGGACTTGAGTGGGTACTAACCAAATATTTTCCACACTTTGCTCATATAACCTCAGTTATGGTAAACATGTGGTGTTTTTGTCACTAAAAAAATCAGCATTCTATATTTAAAGAAGAAAAATATTGCCCAGTCAGTTTTACCATCTTCATCCTCATTCTCTTGGAATTTTGAGAGATCAGGGTCTGCTGAAAGCACGAAGTATGTCTGTTGCACATGTCTCATCCACACTGTGTAGCCTCCCTCAATAATAACTGGCTTATCCAGTGGATGCTGCAGAAGTAACTTTTTCTGTGTTGGACTCTGAGAGCTAGCTATGAATGTGTCATCAGCAGGACTTTCCTCAATATCTCTTGTCTGGAAATAAAGTTTCAAGAAAAATGTCTTGTAATAGTTTTTATCTGCTGGAATCAACATCTTAGCAAATGCACTGTGTATTCTTTAGAAGAAAGATTCTTCAGCATAGACTTGGTCACCCTTAGCACTTTTCACAACTGCTTGTTTAGATGGTCATTTCGAATGTGAATAAAGGTCCTGTAGTTGATGGGATTTCTTGTGCAAGACACTTTTGAATCATAAAAATAACACAAGTAAAACATTTCAGAACTTTACAATTATTTTTAAGTTTGTATCTTTTTTTCACATCCTCATGCCAAATATGAAGCACACCCAAGTATTCTATAATGTACAACTGTAAATGGGTTGCTAGTCAAAAATAAACTATAAACTTTAAATTGATCAAGCTACAAAAGTGCGACACAGTTATCTTGTAAAGCAATTTTGAGTATGAAACATTAACAATTTAGTCATTTAAGAATTAACTGTGCAAGTTACTGCACCTATCTCTCCATTCATAGTTTATAAGGGGTAAATTAGGAAAGTCTCCATCTTTAGTCTCTGGCTGAGATAAACAAAAACTTCCTTGACCCAATTTCAAAATAGTTACTTTAACATTTACAAAGAGAGAGAGGGAATTAATTTCCATTTATAAGATGAAACAACTTGTTGCACAGGTCTAATTTTCAGAGCTCAAATGAACTGGAGCAGAAATCACCATGATATTGAACTAAATGATTTCCAAGGCGAAACTTAACAGATAATGTACTCACTTTTCTCAAACACTAGGAATAAAAGTTGGGGGTTAAACTTTCTAAGATGATAGCAACAATTACTTTCAAAGTAAATACAAGAATAAACATTTAATCAGTACCCAACAGCCGTCATAAACTTGGTGCAGTTTATCAAGATTAAAGAGACAAACAATAACACTGTGTTGCAGTAGCTCTTAGATTGTAAGAGTTCTAGTAAGTATACTTCCATCTTTCAAAATCAGATCTAGATCCAGCTTACCTGGAATACAGAAACACTGTTCTCTAAATCCACTGCCATGCGCTTCAGAGCCAGAACTGCTAACACAATGTGATCCTGGGGCAAATTTGCTGGGATTGGGTATGGATTCAGGTTCTTGAATTTTGGCATCCAGTACAGCATCCTCTGAAACTTACGGAAAGCATGGGCATCTGTGCCAAAAATTTTGGCCAACATCATGCCGAAATCATTGTCAGGAATCACACCTGCAATGGAAAATGCACAGAGATTCCTAATCATTTTCTCAACAATTCCCATTAACAGTAATAACAAAGACTGGGGGAAACAATCTCTCAGAATATTTTGAAAAAAACAAAACATACAGTAAAAAAAAATGCAATTCTATCATTGTAGGCTGAGGAATAACTCATGTTGAGGTGTCAATGTGAGGCTGGTGCAGATAATACCATGGAAATAGACACTGGCCAGCTTCTCGACCCCCCCCCACCACTTGCTGGGAACCACTGCATTAGTACCAAGGGTTAAGAGATGTCGGAGGTGATAAACTTCTACATGAAAGAATGAAAAAGGGGCAAATTTATGCATTAAAATTTGCTTACAGAGTTTTTTTTTAAAAAATTGTAATGTATGTCTTCCTTCATGAAGATCCACCAAAAAAAAAAAAGCTTGTAGGAAAGCACTTATCTTTACAAATGTTACATATGGTGAAGACAAATTATACTGTGAAAAATAGAGTATACAGAGTTGCCTCCCATCTCCCTCCAGTCAAGGCTCAGTTACACAAAAACTAGTTAAAAAATCCTCTATTAAATTACTGAATACAAATTCTTAATAAGCAATCTTTGCTTGAAGGTGAAATATGCATAAAGACTATGAATGCAGGTAGGTTTGTTAAGCTTAGTGCTCTGAATTTGTACTAATAGACAAATAGGATCCTTAAGACTAGTGGGTTGCAGTCTTTAGTGCACCTGCTTTCTTGTGTAGCACACACACACAGACAGACAGCCAAGTTTGAAAGAACATCTGTTTATTCTGAAACCACACAGCAATGGTGAAAAACAAGGGGGGGTTAATTAATACCATGTTTAGTGCAGCCTTTTGCCATTTGCATGGCAGAAACATGCTGGCACATTGCAAGGATAAGGTCAGCAACCATAGTCTGTTGGATTCTAGCCTATTCCTCAAACGGAATCTGTATTAGGGAATGGGTTTAAGGGGACACTTGTGCAAGTCTGGTGACTGGCCAGGCCACCACAGAATTGTGATGCCCCCAACCTTTGCAGATCACCAGCTTTAAACAGAGTGGCTTAACTTCCACCGCATCCATACTACATCACTGCTGTCCAAAACTGTGAAAACCTGTACTACAATTGTGGCTGGTTGCTTCACAACATAAATTTGTTGTTGGTTTTGGGCATCAAGGGCACACAGGATCATTTGTCCTACAACTTCTGAACTAGACATTCACCCTAGTAACAGTCAACAAAGGGATATCCACTGCTTCTTTGAGATATCACACTGGGTTCTACCAACATCCCATTGCCCTTCTGTAGACCCCTTTCAGAGTCTACCAGTTCCCTTGAACTTCCTGTTCATGGCACAGCTCTGTTTGCAGACCAATGCTGCTTCTGGCTTATACCTGTTCTTATGACTTGCGATCATGTGCTTATCATGTGACTGGAAGGCCCATTTAAGTCTCAGGGGGTGTCTATATACTGTACACAAACATGTCATGAAGTTTTTAAATTGCATGGATTGGTGACTTCAGAGTGTTCCAAAGTTCTAATCTATTTGATCAAACTTTAGTACAGCTATCTGAACCATTTCTTTCAACCAGAATTTCTTTTGCCTTTTTACCTAACTACAAAAAACAATCCAAGCAGCCACAACAGTTTTTACAATGGCTAGCTGGTTTCTTTCAGTTCTTTATGAAAACCAATAGCTGCATCCATACATCAACGATACCAGGGGTGTTTGAACGAAGCCTGGCTGAAATTGCATAACTGGAATGGTATCCGCTCCACCCCCAAAGTTTCATTTGAAGGTTTATAGTAAGATTATGATGAATTAATTGAGCAAACAGCTTTACAGAGTTCAGGGTACTGCTGCAGCTGCTTAATGCTGTACAACCTGGCTGAAAGAATTAAGAAAACTTTGTAAATTAACCCAGGTTTTTGGCTATTTTCCACTTAGGTATGTAGTTATCACAGAGGTGAAAACCAAAACCATCTGCTTATACAAGTAAGAAGATTTAATTAAGTGCTGAACACTGGAATTGGATTCTCACCATTGTATTCCATCTCATCCATGAGATCTATGGCACACTGCTGCTGTTTTGGGTAATGCATCATTTCCACTTGCCATGTGCTTTTTGGTATCATCTTCTTTACTGGGAAAACCTGCAGAATTTTCTTGTATGTGTACAGGTCCTTCTCGGAGCCAAATTCTTTGAGATTGTTCATGGCGGAGTATATGAACTCCACATGGCCTCGACGATACTTTTCCTCTCGTTGGAGATACATATCAACAGCACCGTGAAATGCAGCTTTGTTTTGCTTCTGAAGCTGCCTTGCCTCATCAAAGATTGCAGAGGAGCGGCGGATAAGCTGCTTTTCCTGATGATCTTCCTCCGCCTTTCTGCGGTCATTTGTCACATGGGTGGTCACGAAGTGCCGGCACTGGAGCCAACGGGGATCCACTTTCCACTGCTTGTTTGAAAGGTGAACTAGTCTCTGGCCTATGTGCAGAGTTGCCATAGCAGATTATATATACCAAATGTTACAAATCTGAAAAAAAAAAAAGAAAATTATGCACAAATTAGCTTTAACAGTATTTAACTCTAGGTTTATTATGCTAAATACCTTTAAGCCTACAAAGGGTTTACAAAATTACCCCAGATATCCCAAATATCAGAGAGATACATTCTATGACCATGAAGAACAACAGCAGCCATCTTAACTTTATCCATTAGTAGCTAACAAGGCAGAAAGCTAATGATAAAAACTTCACAACAATCAAACTGACTTTAAAACATCTTGCGCCTCACCCAAAGACGCTACTTCAGAAAGACAATGGAAGCTTTGACTAGGCTTCACGCATTCCATCATTTAATATTATTTGATGCCATTGTAATCAACCAACTTGCCTAATAACATCACCTAAGGAAAAGTAAAATAATAACAAATAACGATGCTCACAGATTACATCAAAATGAGGCAAGAACCTAAAGTGTCTGTCACCGAGTCATTAGTGAAGTGTGACTTTAGTTTATTTTGGAGTTACAAGGTGACAGGAGTCACTTATGATTTATGCAAGGGGTCTCCGGTGAAGAAAAAAAAAAAAAAAGCCATCAATAAGAGTCTTAAATTAATTTATACTCAGCGGCTACAGGTGTGTTAATTTATCCTACACATCAAACATTTCTGTTTAAAAAAAAAAACTTTTTGTTTTCTAATCATGCCAAAACCTTAGCTAGTTTGTAATTATGACCTCTACTAACTGTCCTGTTTAAACTTGCATACTGACGTCAGCACAAGAGGAATCCCATCTAGATTTGTTAATAATTCCAGCCAGCCAGCCAGAGATATTTGTCCCTGTCCATATTAAAAAACACTAATTATTCTGGCCTCTATTAGGCTTCCTCTTAACCATCTAAAAACAAAAACACAAACATTTAACATTTTCCAATTGTTCAATGTACTTCAAATACTTGAGACCTAAAACATTCTAGTAAGACTCTGCTGAAACCTAATCAGTCTTTATACAGTTATTTCATTAGTAAACCATTTCAAAATGTTTATCACCATCCTGAAACTGGGACAAATGTCAACATTCTCCTGACAGTTTAAAAGACCCACACTGAATTTTGTCATGGCAGGCGATCATTAATGTGCTAAATATTTCCTTTCTAACAGCGAGTAACTAACCTCTTGTCTGGATTTCCTCTGATTTATGCATCAATCTGATTTGAAATGAAAAGATTTTAGAAATACTTTTATGTATAATGATATTGCATATAAATTCTTAAGTCCTGTTAGAAATTCAAATCCCACTCAAACAAAGAGTTTTCAAAAGGTTGGCTCAGCTGCCTGTTTTTTTTTTTCCTTTCTTCCAACAACGCACTGCAGAACATGAGGTGGAAATCAGTGAAAACTTCATTATGCTATTTCTTTAGATTTGTCAGAAAAAAGAAAAACAAATAAGAAAGCTTGTCTGCTTGATAATTAGTGTAATAGCGCATAAATTATTACTTTGCAGTGCTGGAGATATTATGAAAGCCAGAGACCAGTAGAAAAGTTGCTATAGGCAATGAACTTCGCTCGCACGCTATCAGCGAGAACAGGTGCTGTTTCCATTCACGCACTACTCGGATACGATTAACTATACGTTTTTCTTTCCTAATCCTTTTTTTTTTTTTTTCAACCTACCTAACCTCAGAAATTTCAAGACCTTCAATGCTTAGAAACAGGGCAGCAGGGGTTTAGGTTTGTGAACCACCATTGTAAATCTGTAACAACAATATAGAGTCAAAAAAAAACATGAAGGCATTCGAGTGAGTAGCAATTTTCTATGTACCATTTTGGATGAGCAACAATGAATTCTGGGACACTCGAAAACTTCTATAATTAACCAAAACTTGCATGTATATGAAAAACAATATAGAAAAAAAAATTAGTGAACCTCAAGAATAGGGACTATCATTATGAACTTCTGGCACCAAACTTTAAAATAGTCATTGTAGAGTGGCTAAGAATAGTTATGAGTGAGTTACCAACCACTACTATTGATAATAGTGCCTTGTCATTGATATGGCCACCTGTTGTCATTAAAATTCATTAGTAAGTTGCAGAAAATGGGAAATAAGGACAACCAATAGAATTAAATTCTTTATGTTGGGACTTGATTAAGCCACCACCATGTCTGTTAGTGAATCAACCAAATTCTGTACATGATACAAGTTCCCCCATATCTGTATGAGAACTTCCTTTAATTCATCATACTGGGGCTCCCTAATGGACACAAGCGATTTCTTATATGCTGCACACCCTTTGTAGCCAGGTCAATGGAGTTGTTGTTGAGCTAGTCTTCGGCTCAGTTCTGTAGGTGATACTAGCTTGAGAATCTCGATAGTGAATGTGGACGAGGCTGGCAACGTTAAGTTCTTGTCATGGTGTCCCTGCAAGATTCACCATCTATCTCCACGTTTTGGGTGTCTTATAATGTGACTAGGTAAACTAAAAAATAGAGAAATCTGCCTGTTTTCAGAATGGTGATATCACATACCATCTACCTTAGACATCATCCATAGCCACACCTGAAATATGTCAACTTCAGTCAGATACATTCGTTTATCAAAGTTTACAAATGAATATAGCAAGGCACTGTAGTACAAGCATTTGGCTACTATTGAGGTATTACAATACACAGACATATATGTTGAGAACAGTGATGGACTTCAAAGGAATCCCTTTATTTATCTGTATTATCTTCATCAGCTCTCGGATCATGTTAAACACAGTGTCTACACCACTAGGCATGCTTAAATACAGCAAAATTGTAAAAGCTGTTTTTTTTTTTTTTTAGAAAAAAGGGAGATAATTCAAAGCGAAAACAATGTATGAGCATACATACACACGCTGGCCGGCCTCCATGTTGGGACCTAGGCACCTTAATACAACAGACTCCTGCAGCTCTGCTGCACGACTCAGACGTCAGTCTAACGCATGAGGAAAATGTCTGCTGAGAGGAGGGACTGCGGCCACAAACGCGTAGAGAGGAAGTGGTGAAGTCTAGACCAACCGACAAAGACATCTGGTGTAGAGCAAGCAGCCCCCCCCCCCCCACCCCCTCTCATCTCCCGCGGTGCCCTGAAGGGACGGACTACGGCGATCGGAGTGGGGGGGGTCATGGTTTCGCTGGCAAACCCTGGGCGGGCCCCTTTAGGAGGCAGAATGGATGCCAAAGCCGACCTGAGCATTTTCCCCAATCAAGTGCACCTCTTCCCCGATATGGACGGCTATTTCCAAGACGACGGCGCTCCCACCCAACACTACGCATACGGACGGATGAATGAGGAAACACCCCCCCCCAGGACACCTTCCAGCTTCTTGTGGATTCTATGCCACTCCGCGTCATCACTGCCCATTCAGGTAAAAAGGTGCAGGTCCTAGTCGAGGGGCCAGAGTAACACAATCACCGTAAATGGTGGGGAGGGGGGGGGACGAAATTAAAGTAAAAGTAGAGGACATAACCACCTACCCCGACTGGAGATCAGAATAATTAGACGGGGAGTTTCATCCACAGACTGGAGATATCCCGAAACAGCCCGGGTAATGTCCATTAGCTGCAAACAGAAGGCTCTCATCTCGACAGGTGTCGAGCGGTGGCGGGTTTACAGGTGAATCATGTCTTTCAGCAAGAACACAGATTTTACTTTCAATTATAGAGAGTGATACTATCAGTTACCTCCCTTTATTATTTTTAGAATTTCCAACAGCTTTCATCGAAAGTATTATTAAAAATAAAAACATTTAAAATGAAAAAAAATGAGTTATTCTAAAATTAATTATACCTTTAACTACGTTAATTATGCATTAATTAATATAAATACAGTACTAGTAAATCATTTAATAGTTTATAGAAGAACGTGAGTGATACTACTACTACTACTACTACTACTACTACAAATAATAATAATAATAATAAAACTTAAATATTTTTTAAAACAGACATTTATTAACTGATTCATTATTAAAAATATAAAAGTAACAACTTATTTAAAAACTGTTATTAATCTCTTTACGCTAGACATCTTTTCCCATTTATTTACTTCTGAGAACGAAAACTAATCTTTAAAGACAACTCAGTTATTTCCCTTGCAATATAAACATTTACATTCTGAGTTGCATCACCGTAACGTAGCGTTTCAGAAGCCACTGGTTGCCCTCGATTTGGCAGCCATCGGTATTCAAACGACTATAACAAATGGTGGTAAATCACGTAGTTGGCACGAAAAGAATGGATACGACTCCGGACTACTAGAAATCACCTCCTGCAGTGGAAACTACCACCCGGCTCGGGTCCCAGTGATCGCCGAGAGCTCTCATTGATGAGATTACAGTGTTAGCAACGCAGCAAAAATTACGAGTTATTTCCCCCTACATCAGTTAGAATTTAAACCAACTGCAAAGAAAAATGCACCAAATTACAATGAAAAAAGAAAAGAACAATTACACCTTTTTTTTTTCCCTTTCCTGTAATTACAAAACTGCTTTTTTGTTTGTTTCACCAAAGAGTTCTAGCTGGAATTGCCATTTCATTCGTAATTACTGGCACCCAGCTAAAATACACAACGTCCATTAAGGAAAATAAAGGTTAATGAAGGCGAAATCTCAGCCACGTTTAAGGAACCTGCGTGAACGCTTAGTGTGTCGCAAAGTTGACTATGTCACTGGCGTTAATCTATTGCACTATTCCTTTTCAAAGAAAAAGGTAGAATTATGCATCTGCCGTCTGGACTGGCCTCGGTCGGGTTAAAGGAAACCTCGCAGTGGTTGCTCAAGACGTACTGGACTGGCCCACTTAGCATCCTAGCATCAGTTGACGGCAGAGTACACAAACTGCTGAGGTTTACTACCATCACTAATATTAAAGCGTAAAGACGATCTCATCTCGACTTTTTTTGTTTTTTAAAAAAAAAATGGTCCGCTTGGGAGTTTTCCGTGGATGGATGACGTAGTAATGGCTGGATGACCTTCATAGGCGACCACTGATGGAGAACGGGTCTCGCGCGGAGCGAACTTTCACCAGCGCTCTGTTTAAACGACGAAGGTGCTCGCTGTCTCGTCGAGTCGGTCCCCGTTAACCCTCACTGTCCGGCGAAACCTTTAAGGACGCTCGGTGGCCGGTGTAAGCGCCCCTCCTCCAGCCGACTGTCTGAGCTTCTGAACCCGCGGTGGAGGCTCACATACAACCAGCCGCGAGGTTTATCGCCCATGGCGGAAAAAATTACCGTGTTTCAGCGCCGAGATTTTTGACAAACTCCAGCAGAGGTCGCTAGACGGCGAACAACCTCCCGGTTCGGTTTTGCCCCCCCCCACTTCCCGACGACGCTCATCCTTTCTAGACGAAAAAGCGGACAATGCCATCTGAGGTCGAAAATGTTCCCGGCCGGCTGATCTGTTGCTTCGTTCGGTTTTGTCTGCTTTCTACCACTTCTAACGAAGACAGATTTCTGATGGACCCAGCCAAGCGGAGAAAGAGAAAGTGCACGAGAGATGCGGCCTAGACAAATGGAGGCAGCCATTTTGTATCAAGGTGATGGAGACGGCGGTCCCCGAAAAGTTCTCACGCGCTGCCACGTCAACTGGAAGAGACTCACGACTCGATATATAATTAAATCCTACAGTTATTCACACTTTTCATTCAGATTCTCCGCTGAAGAAAACCAAAACCGATTTTTCTTTTCCGTCTTCCCAAATATGAAGGGAGGTCCGATCGCTAGGGCCAATACCACAGCAAGTTATTCGAGAAATAAAAAAAACAACAAAAATCTATATTGATTTCCAAACGTAAGCCTAATAATCATAGAGATGGTGAGCTCAAAAGTAGATTTATTATTAACCCCAAGCATGGAGCCATTAAAGTCGGTCTATTATCTTCACCTTTCGTCCACACGAATGAACGTTTGCTTTAGACCGATTTCCACCAATGTCGAGTACCTCGAGAGCAGCTTATAGGAATGGAAAGAGTTCCAGCCAAATGCTTCCGCGTTGTTTTACTGAAGGACATTCCATACCTTTGGATCCTCAGGTTAGATTCTGGCCGTCGTCGCACGCAGTAAGCACCATGCACAACTATGACGTGGACAATTTGGAGGGGATGTTCTCGACTTTTTTCATGGATGTCGTAAAAATATCTACAGCTAAAATTTCCATAAAACTTATTTGAAAAGATGATATTGATATATAGGCAGGTTATTGCGGTTACACACTTTAAACACTGAAGTAAATTAGACCTGATTATTAATTCACTCTTAATGTTCTTCTAAGGAAACGACAGATGTAACTACTACAGACTTTTATTTACTTAGTCCAGAAACGGTTTTCTCAAAATATGCAAGCAAAAAAAACGCAAGAATTATACCATTCTTAACAAATATCCCATACCGAAATTCCAGGCCATATGCTCTCTTATTGCTCCGTCTTACACTCCCCCTAGTCGACATCTTCGGCGTTAAGGAGGGGAATCGCGCCTTCAGTACCTGGTACAGACCAATCTGTCTTCTTCATATATATATACAAAAAAAAAAAGAACTGAAGAAAACTGGGTTTCTAAAATAACGACAAAGGTAAATCGAGTAATTTACAGTTAATTCTCCCAGTATTTCAGCCCTTTCGGACTTTATGGTTTTCAACAAGGTCTCAAGCGGCGGGTGGCTGAGGATGAAAGCGGATCTTTCAATGCCGCTAAAGAGGCGACCCTACTTCCCTCTCTCTCTCTCTCTGTGTACTGACGTCATCTCTCTCTGTACTGACGTAATGTCTCTCTGTACTGATGTAATGTCTCTCTCTCTCTCTCTCTCTGTACTGACTTAATGTCTCTCTCTGTGTACTGACGTCATTTCTCTCTGTACTGATGTAATGTCTCTCTCTGTGTACTGACGTCATCTCTCTCTGTACTGACTTAATGTCTCTCTCTGTGTACTGACGTCATCTCTCTCTGTACTGACGTAATGTCTCTCTGTACTGATGTAATGTCTCTCTCTCTCTCTCTGTACTGACTTAATGTCTCTCTCTGTGTACTAACGTCATCTCTCTCTGTACTGACTTAATGTCTCTCTCTGTGTACTGACGTCATCTCTCTCTGTACTGACGTAATGTCTCTCTGTACTGATGTAATGTCTCTCTCTCTCTCTCTCTGTACTGACTTAATGTCTCTCTCTGTGTACTGACGTCATTTCTCTCTGTACTGATGTAATGTCTCTCTCTGTGTACTGACGTCATCTCTCTCTGTACTGACTTAATGTCTCTCTCTGTGTACTGACGTCATTTCTCTCTGTACTGATGTAATGTCTCTCTCTGTACTGACGTAATGTCTCTGCGTATTGACGTCATCTTTATCTGTGTACTTCATCTCTCTCTCTCTCTTTCTCCCCTCCCCTTCTAGCTCACTTCTGTGGGATGTCTCCTCAACCCCTCCCAGACAGGTAATTCCAAAGAGAGAAATAAGCTTTCCTCCCTTGAAATACCGTCTGGCCAAGATTCTCAAGCAGCTAAGCAGAAGTGCGGGCAGCGACGCTTCGATGCTACCAACAAAATACACCGCTGTGCCAAATAAAAGATCGACAACTCGTGTAAATCTAAACCAGAGCAGCTTTTCGCCATAATTACCAGTAAATGGCACCCTGAACTATCTCATTACTTTACACAGCTTATTTGTGTTTTATACAAATAGTCTTTCATTCTGAATGTAATATTAGCCGTAAACTCTTTATGCGAAAGGTTTCTACTTTCAGATTAAAAAAAACTGTAAAGTTCTATTATTATTTTTTTAAGTTTATTTATCGGTCCCTTATAAGAATGCGTAGTTCTGAATCAATAACGACTTATACAAAGTAATGCTGATTATTCCGAAAGCTATACATCATTGTAAACGATTTCGAAAACATCTAAACAAACGTAAAAGAGTTCTTTCTCGCAGCAAAATCTGGTTTTAGTCGGATTAAGAACATCTGATATCAGACCCCTTATTGGCATCACTGGCCGATCCATGCATTAGCATATTGCTGGAAAATATAATTCCCATTTCGTCGCCAGCAATCCAACTGATCGATATTGCGTCCGGAAAGCCATCTTCCTCGATACAATATGCAAGATTTTATCTGTTATTCATGCCAGTTCCATCCATATTAATGGAGTGGCGCTTTATTGTTGAGATAAATCTGGGGGAAAATCTACGTAAAAGAAAAATTATACTTAAAAATAAATTATTATATGTTTGTTACATATTCATCTCGGTTGCATCCCTCATCCTGCATGACAATGCCAGATCACGTTTTCCTCATACATACAGTTGAAATAAGGTTTAGGAAAAACCGTAGGAACTAAACATCATACCCGAGCAACCTAGAAGAGCCCGAGACCTTTTTCAGAGTCCCCCAACTTCCGAGATTGCAGGAATTGAATCGTCGGTGGCCATGTCAGACTAATGGAATCTCAGCGCTTAGCTAGGTTGATAGACGGTGGGAGGACTGATAACCCACCCACTTCCCGTATCCCAGAAGTCCCCTGGATGATGGGACAAAACTGGCTGAAGGATAATAAAAAGCCGAGAAATGCTTTCAGAAGCATTTTGAGTGTGTTAAACTTAGAAAAACAACGAAAACTCCAGAAATCATTGTCTGTATCCCATAAGGTCTGAAACCTTAGACAGGTAATTAATTCTAACGAGGAGAGAAAGTCGGTCTGTCTTTCGGAGTAACAGATCGTAAGTGTTTATTTAGCTCCTGTTGTCATTGTTTTTTACAGTAGGGTGCACACGTAACGGAGCGATGCTACTTTATGTACGGTGTAAGATTGAAATTATTAATATTAGCGAATTAAAATGAAACCCGGCCGGAATAGCATCACCGTGATGATGTCCGACCTCGGTTTCATCTGAACGCCCGTCTCAGTTCTGCTCTGGGCGAAGTCCGCCCACAGACACGTCTTGCTGTAATCTTGTTCCAGCCGCAGTGGTCTCAGCGTTATTATTACGGAAATGGCTGCGTTACAAAACACGTGGTAGCTAGAAGAACAACAGGAAGGCTTTGAATTCGCTGGTAAAATTGGTTATTAGTCTACAGAGCTTCGGGCTCTCTGTACCCGCCTTCTTTTGGGATTTCCGCTCATATTCTTGTCTCGACGATCCGTATGCAAAATTTAGATGATATATCACACTCGGTCCATAGATGGAACCGTTCTTTAATTCTTTAATCAGATAACAAACTGACTGACATCGCGTTTACTGAGTTTTTCCATCACGTGGTCTACTGAAAGCCAGGCTGGCGCATGCGCACTCAGGCGAGGGGTGTCCAAGAGTTCTTTCCTGTATCGCGGGCTTCCGATTGTTATAAGTGCTGCCTGCATTAGGTCTTTAGCGGGAAAAAAAAATGGGGGAGGGATGGCTAGAAGTGAAATGCTGATGAGAACAACTCGAGATGTTGCCATAAAATACTCCATGCTTAAACATAGACGAGATTATTTCAAAAGCTTCGTACATCGAAATCCCCTACATCGAAGAGGAACGTCGCCCGCATGTCACGTGATTTATTCGCCAGGTAAACTGGTTGACGACCCTAATAATGTTATCAAAGTCCCTATGCCATTACATTACGGTCTGATATCATTAAGAAACAGACCCCAAGAAAAGGCAGGCGGGTTGAACAGTGTACTTATAAACCCTCCGCCGTTATTCCCCACGGTTTAAGATTACACGAACTTGACAGACGAGTTTCTCCTTCGATCCGTGTTGTAAGCAATACTGCATCGCCCACACCTTTCTTTCTTTGGCTTTATCTTCATCTCGAGAAACCGGTGTTGGTGGCCCGGTAGGGTCCGCAAAATTTAGAGTACATGGAGCGCCATCTGGCTAGTCAGTTTCCGGTGTTGAGCCCCTTTGTTGTCGCCACAGCTAGTGTTCCGGGTGAGAGCGTTTCCAAAAAAAAACAACCAAAAAATGCTGCTAGCAGACGAAGTCAGCAAAACTTCAGAGTTTTCCTTAAAGTACCGAGTCATCACACACACACACCCACCCACTCTCGTCTAACGATTACAATAATGGCGTCTCCGTAATTTAATTATTCTAGGTTGTTATTTATTTATTTATTTACGTAGCAGTGTAAACTTAAGAAGGCTAATGGCAACATCAACAAGATCAGAAGCCAAATCAAAACCTGTCTCATGTAACGAAATCTGATAGCGTTTGAGAAAGGCATCCTTCCATGAAATACATTTTGGAAGAAGAATTTTCTTTAAAAAAAAAAATTGCGGGCATTTTGATTGATAACTTTCATGGACGCTGTCAGTTCCAGACCCCTGGGCTCAGAAAAAAACCTCAAAGCTGTTTTGTAGTCCGCCATCATGTTAAAAGGGAACCAAGTCAGATGTCGGCTGCTAACCGCCGAGACGTGGCAAGAACGTTATCCGCAAGAGCTATATTTAAACGGTTCAAATGGAGGACCCGCTGCTTTTGCACAACTCTTAACCAAAGCAGGCCCATCCGCGAAAGTGCTGGAACCGGCCGGGTGGTTGTCGTAGACACCTGAGTGGGTCTCTGTATCTGGGGACTGCGAAAATATCTTGATTCCTGTTTGATGGTAAGATGCGCGGTATTTACGGATGTGCGTAGAACAGGCGCCTGCCGGTAAGCTAAACAAACAAGTCTTATATACAGACCGCCATCCTCAGATACGCTGAAAGGCGGAGTGCAGATCTCTGTTTAGACAATTCCGGCTTCTCAGGTTTACGAAGACTCTTAAAGTGTTGCTTACCCAAAAACGTGCGAATCCGAAATACCCACGCTTCAGCGGTCTCTCTCTCTCACTCACTCACATACACATCCTTTCACTACTCTATGAATCATTCGCTCTCTCTCTCTCTCTCTCTCGCTCGCGCTCGCTCTCTCGCTCTCCTCTCTCTCTCTCTCTCTCTCTCGCTCACCACATACACATCCTTTCACACACCCTTACTTACTCCATTAATCATTCTCTCCTCTCTCTCTCTCTCTCTCTCTCGCTCTCTCTCTCTCACTCACATACACATCCTTTCACTTACTCCATTAATCATTCTCTCTCTCTCTCTCTCTCTCTCTCTCTCTCTCTCCACCAATTCTCGGGCCCGCAGTAGGTTCCACGAAGGTTTACTAATGTCGCTGACCGGGCACTAAAAACGAGACATAATAAACTAATACTACAAAAGACATCACGCAAAAAGACGCTATAATCCCCAATTTCTCCCAAGGAAAACAACAACAACAACAAAACAATGTCGAAAAGAAAACATTTCATTGTCAATCCAGATATTTCTTTTTAAAAGCAACTTTTAAACCAATTCACCAAACACAAATAAAGGGGAAACGCGTTGTTTAGTTAAGCAATTTCAAAAGATACAAGGGTATCCCAGGAAGAAAAAAAGTGGGAGTGTCTGGCAACAGGAGTTATGCCCCTTGCTGATTGCCAAAAAAAAAAAAAAAAAAAATCGCATTTCTGTCACATGCTCAGAAATCCTTAACTATTTTCAAAACCTCTGATAGGTTTTCCTGAAATAGTTAAAACGCCGTAGAGAGAGAGAGAGGGGGGGTCTCGTTTGCACTGAATCTAAGCAATGTTTCCAAAGATAGAAGTCGGTTTCGTGTCAGGCTCGGGCTTGTTAAGTTGGGTTAGTGCGACGTATCGGAGAAACAGCTGTCACTCCAAGGTTGGGAACTTATTTGGTAGATTTAAAATAAATCTGGCATGTGTTCTTTTTAGTTAAAAAAAAAAAGGAGGAAAGATAGTTGTTCATAGCTAAATAAAGAACCCGTTTAAGTGAGATACCAAGCCGTCCGTACCGCACAGCAACTGCCTCACCTGGTTTGTCTTTCGTAGCATCCGACCATTCAATCGGCGAGTCCAGCCGAACCACGGCGATGCCGCCACCATGACGTCACATCCGGCCATTAAATCGGCGAGTCCAGCCGAACCAAGGCGATGCCGCGACCATGACGTCACATCCGGCCATTAAATCGGCGAGTCCAGCCGAACCACGGCGATGCCGCCACCATGACGTCACATCCGGAATCTTTTTTGGTACCGAACTAGGCGCCTCACGGTTTATGACTGAGCCCGTTTCAAATTCAAAACCGGTGTTGGCTCCAACTATGAGCAGACACAAAAGGGCGACATTCATTCGTGGATCCGTGGAAATCATAACAAAAAAAAATATTTAAATAAATTCAAGTTTGGGAAAGTTTACGTTGCTATCATTCGCTTTGAATCGCGGCTGCCAGGTCAGACACAATGACCAAACGCGTCTCTCTCTCTGACTCCAGTGTAAGTGGTTCAGCTGTTGTCTTGTCCACAGTTTCGACCACTTCAGGTGGTGCACCGAGCATTGGCGTGATTTTTTACCGCTCCCCTTCTTTTTTCCTGCTGAAAATACACAGTGGTTTATCGCCAATTCAAATTCTTCTAAACAATGTCCACAAGGCAGTGTCAGCGGCCTGTTCGTAGTCCAAATGGCGTAACTGGATCGCACCCGCCTGATCCATGAATAGAGGGGGGAGCTTTGTCCGTCCTGTCTATCTTCACACTGATCTAGGCTGTTCTTTTCGCCAGTTAGCAAACTTCTTAGCTTGTCTCTTCTTGTGGTTCATTCTTTTGGTTTCCACTATGACAAACCTGTCGGAAACTTATTTCCTGTTAGGGAAGCCGCTGCATCAGCAACTTTCTTGTCCCCCTCTCCCCGTTTAAGGCGTTCGGAACTCTAACATATACGTTTCCTCCAACTGCTGGTGTTTCTTTACCTCAGATATTTCGTATTTCCTCAAAAGCGATCAATCCCGGAACCACTACACAGATGCTCGAGCAGCAGCAGCAGCAGCAGTAGCAGGCGGTAGTCTGTAAAAATGGATGGCGATGTTCTTCGTGCTCCCAACCTAAAACAGAAGAAAATTCCGGCCTCTCATCTTTTACACTTTTGATTGAACCAAACTTGTAAGTTCGTAGAAATGATGTATAGTTACTCCAACAGATGGCGCGTAGGTGGCTGAAGTTGCAACGTCTTTCTTTCCACAAATTTGTGGGATTTCAGTTCTGATTTGTGGCATGATCTTATACTAGTTTTCCTGAAACGTTCGGGGATGGGAAGTACTGACATACACACCACCACTATAATTCTGAATCGAGGTATTGAAATTTTCTGGCACTTTACTTTGTTGGTGGAGTTCTCGAGTTGTTTTCCCAGATTATTCTGGTGTCAGAGATTACTCCGAGAGGTGTTTGATTCTTTCCTACGGGAACTGGATTTTCTTTTGAATGCATTTGTGGGTATTTTGGCCTTGGTTGCCAGTGCAAACAAGACTACCACTGTTTTTACTTTTGGTTTGGACTCTACTTAGTCACCTGACATTCTTCAAGCTTCACCAAGGTTTCCAGCATCACATTGTTCTATGAAGATTCCAGTGTTCGGATAATCAGAAAATAAGTAAGCATGCGATTAGATCATCAAAGAAAACCAAGAACAATGTTTGGAGAAAAGTTTTCGCCCTGAGGAATCCTTTGCTTTGGCTTATACTTTCCACCTCTGGCACCATCCAAGCTGACTGGTGCTTCATTTCTGCACCAGACTGAGATATATTGTACATTTCCTATTCCACTCGTAGGTTTTCAGAAGAGTCCTCTTCCAGATCCTACCGCAAGCCTTCCCCAGATCTATGAATATTGCAAGGATGTGTTGTCTTTCCTGGAAAACATCTTCAATGGCTTTGGCGATTATGTGCACATGCCGATCTTCAGTTTTTTTTATCCTTTCTAGATCAAGCTCTAGCTGATGAGGCTGACAGGCCTGTCTGTATCTGACTACTTAATTTTTGTCTTACTTATATACATGCGATAATTATGGCATTTACCCAGCAAGTAGAAAAGGCATTGATGCTTCCAGATAATGTTGAAGTAACTAAGCAAAACTGTCTGTCTCTCCAATAGGAAAGAGCATTTCTTTTTCCTTGTTTGTTATGCGTACTGATCTGAAGTTTTCTGAGTTGTTCGAAGCCACTCGCAAGTGATTTCGGTTCGCAAAGATCTGGTCATTTTGTAATACACATCCCTGTTGACTGTATGCTATATTCTCTAATCTTGCTATTAACCTTCTTGTTTCAGTCATTCTGTCATGGGCTGCCTGAACTTCATCCGTCCAACACGGTTTGCAATCCTGTTCTTGTTTTCCCAGGAGTCGTCTTGTGGCGAATCTCCAGAACGATGTCATTTATATCCTTATTCAGTGTGTTGCTAATTTTTTTTTTGGATTTAACGACATCCCAAGAGCGAGGGGAAGCTGGGAGGGGCTCTTTGTCTGTCTTCTTCAGAAACCTTTCTCATGAGGTTTCCTTGTAACTTTGTAACTACATCAAGGGATAGATTTCCTCTGTAACTCAAGCTTCATCCACATCTCCACTAACCCGGCTTGTGTCCAGTAGTTCTAATGGTAGGAAGCACAGTTCTTTTGCGAAGACAAGGTTAGTGGTTTTGGTTGCTAATGCAACGTCCTTGTCAACTACGTTTGCTGGATTCGTCAGCAAAACGTTGGTTCTTCACCTGACTTATTTAGGAGCAGAAGCTGGTTGTCCTAGTTCTCCGCCGCCCAGCCCCAAAAGTTATCGAAATCTGCTGTAATTATAGCATTTTCTTCTTCGAACGAGCGGAATCATCATTCTGACGGACATGTTTGCTCCTGGTGGCGAATACAGACTGCAGATTTCCCTAGCGGCCAGGCTGATCGCGTACAAATCCCATCCTCTGGTTTGTTGTTTCCATTTTGTCTCACGCACCTACATTCAGTTTTTCCAGTCGGTGCTGGAGTTCTTATTTGATGATCTGTATTTCCCTCCCCTTTGGAAGTTTTTGGCATCACCTCCCTTCCTTATTCTTTCATTAGTAGCGTGCGGTGGCTATCTTCAGTACTTAGGACTAGACACTTCCCCAACCTGTTTACCCACCGGACAGACGCCGCAACGGTGTAGGGATTTGGAATCCTGAAAATAGTGTTGCTTGTTACTCAAGTAGTTCTTGTTAGGATAGGCTAACGACCAGCTGGACTTCTCGCCTGTACCCCTTGGGTATTTGACGTTCTATAGTTAAATATGGTGTTGCATAGTACAGTGCAGTAAAACAGAGTGTAGCCTCATGTTCCATAATAGCGTGGCTTTGTGTAGCGTCGCATAGCATAATGGAGTAAAATATAGTCTAACTCAATACAGTATAGTATGGTATGGTATAATATAGAGCAATATGGGTTGGCCCAGTGTAGCATTTCATAGTGGTGTAGAGTTCAGCTCATTATCGTATATATCCCATTATAATGTCTCACACTGAGGTAAATTTAAAGCTCATTTAATATCATAAAGTGTAGAAATGTATAGTATAACATAGTACGATTTAGACAGGGTACTACTACACGATGTAACGTTCACTAATGTACCATTGTTTAAGACAACTTTAAGGACATTTCCCAGCTCCGCCCCCCCCGAAAAGTCCAACAAATCCAAATGTTTACCCAAGTGAAGACTCCAAGAGTCATAATGCTCAGTCCTGTAATTAATCTCTCGGTAGCCGGTCCAATGAGTGCCGCTCATCTGGCGTGTTTAGCCGCCAGAGAGCGTTGATGGAATTCTTTAACCCACACAGTTGACAAAAAAAAAAGTGAACGAGAATCCCGCAAGGGGGAGCTTCGCTCAACCTCGCAGCCCTGTAGCCTCTGGCGGCCGTTCCTATCAATTCAGAACGTTACGAGAAGAACTCGTGCAGCCCCCATCACAAGCCGTTTTTAAAGTACCGATTGCGCAGGATGGTAATTCAAATCGCAGCATACACCTGTTTAGATAGCTTTCGCATCACGTTTCTCCATTTTCCAGGAAAACGGCGCAGAATATAAGAGAGAGAGAGAGAGAGAGAGAGAGAGAGAGAGAGCAGAGAGAGAGAGATAGAGAGAGAGAAGAAGAGAGAGGATGATGATGATGATGATGATGATCAGTAATATATAGAGAGAGATGGAGAGAGAGAGAGAGATATGAGTGCTGATGATGATGATGATGTCCGTTAAGCTATCGAGAGAGCTGAGAGCGAGAGAGAGCTATGCCTGCTGAGATGATGCTGTCGTCTATCGAGCGAGATGGAGCGCGAGCGCGCGCGCGCGCTGATAGATGATGCTAGTCCGTGAGAGAGAGATGCGCGAGGATGATGAGATGATGTCCGTAGAGAGAGAGCGACGAGAGAGAGAGAGAGCGAGAGCTTCTGCCTGCTTTCCTTTTTTCTGGAAAGACAACGCATCTTTAATTGGAATCTCTTTTTTGAAACAATTGGAGAGCGCTGTCGATCGTCGTGGAGCCAAGACTCGAACCGCCGATAACTGTACACGAGTAGAACGGTTGGAGTCAAGCCGTGCCGCTCCCTCAAGTTGTTAACCCTAAATTTGCCCCACCCAATAATTCGTGCTGAGTTAAAGCAGCTCCTGATAACTTTCCACCCTTGTGCTGGTGAGAACGGGTTGGCGGCCCTGCCAGTCTTCGTGGTTTTATTGCAGTAGCTTCCAACACTAATCGACACCTCTAGCAAAAGTTATCTCCCCGCTTCCATCGATGGTATTGAGACGCTTTCTTTTTCAAACATGCAAATATGCAAATATCAAATCATCCGCCTGCAGCGGAGCAATGCGGCTTACTGAACCTTGGGTTCTTATAGTTAAAAAAAGAAAATGGTTAACGAGAACTTTGGGTATAATGGGGAATTGTTGTAAGGGCCTTTCCTCTTTTTTAAAATACAGACTTCGTATCTCAGTTCTTACCACACCTCGTCCTTCTGTCGTCTATACAACTGACCTTTTCTCCGTCTTAATGTCCCTACTCAGCGTAAGGAAGAGGGAGAGGAGAGGGGGAATAAAGAAAAGTAAGGGGAATAACTCTACGTGAAATGCCCCTTTAAGTTAACGACTCTAAAACCTAGCGGCGCGATGACGAACTTATTAAAAAAACAGGACACACAAACATAAACCTGAAAAAGAAGAAACAAATTTGAGATCAAACTTAAGGGAAGGAAAACATTCAACGCGACTCTGGTTTTTACGTCATCGGGAGAAAACCGATATCGGGCGTTATCCTTAAAACACCTGCTCTCCGAATTCTTGGGCAGACGACAGTCCGACGTAATGCACCCGAGTCTGGTAATTGTTTGCGTTTCGCTGGAATTTGCTTGACGCTTCTTGGAGTAACTGCACACTCCACATCATCGTCGTTGTTGTTCTTATATCTGCAGAAATAATTCAAGAGCTTATTTTAAACTATGTACGCACTTTATTTTTGAGCAAACGCCTAAGGTGGGAAAAGGAGGAGTGTGTGGTGTCTTCTCACCGCCTCCTGCTGAGGGCAGGGGAACGCCTTTAGGGTCCGGCTAATATTCGCCAGTCAATCTAGACACAAATTTCCAGGTTGTTTTTTTTTTTTTTGCTTTACTAAAGTTTCCTTCGAGGTATCCGGCCATTGGCCTGTCGCGCCCTCTCGGGAGACGCCGGCGCGAACTGGAGATGTCGGCCGAGCGCGGGAGGGGGGCGGCTGACGGTTTCCTCTCCTTCCCGGGTCTGGAGACATAGATTTTAGTTCTAGGGGGCAAAGCGCAGTTGTTTTATTTCAAAAGAAGCTGTTACCCCGGTTCTTCGTTTCGTGGCCTTACCTTCTTCCCCGCCCACCTGCCGAAGGGAGATAACTCAGTTGCTCGCAGCGAGTAAATCACCGGTGAGGTTCACTGGTGTCCTGCCGGTAGCGCTGATGCGAGTCGTAGAACGGCCCCTCCGATCTGTAAACAGCCGGTTGCGGCCAAGACCGTGGCAATGACGACCCTGCACCGTTCTGCAGGAAAAAAAGAAAAAGGAAAACAACACGGATTTACTATTAGTTATAATTATAATGCAATTCGGTGCTGACAGTGGTACGATCTTAAATCCGTGCATTACTTGGTATCCACCCTGGCTATGGCCACGCTGTCCCATAACATTGACGAAGGTAGTAGGATACCTGCAAATTCTAGCGGCCAACAATCGACTGCAGTGACAACGCTGTATTTACCATGGCCGTCTGTACACTGCGGTAATATCTGTCATGCTTGTAACACGCGGTGATAAAGAGAGCTTACTTTTATTACCGATAAAAGCAACAGTTGCTTTACTACTATTATAATCTTCAACAGTGTTTTGGTTAAAGTCTTCCACCCACGTAAGGTGATGGCATTTCGGGGCTTACAGGAGCCCCCCACAGCCATGCTGCCGTTGTTTTCGTAAGATCAATCTTTGCGCCCGAGGCCTTTTCATAGACCTCAAGGGCTCTTAGGGCTTATCGCAGGCTATCCATATCCTGGAGAAGGAGTGTGGCGTCATCTGCATACTGCTGAATCTTGACATCACCTACTCCTCTAATATTTGTATTAGAGCGAATATAGGCAGCCATAGGCTCAGCAGTAAGTACGTACAGCATGGCGCTGAGAGGGCAACCCTGCCTAATGCCTCTGGTAGGATGGAAAGACGAAGATGTATGTCTATTTTGTTGAATCTGAGTTTGTATGTTATCGTAAATTAAACGGACAAGGTTTATAAAATGCTCCCCGAAACCGAGGGCTTTAAGTGTTCTTAGAAGAAAATTCCTTTCTACCCTATCAAAGGCTTTCTTTTTATCTATGGCTAGCATGATTCCTAGGGAATTTTCCGTGTCTAGCGTACTTGTAATTTCTCTGAACAGTTGAAGGGTATCAGTAATACTTCTCCCTGGAACTGAACAACATTTTCTCGAGCCACTGTTTCGGGAGGGAAGACTCATAAGGAACGTCCTATTATCAAAACAAATCGTTAGCACATCTTTAAATCTGAAGGGCGTATTCCAAACACATAAAATTGTTTTAAGAGGAAAAAGAAAAAAAAATCGTTTGGGGGGGGGTAGTAAACTTAGTTTATCAGCAAACCTCTACATCTTTGTATCTCAGGGCGTGCTGAGGAAGAAACGTGAAAGACTGACTCATTTATTCGACCGAGATAAATTATCATCTTGGTTTTCATAACCAGTTTCTCCTCTCTCTCTCCTCTCTCTCTCTCTCTCTCTCTCTCTCTCTCTCTCTCGCTCTCTCTCTCCTCTCTCTCTCTCTCTTTTATTTTTAAAAAAAAAGGAAAATAAAATACCAATAATATGCATAAAACCTAGACTCAGTGACTCAGGCGGAAGGATTTCTTTACCCAGATTCACAAATCTCTTTATATGGACCATTAGTGATGGAACTTCTTCATAGTTAAGAAGGAATGAAATCCCATACTTCAAACTTGGCTCTTTCATTAATCATCCGTACGTCGCGCCAGTTTCTACCTGGCTTATACTATTCTGGGTGCATTAACATCCCAGCCTAGAAGCAGTAGTCAGTGTTTCTGTTTAAATGAATCTATATTTTGTCAAATATGGTCGTAATACAAACCACGTGGGGGTTGGAGCGATGCGGGCTTGTCGTCGGTTATATTAAGGAAGGCACTATCTGCCACAGCCCCTGCTGAGTAATGCAGATTTGAAAAGCTGTGGGAGTGCAAATCCCTTCACCCCAGGTGGCATACGGAGAGTTTAAGAAAATTAAAAAAATTTTTTTTTCTTCCTTTTTTTTTTAGTGATAGTAAATTTTCTTTAGTTCAAATTATAGTAGCTTTTACTTTCCCCGCTCGGGTGCAGCGTAATAGGAATCGGTGTGCCAGGGTTTTGACGCTGAACCGAAGATGCTGCTGCTGCTGACAGTTCCGTAAGTAAGCAGGGCGAATTACCCAATCAGTTTCCGAGTTTCCAAGTGTTGATACCTGTCAGACGTTTACAGGTACAAGATAACATAATTATGAAAAATATATATATACATTGGAAATAAACTGCCTGCTTAAAAAAAAATAAAATAAATAACTTCAAGAATTGTGGATAGATAAATGGAACGTGACGAGAGCTAATGCTGACAATGGCGGGGTGTCAACCGGTTTAAGAGCAGTGCTGATGAACGTCTTTATCCGGAAAGGGGACATAAATCTTCTAGTGCTACTAAGCGAATTGAATCAACAGAGTTCCCATAGAAACCGCGACGGAATGGCTGTAGGAGAAATCGGAGCACCCCGGAAAAAAAAAGAAGATGAACGTCTTTAATCGGAAAGGGGACATAAATCTTCTAGTGCTACTAAGCGAATTGAATCAACAAGTTCCTATCGAAACCGTGACGGAATGGCTGTAGGAGAAATCGGAGCACCCCGGAAAAAAAAGAAGATGCAAATTTCACGTCATGAGATGGTACCAGAAGACTTCGCGCCCGCCCCCACCAGCTCGTCGTTTTGTCGCTACGTTGTGGAAGATTCCGCTATTCTGCACTTCCCCGAACTGTGTCCCAGTAACTGCCACCTTCGTCGCCAAATACAGACTGCGAGGTTACGCAAATAGTCGGCAATCGACAGGGGAGGTGGGAGGCGACAAAGATTTCTCGTTACATTATCAACGGCCACAAAAATCCCGAAAACCCCCCAGTTTTACAGACCTAACTGAGCTTTTCTTGTGTAAAGCTCGCACACAGAGAGAGAGAGAGAGAGATATGACGTCAGTACACAGAGAGAGATATGACGTCAGTACACAGAGAGAGATATGACGTCAGTACGAGAACGAGAGCGAGAGAGATATGACGTCAGTACACAGAGAGAGATATGACGTCAGCACGAGAACGAGAGCGAGAGAGAGATATGACGTCAGTACACAGAGAGAGAGACAAACCTTTCATCATCATCATTATAATACGTACTTTAAAAAAAAATTTCCAGGAAAAAGCTCTTCACGTTTCTTCTGCAGGTGATTACAGAGTGAATGCTTACTGCTTCCTCTGCTCACCTGGTCACATAAATTCCAGATCTTCTCACTGGTGTTGAGACCTAAACTCTACGTTCTTTTTTTTTTCTCCTGGCTGAGAAATTTCCTCACAAGTCAGAAGTTTATCTTGAGCCATTTTCTTCTCGATGTTGAAACGGCTTTTACTCATTAGGCGGATACGGTCCCCATCTGATTTATCCTCCCTTCCCATCCCCATTTAAAGAAAGACAAACCTTACGAACTTCCTCTAGCACCAACACTTCTCGTTCTAATCTTTCGTTTATTTTTTCCTTGAATCATTTGATTGATGGATTCGTCATCCTTCAAAAGCTGACTTTGAATTTTTTGTTTTGCTCAGTTCGTACCGGCCTGCAGCTAATTCTCTCGTCTGGGCGGCTCGGTGGCCCGCCTAGTGGTAAATTACTGGACCGCTTGGGTTGATAAGGGCCCGATTTATCAAATTCTGGATGAGACATGGCTCGGCTCGGCTTGACTCGGTGAATCTCTCTGACCTGGTTTCTTTCCGGTGTTCTTCACCATCCGGCCGCGTGGTCTTCCCCAATTTACTTCCACATTAAAAAAAAAAAAAAGCGAATGGTGGCAGCAGTAGTACTGACTATCCGCGGCATGTGCGTGACTGGCCGGTCTTGGTGCCCTGCTGCTCGGCTTCAGAAAAATTATGCCAGAAGTGCCCATGTCGAAACGTGGGTTCGAAAAATACCTCTTTTCAGACCATATTTTTCAAATGCTTCGAGGCTGCTTTAAATACAAGAATTTCTTTTCATTAAGAATTTCAACCCGTTCTTAACAATAACAAATTTTATTGATTTCCTTAATTCACATACGTTGTATTCTTCCAGCCAAATTCATAAATAGCAGGCATTTCAGTTATTTCTGAATCTACGTCATGTTTAGACTTAATCATCTATAATCGACGTCACATGTTTTGACTTAATCATCTGTAATCGACGTCACATGTTTTGACTTAATCATCTGTAATCGACGTCACATGTTTTAACTTAATCATCTGTAATCGGCGTCACATGTTTTGACTTAAGCATCTGTAATCGACGTCACATGTTTTGACTTAATCATCTATAATCGACGTCACATGTTTTGACTTAATCATCTGTAATCGACGTCACATGTTTAGACTTAATCATCTGTAATCGACGTCACATGTTTTGACTTAATCATCTGTAATCGACGTCACATGTTTTGACTTAATCATCTGTAATCGGCGTCACATGTTTTGACTTAATCATCTGTAATCGACGTCACATGTTTTGACTTAATCATCTGTAATCGACGTCACATGTTTTGACTTAATCATCTGTAATCGACGTCACATGTTTTGACTTAATCATCTGTAATCGACGTCACATGTTTAGACTTAATCATCTATAATCGACGTCACATGTTTTGACTTAATCATCTGTAATCGACGTCACATGTTTTGACTTAATCATCTGTAATCGACGTCACATGTTTTAACTTAATGATCTATAATCGTTGTTATCTGTTTTGACATTAGATGAGCTATAATCGACGTCATTTGTTTTGAACATAAATGGAACTGTAATCAATGTAATCTATTTTGACATTAAATGGGCTATCATCGATTTAATTTGTTTTGACTTTAGATGAAGATATAATCGACATCATATGTTTTAAATTTTAAAAGGCTATAATGAGCATACATGTTTTGAACTGAGATGGGGGTTATAATCGATGCCATTTGTTTTGGCAATACAAGAAGTTACAATCGACGTTATTTGTTTTGACTTTAGATCAGCTACAATCGACTCATGTATTTTAACTCAGATGAGCTATAATCGACATAATATGTTTTGAACTTAGACGAGGCTGTAATCATTGTAATCTGCTTTGACATTAAATGAGCTATAATTTTCGTCATTTGTTCTGAACGTAGATGAGGCTAAAAATGAACGTCATTTGTTTTGACTTTAGATGAAGATATAATCGATGTCATCAGTTTTGAACTTAAAGGAGTTATATTTGAAATCATACGTCCTGCTTAAACACATACATAAGGCTATGATCGACACCATTTGCTTTCACCTCCGATCGGACATCGATTATGGCTTCATGTTTGTGTTTAATGAGGAATTTTTGATGCTGTGACAACTTACCCCTACCTTTTATTTTAAATACATTATTGTGAATGTTTATATTCCAGCAGTATTATAACGTGAATGAAATGGGATTCCAACATACACGTATAGCCTAAGAGGCAGTAATATTCTAACCAGTATAGTGATTTTTAATGACCATTGAAAAATCAGCGAATATGAATTTCTTTGCACTTGACCCTGTATCATTTTTTAAATCCAATTTTCGTACAGCACAACGAATAACAATTTCCTGAAATCTGCTTATCTGTAGCCCTTCTTTTCTGTTAGTACTGAAGCGCAATTGCCATTCCTGCTTAAATTAGACATTTCCAAAATTATTACGGCCACACGAGATATGCTTGCATTCAAGAATAAATGGATGAATGCGATTATTCGTAATTACTTCTCAGTTTAACCACCCGCTGTTACAGAAGAACTTCTGGCATTCACATCTTAATTGAAAACAAGTTTTAAGAAAAATTTGGAAAACGAGAGAGAGAGAGAGAGAGAGAGAGAGAGGAGAGAGAGAGAGAGAGAGAGAAGAGAGAGAGAGAGAGAGAGGGGGGAGATGGAAGAGGGAAGAGAGATGGAGAGAGAGAGAGAGAAGGGGGGAGATGGAAAGAGGGAAAGAGATGATGGAGAGAGGAGAGAGAGAGGGGGATGGAGAGGGAAGAGAGATGTTCGAGAGAGAGAGAGAGAGAGAGAGAGATAGAGAGAGAGAGCGATAGATAGAGATAGAGAAGGAATTTGAGTTTTCTCCAGTTCTTGTTTACATACTGGCTGGATCCTGCTTCTCCTTATCATCCCGTTGGCTGTGTGCACACATATTCTTGTAACCGCTCGAATAAAATTCCTTGCATGTTGAGATACGTTTTACAGCGAACAATATTAACTGAAAAGTATGTCAGTCACACTGAGGGAGGTTTGTCGTATACTTTTTCTACTTTCACTTCAGAAGAGCGAGGAGGTGAGGGTAGAAGATGGCCATGTCTCTGTAAACGCCACCATAACGTTTGTATTTTAAACGGTCCACGTTTTTTTTCTTCCGTTGATGAGCTTGTGGTGCGTACTTAACGTTTGCTTCGATCCTTTGTGGGAGCCAATAACTAGCTTGATTTTAGAGGATTTATGCACGCTGTGCTTAATACACTGGTGGTCAAAATTATTGCATCACCAGAAATAATTTTGACGCGTGGGCGCATGTGCTCCAGTGTAATTAATCTGTTGCTAATGAAAGCTTTCGCTTCTGTTTTATCATTATGCTTTTCTTTTTTTAAAATAATTTTTAGCCAAAAATATTTTAATGTGAATTTATTGAAGTTTATCGTTTCATTACTCAATAATTGCATCTCCAATATATATATATAAGAGGCTTAATTGGCTTTATTAGATTAAAGCTGACTTTTACCACTGTAACACCCGCAAGACTCAATATTCTGTTTTTTTTTTAAAAAAAAAACATTAATATGAAACAATTTTGACAACCACTGTATTTTTTTTTGTAATCTGAAAAGATCTTAAAAATATATATAAATCGACATAAAAATTACCAGCAGAGATTTTTTTCCCTATGCATTAACTGAAAAAGAAAATACTCTTCTTCCTCTTGATTTGCTATCAAAAGATCCAGACTAGAATTTTTTAAATACCAAAAACACGCATTAGTGGAGAATAGCGACCTCCAGACGTGCGAGTCTTAATGTAGATAAACTTCAACTGCAAAATTTTCTCTGTGGTGATAAAATGTTTTAAATAACCGGTTTTGTCGGCTTCGAGACATTCAATCTCGAAGTGAACCGAGAGACGTGAAAAGAATCGAAGCACGAAAACTGAGCTAATCGATTTGTATCTTGCTGACGTACGTCGATGACGTAGTTCGAGGCTGGTACATTCTTCATTTTGGATGAAAGTTCGTTGCTGTAGCGGCAGAATGCGTAGAGCGGCGGTCGTCTTAAGGAATCGATAGATGGTAATTCTGTTCCGGCTCGACACTTTACTGGAATAATTCACTGCCCAGATTGCTTCCAGCGAAAGCAAAGGGCATGCGAGCACAGAGGGAGGGAGAGAGAGGGAGAGCGAGAGGAGAGAAGAGAGAGAGAGAGAGAGAGAGAGAGAGAGAGAGAGGAGAGAGAGAGAGAGATGAGAGAGAGAGATTGGAGAGAGAGAGATGGAGAGAGAGAGGAGAGATGGAGAGAGAGAGGGAGAGAGAGAGGAGAGAGAAGAGAGAGAGAGAGAGAGAGAGAGAGAGAGAGAGAGAGAGAGAGAGAGAGAATAATAAAAAATGGAGTCCGTACGTTTTTTGGATAAGAGTTAACACATGGAAGAATAATTACTTATCATGTATTTTTTAAAAAAAAATAGCGATGTGTAGCGAATTTCTATCATCTTAATTTTATTAGTTATGTGATTAATCTAAAACTTCACTTAAATATGTAGGACAGATTCACGTTGGATAGATGTGTCTCTTTTTTTTCCTCTCTCTCACCCATAAATAATATTAAGCGCCAGATATTAAAATATTTATTGTTTCCGAAGAAAGAAAGCTGGGAACAATCGAAAACAAATTAAGGAAACTTAGGAGATCATCACCTACATTTTGATTAATTAAGAAAGAAAAAAAAAAAACAAATTTTTTTTTTAAGTTCTTTTCCAGAATCAAAGCCAACTAACGAGTACCAAAAGTTATCACTAAGAATGTCGGCACAGCTGTGTGAATATCCAAGCTTTTCAAAGGTGCGGCTAATATGGCCACGCTCTATAACTGTGCAGGAAACCTTATCTCGGGAATGTAACTAGAAAGATGGTTGAATAACAAATCGAATGTTCAACCATTTAGACTCTTACTGGCCCCGTAGATATAAGCAGGTGTTCGACATAACCCGTAAAAGCATTATTTTGCTGACATACGGTATTCTGAAATCATTTCCGTTGAACGATACGTTTCGTGCAATACCGGGAAGATTAATGGTTTAACAAAACCCCAAAATGTCTGCAGGTGTTAGCGGAACCGTATAGGGTAATAACCCGCTGCTACTGTTATCAGCCGAAAGAGAAACAGTTTATTTGAAATTATTAGACTCGACATATTTCATTTGCTTAATAGACTATACAACATTCCAAGATATGTATCCAGTTAAGTAAACAAATACAAAAATAAACCAGTTTTTCTTGGTTTCATAATTCCGATTCTTCTTCTTCTCCCTCCCCTCCATTCTCGAATTCTTTTAACCCGTCCACTGTTTTGCCCGTCTACTTATTTCGACTTTCACCGATTCCAAAATTCTGAGAGATGATATACTGACATGCTAAAGATCCGGTGTTTTGCAAGCGCGCGGGCTGCCGAACTCTGGCCACCGCTCTCGCCCCCACTACAAGCGGGTTCGCTACGCGTCGCACTAACCACCGCTAAAAATCAGGTTGGCATGACCACCGGCGTTAACACTTCATCCGGTAACTCGCAACGGTGGAGCAGAGCCATCACGAAAATTGGCAGCTTGAGGTTTAACGTCTTCGCGAGCGAGTGCCTTATTTCGCGGACTTCTTTCCACTCTCTCGAATGCCCGTCCCGTCGTCGATTAATTCGCCGTATTAACGCTAACTGGAGAGAGAGCGGGAGAGAGAGAGATGGAGATGGGGGGGAGGGAGAGGGAGAGAGAGAGAGAGATGGGGGGAGAGAGCGAGAGAGAGAGAGAGAGATGAGGGAGAGAGAGAGATGAATAGACAGAGAGAGAGGGGAGAGAGAGAGAGAGATTGAATAGACAGAGAGAGAGGGGGAGAGGAGAGAGAGAGAGATGAATAGAGAGCGAGGGAGAGAGACAGAGAGAGAGAGAGAAGAGAGAGAGGAGAGGAGAGAGAGAGAGGGGGGGAGATGAGAGCGAGAGAATAGCTGGGAGACAGAGATAGAGAATGAGAGAGAGATGGGGAGAGAGAGGGAGGAAGGGAGAGAGAGAGTGAGAGAGAGAAAGGGGAGACAAGGGAGGAAGGGAGAGCGGAGATAGTTGGAGAAGACAGAGAAGGGAGGGGGGGGGAGGGGGAGAGGGAGAGATGAGAGAGAGAGAGATAGAGAGCGGGGTGAGAGTGAGATAGAGAGAGATAGATGCTGGGGAACAGAGAAGGAATGAGAGAGAGATGGGGAGACGAGGGAGGAAGGGAGAGAGAGAGTGGAGAGAGATGGGGGAGGACAGAGGAGAAGGGAGAGAGAGATGGGGAGACCGAGGGAGGGGGAGAGGGAGAGAGTGAGATAGAGAAGAGAGAGATGGGGAGACAGAGGGAGGAAGGGAGAGAGGAGCTGGGGAGACAGAGGGAGAAGGGAGAGAAGATGGAGACAGAGGGAGGGGAAGAGAGAGAGAGAGCGGGATAAGAGCGGGGGGGGGAGAAGGGTGTTTGTGTGGTGCGAGTAGAAGGCAAATTGGGATGTTTCATTTATCGCCTCTCTCGTGTTACGTACGAGAGCTTTCAGCCAGAACATTCGAGGCGATTTAATTTAAAAATTCGCTGCTTCTTTCCGTTTCGACGAGGAACGTTAATAAACGAATTGATTGGGCGAAAAGTTGGTGGGGGGGGAGGAGTCAAAAATCGATAAATGCAAATGAATGCAGAGCGAACGTTATATCCGGTTACCAAAAACATCTAAACTCGATTACTTCGCGGTTTGACTTATGTCGAACCAGTTTATCAGTGCTAGGAGCTAGTCGTCGCGTGAATCCTGATAGAGAGGAAGAAAGATATATGCTTCATTTATTAAATTTTTTTAAAAAGTAAAGAAAAAGAGAAAATAAAACATGGAAAAAGATTTAGTCCATTAATCCTACTTCCTGTTGTTTGCCACAGAAAGCGGAGTGACGTCTCTCCGGGAAGCAGGTGAGAGCACAACTTTTCTTGTAGATGAACTACAAACAGTTTGAAATAAGCATCAATAAATACTTATTATCCATTCCAGACGTATTTTTTTAACGATCTTACTAATTTTACTGTAAAGCAATTAAAATGATAATTTAATTAACAATCTATATTAATCCAAATACCCGTGAATGAAATTGGTTTAGCTTAGTCAATTTAATACGAAGAGAGATTAAGTGCTTAATCTGAAAGTCTTACAATCAATGGCCGCTAAAGTTTCTTTTGTTTTTTTATACAGAAAAATGGTAATCTTTCTTTTCTAGCTTAATGTTACCTTTATTTATTTATTTGTTATTTTTTTTTTGTATTTTTTATATAAATTTAAGTTAATCAGCAAAATGCAGCTTAGACTAGTTTTAAAATACTGCTCTAGTCTCTATTTTTATCTGGCACCTAATGCAGCGGAAACGACGTGAAAAACTGGCGGATACAGTAAACGAATGGTGTCTGTATCTCAAACCACGTGGGCGGATACAGAAACGAGGTGTCCGTTATTCTTTTCTGTAATAGGAAGGTAGTTTTACACATTAGCAACTTTAAATATATATACATACACACAAAAAGGTTAAATTCTGAATGTATTCTTGTTCTTGGTGCATTTCTATACCCTCTGATTGCTTCGAGTTAGGAAAAGGAGCCGGAATGAAATCTTAGAAGGAGGGAGGAAAACCCACAGCTTTAACACTGACCATGGGTCATTTAATGCCCAGACCTCGCTTAACGTTCGGTGCCAGAACAATCGTAGTTTGGAGACGGCGATGCAATTAACTACCGGTACGTTTCATTTACGAAGACGGAAATTTTCTGAAGTTTTTCTTCACTGTCGTTTTTAAAGTTACTTCCCGTACTTGGCGCTCATCGGTGTTGTTGACTAAGTACAGACCATGTGCGCTACAGTTGAAGCCTAAACCGTCCCTGTCCCCGGCAGAAATCCCTGAAGAAGACGATCACTTCCATCGCACGGCGAAAACGTTCTTGTTTTGTATTTACTTTTTCCCTTCTTTTATTTATTATTTATTTATTTATTTATTGAGATAAACTGAAAGACTTTAAAATAGTTTCTTCTCTTCCCGAGATTAGTGGGAGGGAACTCTTCGGTAAATGAAAAGCAACTTCTGCCCACAGTCACGTTACCGAGCTTAATGAGAGGAGATCGCAAACGTTAAATGGAAAGATTCAGAGAATAGCTCTGTAGCATCAAGAGAACGAACGTGAAGCGAACGCAGCAATATATATATATATATATAAGTTACCATGCTTACCTGTGACGTCAGTGCAGTAAATTATCTCATTTCTCCAGTGATCAATTGATGACAACTTTCTAAAACTGGTAATTAACTACAAGTTGAGATTTGTTGTTTTGCTTCCATTCTCTTTTTTATCGGCGTATGCAGATTAGGCTACCTCCCCCCCCCAGCCATCCGTCAACCATTCGGAATAAATACGACAACGAGGCCGGACTTTTTCTAGAAGCGAGAAATCTGGTTAAGTGGCAGCTCGGCGGTCGGCTGAATTATACCGGGCCGCAGTCGACACTCTGACGGACGCCTTTCCCAGCCCGCCTCTTGTCGGACGAAGCTCGTTAAAGACAGTAGCTATGACTTCGCTAATTTATTTCTCTTTCTAAAAAAGTAAATAAGTAATAATAGCAGTGATATTTTTTTAAAAGTTGCGTCTAAATGTCATCACTATATATTCTTCTCTCTCCGCTCTCCTCCCCATCTCTCTCTCGCTCACTCTCTCCACTCTCTCTCTCCAGCTCTCTCTCTCACTCTCTCACTCTCTCTCCCATCTCTCTCACTCTCCTCATCTCCCTCTCACTCTCACTCTCCTCTCTCTCCCATCTCTCTCTCTCACTCTCGCATCCTCACTCTCTCCTCTCTCATAAAAACAAAAAATTAATGATATTCTCTTATAGTTAGCTATTGAATTGAGGAGATATATCCGACAACTTTGTCATATCTTGGGATTGGATAGGGACTGAACACGGTGTTGTTTTCCTAGATCTTGATATTTTAACTGTGTATAGTATTGCACGGAAATATAAATGTATGTAGGAAAGATATATCACATGTCTCCTTTTTTCTGTATAAAGACTTTATATAAGGGTTTCTTCTAAATAAAACTGAAGCCTGTCCTTTCAAGTATAAACATCCATTTTCACTATAGCGTAGTCAGGTTCTCAATACAACTTTTAATAATGTTTAGGTAAATGTTTTCTCGAGACAATCTGACACCACAAAGGATGGGTTGTCCAACCTTTACTGCGCCATAGTAAGTCTACAACACATTTTACAGTCGTTATCCTGATATATAAGTTGTGAATTTTATTTATTTTAAATAAAAAGTTATTAATTTCGTTGGAAAGTAATACAAAGTTGAACGTTAATTAGCTTTAAACATTAACGCAAAACAGTAAAATACTTAACCACATTACTGGGTATAATCTATAAGCTCTGTTTAATATTTAAATCATAAATCAGCCGATTTCCCAAAAATCAATAAATATTTTACTTATGAACTAAGCGAAGGTAGCCACAGTCTCAGAATAACAAACAGGTGCGTCCTTGAAACTGCGGAATTGAAAATGTACTTGTACTGCGAGATGACTCACATTATACATAATCCAGCGTGCGAATTACCTGAAACAGAAGCAAACAAAAACTGCATAAATAGAATAATAAACAGATATAAAAGATTTTAAGGTGCCTTTAACCCTCCAGCTACGGCGCTGGTTTATCACAACTGTTATGACGGCGGACTTTGTCGCACGCAGGGACGCGAAATGTTCATTATTGCATAGAAGACACAACGGACTCCCAGCAGGTTTTTAATTGGCGGGGCAAACAGCCTCGGTCTCGTTTATAATGAATAAAAGATGTCGGCTTTTTTGGCCACCCATGAAAGAATGGCCAGACCATGGCTTCAATAAAATCTCAAAAAAGAATTGTCTCACACGAAACCAAGCAACTTTACATGGCATTTCCTTGAGGTTGAATGCTAAGCACTTACTGCATCCGGTAAAGATGTTCCATTAACCCGACTTTAAAAATAAAAAAAAAAGTTAACTATTCCATGTGTGAATCTCTGACCTTGTTAATGTTATTCAATGCCATCTTGTTCAGTGTTACTATCAGCAACATTGTTGATAATAATTTTGGCCAAATATTTATTCAAATTGAAATTAAGATAAATTTCCTTTACTAATTTTTAGTTTCACCAATGTTAATGAAAGAAATTTTATGAAATGATTTTTTTTTCTTTCGTATTTGCTTTAATTTTGTGGTTACAGATAAGCAGAAAAAACTGGATTAATTCAAAATCCCTAAAAATAATTTAATATTTGTCAACTTATTTTAATACCGACACTTTTAACTAAATTTGGAAATGACCGATTTAGATCGTCAGCATTTATATCACGAATAGGAATGCATTATATGTTATCGATCAGCGCTGAAATGTAAAATGGCTAGCCAAAAACGAAACCGTGAACGATAGGAAATATTTATTTACTTTCGCTTTATCATTAGTTTCAGTTTCTTCTCTGTCCAGATCAACTGTGGTAACGGTGCCTCTGATAAGGGCACGACGGCGGTATCTGAATAAGCCAGCATATATCTGTAATTCTTTTCTCTATTATCTAGGAAGTGAAAGATAATGCACGAACTAATATACTCACATGTTCTATTTAATTTAGACAGTATACAATATAATCACTAAACGACAACCATGGTATCTCTAAAAATAAATTGAAAATTAAAAACGGGCTTTATATATTTTCCTGATTTGTAATTAAATGTCTCTGCAAACATGGTTTTATCGACTGTGTACATGGCTGGTCGATAGTGCGTGCCCCCCAGGCTGAGTCATACCTACACCATTAACATCTGCAATCCCACTATTCTTCTTATAACGGAGTTGTCATTCTTTCCTTTGTATGTTGCCATCTTTTTTTTTTCCTGTCCCCCCAGAACGATGAGTGGAAGAGGAAAATACGGCGCGATAGCTTGGGGTTTGGGGGCTGGTCGTCACGTCCCTTATTTCCAGCGATTCCTCTAGCTGCCGTGCTAGCTTTTGATCTTTCCACGACCTCAGCCATATATATGTGTGTGTGTGTGTATAAAGTTTGGTTTTCTTTTCGTGAATTCAACTAAAGTCTAATTTTAAAGATGCGCACTTTTATTCATGATTACGAAGCAGCCTCACGAATGATTTAACATACTGCCAAAATGAATTGGAGATGATAGAGTTTAAGGGTACATTTCATTACAAGTATTACGGACAATCATAACGTGACTTTACCATCACGCGTTCTCGAGCCATGTGTCTGAAATATGGGAGACCCGTCAGACCTAAGAAAGCTACACGCTGGGTTCAATTCAGATTTCAAAGAAAACTTTACTGTAGTAAAATTTACGGCGGTCGTCCATAGTCATAGGTCACATGACCGAAGACGCCTCGTAGTAGCTCATGTTGCCGAATGCCTCCAGACTGGTGGAACTCGCTGCAAATTTCAGCGCTTCAAAAACAGTCATCAGCGAGTTGTCTTGGGGCTATTTCCATACTGAAGGACTTTTTATGAGAAGCCGGCAAGAATTCTTCCCCCGCGTAGATATATTCGTAATGAACACACAATCAAAGTCCTGTCCCTGTGGAATAGGTACTCAGGTCACTGCTTCCGGATTCAACAACGTTCTTCTCTGGCAGTCAGAGAGTTGTGGGCGTCTGGCGAGGTGCCCGTTATTGTTCCACCGTGGTTCATTGGTGGCAGGGTATGTCGCTTAATGAATGTTTGCTATATTTGTTTCCGGGATAAAGGTCGCACTGCTTCCAATTTTTTATCTGTTTACTGCAATCGTTATCGTGGCAGAAATATAATGGTCCGAGAGGAATTATGGGTTTTTTTCACGACTTCGCTGGATATTGTTCAACAGACTGCTTGACCAGTCAGAGGTGTCTTGGATAAGAATGGGAGGATCAATAGCTTTGCCTCTTCAGCAAAAAACCGACACCAGATTTCGTGTTCCAGAGCCAGGAGGCCACATCAGATAGGGCTGCGGCCGTCACTGTTACGCCTGTTAGGGTCTTCAGTATCATTACGGTAGACTGGCCAAAACATTTTCCCAGATTCAGATGCCAAACGAAAAAAAAAAAAAAAATTAACCTTCCTATTTCAGTGATTTTTGTACATTTAAACATAGGACAAATTTCAAATACATTCGGGTGACACCAGAGTCAAGCACACAAATTTATTGTGAAAGCGTCATAGTTGTGCAAGGTAATCCGCTGAAGGCTGTTCTGATCTCACCATCTTTAACTGGTACTTGAAAAGGCTAAAGATGTGATGATCAAAAAAATGATTAAACGATATTCAATTTTATAATCATTTCATAATTTGTGACTAATTTTATCATTGTATTCAAATTATGGGTGGGTATTAATAATAAGCGATAAAAATGTGCGGACTTCCACTTCAGATATTTTATATCTTCATTAAACTTCCTTTGGACCTTCTAAATGGCTTTATGATCGGGTAAAACAGAGCAAAGCCGCAGAGAGAGAGAGAGAGAGAGAGAGAGGAGAGAGAGAGAGAGAGATAAGAGAGAGAGAGAGAGAGAGAGAGAGAGAGAGATTGACTTCATTATAGAGAGAGATAGCGTCATTGCAGAGACAGAGATATGACGTCAGCGGAGGGAGAGATGACTTCAGTATAGAGAGAGATGACTTCAGTAAGAGGAGAGAAGAGAGAGAGAGGAGAGAGAGAGAGAGGAGAGAGAGAGAGAGAGAGAGGAGAGAGAGAGAGAGAAGTTATTTTGTAAAATTAGTTAAAATTAAATTCAAATTTATTAAAAATAGGTTTTATTTTAATGAAATTTGTCTTATACTCATATTTTTATCGTGAACAGTCGAAGTTAGGGAGAAGACGACGTCTTTACGGACTGTATATATTTTTTAAAATTACACTTTTACGAATTTTTATTGTTTATTTCACTTTTGGGGTTTTCATTGTGACTAATGCAGATTCTTCATTAATTCTAAATTGAAATTATTTAATACTAGTTTTACGTAATTGCTAATATTAAATCCCAAAAATGGCAAAACACGCACAACACACACAACACACACACACACACCACACACACACACACACCACACACATTACATGCATGCACATAATAAACAAAAGTACACACATAAACACAGACAAGTAGACAGAGGGAGGACAAACATATGAAAGTTATTGATAACTCAGTATATGAGCATCGTTTCTCATTCGTATATATTTCTTAATAGAGGAAGGCAAAATAAATGCACGTGTAGCATAGGCAGAAGTGTAAAATTGTATTTTTTAAAAAATTATAGAATTTTATTTTCTCCTGTATAACGCATGCATTAAAGTTTTAAGTTTAACTCTCCAGTGACATTTCAGGCGAGCAAGTAAAGAACTAAATTGCGCTTAGAACTTCACAGTCAAATATATAGTATTTAAGATAAATGGGGAGCGGCGAACATATAATAAATAATTACTGTTTCAGTATTTTTATTGTTATACTATGTGTCTAATGTTTTTGAGAGTAACTGTAAAACATGATGACGTCAGAACCGGTACAAATGACTGGACGAAAAATAATCTTAATGACAGACATAGGAAAACCGAATGACCAACTTTGCTAGTATAATATACAGTAAGTGTCGCGTCAGTAACAGGGAAGGGTTGTTTTGGTAGTTCTTTTTGGCAGTGTGTATGATAAATTAGAATATTTTCTTTTCAGTGGACGCCATACCGCGATATGCACAATCATGACGCAACTAGTACTGTGAGTTGTCGTCATCACGTGACAGCTTTAGCGTTACTATACATATTTAGAAAGAGTCAAAAGTTTACATTAGCTAACTTTCCTTTTACAAGTTAACGATATATTATACAATTTTTAATTAATATATTAAGGAAAAAAATGAAGTTGGTTTATTAACGGTCCGAAGCTTTTCCTTTAAAGTAAATTGAGCCGGAAGAGAGACGTGATTATAGCTGCCTCTAGCATGCGCGTGTCGGTCAGTTGATACGCGAGACGGGTCAAGAGCAACACTGAAACGACTCACGCGCTTTGGTTTCCAGTCTGGGATTATTCTTACCTCCCATTTAAGAAGAGCGGACAATCGAAGAGAGATTCTTGCCGAATGTCAACAATAATTTTGAAAATACAAACTCTGTTTTAAAACTCTCGCCAAAAAAAGGAGGAAAGAAAACAATTAAAATAACTAATTGAGCCGCCAGCACGAACCATGAAGTCTTTTCGCATATTAGAACTTTCACATATTTTAAGCATAAACTAAGTAAATTTTACGGTGATACAAACCTTTTGGGCCGCCATTTCTATCGATCTTTACGCTTTTATTTTAACGGCTTTTGTCTGGACTTTATATCTCTCATTTTTAAGAAAAAAGGGGGTAGTTTTTGGTGGTATTTGTGTTGACTGGGCTAAAGATCAATTAAATGAATAACCATTTCGTACGAGTACAACGTGTGAAATTACTTTTGGCAAACTTAATCACTGACTGACGACGAATAAAAGAACAGAAAATTATAATATACAAAAAAAAAAAAATTTAATAGAATTATCTAAAATTTATTTTACACTTCTGTAAATCTGTTTTGTTTTGTTTTTTTTCACGTGCTGGTTAATTTAAATTGAATATATTTTATTTTTAAACAAAATTTGAAAACTGCGTTTGCATAGCCATTCCTTTAAATGATACCCTAGCGAGACGTTCTCGATCTGTTTCACCGGACTTGTAATTTACACTGAGAACTCAATCAAGAATTACAATTCGGATTGAATTTATTTGTCTCTTTACCACCGAGAATAATGATAATTACATGTCTCCTTACAGACTCTTTCTACACATAATCCGTGCTTGTGCGTCATTTTCCAATCACCCCCCCTCTACGTGATACCCATTATTCATATACGCCTATTGGTTGGGCGTTAATAAGACGGAGAGGACAATAAGGAAAAAAAAATATGTTCTAGGGGATGTGTGGCACATTGCTCTGCTTTAGGTAATAAATACTCAGTAGCTATCGTAATTGTAGAGTGGATTTTCATCGTACATAGCACTTACACACCAGCTTTTGCAATTGTATACCAGGTCGTTACTTCACATAACCAATGCTTAGTAATGGACATAATCGTTCATTAGGAAGTCAGATGACTTTGCACACACACACACACACACACACACATATACTAGCGCTCGAAATTACAGACAGTTTCATCTGTTTATATGAAATATACAGACCATGATGTTTCGCTACAGAACTCGCTGCAGCATCTGTAACTGGGTTAGTGATTTTTTTTCGTCACAAATAGAATGTGTTGTGTATGATGTGTGTTCTCGGTATCTCAAGATACTGTAGACAGCTGACGTTGACGCTGGGATTTCAACCAGGAGACTTCGGTTAGCATCTTGAGATGCTGAACACGCACAGTAGTTGTGGCGATTGTGGATTTAGCCTTTAAGTTATCTAACGAATTCACACTTGCGATCGTAATGGTAGACTAGTTTTTTCACTTGCATACTCTGGCGGTCAGGTGTGTGTGTGTGTGTGTGTGTGTGTGTGTGTGTGTGTGTGTGTGTGTGTGTGTGTGCTGTATCTTCTCACGTTACGCAGCAGATACATAAGCGGTCGTAACTGCAGTCTAGGTCATAGCGATCACATACCAGTGGTCGGGATTGTATAAAATTCCTTTACTTCACTTTAGATGTACACACTAGCCGTCTTATTTGCTTAAGAAGGAAAATAATTAATTTAAAGAAAAAAGGAGATATTTTCATGAAAGTGTCTGGCACGCAAAGACTCTCCATTACAATTGCCATCTGTTTATAAGTCACATTTCCTGTATCGAACGGGTAAACACGTGCATGAATGTAGACTTTTACGAATATTCCCACGATTACGTAGGCAAATGAGATTTTACTCCGAGGGCGATGTTGTATTCCGCTTCAGCTCTCAATTCGCGATTTTTAGAAACAGTTACCGTGATGGAAACCCGTATTGCACTTTGATATCACTAATGGAGGACAGGGTTACATGAAAGGAGAGAAGAACGGAGGTCTTTGCAGCGTAGAGCTGTTATTTCTAGCCGACTGTTTGGAAGGCATTCTTCAGCGACGGCTTTACCTGTCTGGAGAATTTATCCTTTTCATGGGAGGGGGGATTTTAAAAAAAAACAAAAAAAGTAACAGCCAGAAGCGGCAGCCGAACGCGTGTCCAAAACCAGCACCGGCGAAAGGAATTTCGGATGGTGATTCCAATGGGAAAGTCTGGAGACAAACCTCTGAAAATCGTTTTACACAAACGGATTTTCTGACAGCCACATTTATACCACACGTTTGGTTACCTACAATAATAAATCTGTTTACCTGTAAAATACAGGGTATTTAACAGGTGAGAATACAGATGTGCGTATCGACTACTAGCTGCTTAAATTGTGTAGATAAAAAATGTTTTTTTTTTTTAAATTACGTACCATTCAGATTCCACAATAAACATATTCTGTCATCCATTTCCAGATAAACAGAATTAATTTGCCACAAGCGAAAAAAAGTAAACAAATTAGTTCGTGGTAGTGAAAAAATAATTGGCGGTTGAGCCGCTATGGCTGGGAGGCCGGGTTTGTGGAACCTCCCATGGCGTGATGTCTTCTCATTCCTCTAAATCAATCGATGGCGTGGAGACATCAATACACTTATCCTAGACGAAGGCTGGCCAACCCGTGAGAAAAGTGTATGTGGCTACAGTTTGAGAGCAAAGGGGCCACTAGAAAATCAGTATATCTGCATATTATACGGCAAATAGTTTCTTAAATCTGCTAACATCGTTGTCATCCGCACAGCGCCATGGTACCGCGAATGACTGAAGACTCCGTTTTAGCTCAAAAATTGCAAAGACCATATTAACGCTGCCGATGAACCCTAAGACTTCGAAACGTTTAAGATGGCTTTGGGATATGAAGCAGTGGTGACAAACGAGTGAAACCACGGGGGAGAATAAAGTCTGAACATTGCTGAACATTTATGACAACAACAGCAACAACACAATGGTAAAAAAAATGTCTTCGTCCATGTTTCGAGTTTAGCTATTTTTTGGAAGTTCGCTCAGTCAAAATTGGCCATTTGACGGCAGCGTTTCCGGCTGAGGTTACAGAGATTGTACTGCAGCTCCGAGTAACAAATATCTATATGGCTGCCGTGCATAAATTGAGGGTATGAAATAGGCGCCATATCCTGGTTGTAGGTTATTCTCCTTTCCACCCTCGGTCGCAGCGCAGTGGTTAGTTGCTAACTGGTCTGCCGTGTCCACGAGACTCGCAAAAACACGAAATCCTTAGCCCCGTCGCGGAAATCTCCCCACAAGACCGAATTCCAGAGATTAGATGGCCAGTCGGGAACACTTTGCCCGGGGGGGGGGAGTTTCCGTTAGCCAAAAGTTGTTTAGACTCAGGTGTCATCCCGCTAAAATATTGAGGACGGGTATAAATCGCTGCAGCTGGGCGCAGAATAATATCCGCAACAAGACGGGAGGTCGGATTTTGATTCAAAGCTGGCTGATCGATGTGTTGATAGTAACCCACACCTTGAGGCTGCTACTGCTCCGACATGTCTCGTTTTTTTCTGATTCAACCGCGTTGTGAAACTCGTTAGAGAATTCAAAATCCGAAACAAAGAGGCGCACACCGTAGCTAAAGGTTGGTGTTGGTATAGTCGCCCACACCTTATGCTGTCCGATCTCATCCTTATCCCGATGATGGGATCCGCTGGCCATTCTCGCCTTCCTGCAGTTGTTGAGGCTCCCGAATCGCCGATCGCCGCCGCGGCTTATTTTCTTGTCGGGACACCAGATCGGGACGTTGCTGATGGATCCACGGAGTCGTCATCAGGTTCGAGATAAGACATGAGGCGACTTATGGCGCGAACATACCACATATGCATACTTCTACACTCCGCAGGTGCAAGAACATACAGCGTTTTAGGCGGCAAATTCTCTGGTCGCACAACACACAACAAAACTGTACCTTGACGAACAAACACGTGCCGCCTTTTCGATGTATCAGATGACGTCGTAAGACGCTGTTAACAGGTGCGATAGAAAATAGATGATTTCCCTGTCATCGTAACAGAAGGTTCTTCTTACGAGTACTGCGTCTCTAAAGCGTCCGGCTATGTTTTAACTTCAGCGTAGCGTTTCACTACGAAATCTAATGTCGTTGACTTTGCATCAGAGGTCATCCGCTTAGCTGTTCAGATATAATTAATACGCATCAGACTTACGTACAATCTTTGAAGTTCCGTAATTCTGTGTTTCGTGGATAGACCGGCATCCGGGAAACAGACAGGTGAACCCCCTAATGAATTAAACATATACACACCTCTTGATTTTTAGATGTGGATGAAAACCCGTGGCTCCAAGATGAGATGGAACTCGACTCTCCAGCTCAGCAGTCTAACCACACAGGCTGCCCTTGTTTACATACTTTGGGGTTTAAAGAACGAAATCTCGCTGCAGAAGGTCAACATGGACACAGGAAATGCGCTACTTTCATTACCATAGACATTTGATGTATCCAGATTTGCAATCAACAGGAAAAAGTTACATATAATTAGTATAAAGTTGGCTAGAATGTCAATTTTACTTTAAGTATAAGATGACAGCTACTGAAAGCAAAAAATCCTTTGTAGTATTTATTTAACACTTAAAGCTTATCCAATTCCTTTTTATCTACTACTACAGAATAAAGTAAAGGTGTCTTTGGCCGATTGTAATCACGTGGTTCTACAGACTAAAGAAATTGATGACAGAGGTGTAATATGTCCATGATGCACATAAAAAGGTTTAGAAGAACTACAGTTAATTCTGGAACCAGAATAGCACTGGGAAAATATGAATGGAGTTTAAATTTTGTAATTGTATGATGTCTTCTCCTAAAACTGAACAGATATATTGTTAACGGTCGACAGGAGGCCTTGTTGATTTAACGTCTCACTGACTAATAAGGGTCTTCCCTCAAAATCCGTACGTTTGGGTGAATCTTCCGCTCGTGGTATGGAAGTGTCCAGACTGAGGCTTCCCGTGGTTCTCGCAACTTAACAAATCGTGCGACTGCAATGGCTTATTTAAATCTGCCTATTTATTCCGAGTGTTTTCATCGCTTGATCCCATCGAAAGATTCTTCCTAGACGATCGGCCAAACGTGCAAGGCCGACTGTGTTCTCCTTGTATAACAGGTAGGAAGGAGCCCTCCCAAATCTCTTCGTGATGCGATGGAGTCTCTGGAGTTTCGGAACCGGACCTGTTGCTCAGTTACCGCAGCTGCATGACTTGCTAATGCTCTCCAATCAGGCCTTAGAAACCTCAAATGATGCAGAATGTGGAGGTTCGCGGTAGCCGCTTACGGCAAACATTGGAGGACATTAACGCAGGTTTTACTCTAAATCCACAGGGAATCATTTTAGGTTAGAATCGGTGCAAACGTCGGGACACCTGAGCAGCGACGCCTTCCGACGACCAGAGCGCGGCTGGAACAAGAAACATGAAGGTTGAAGCGCGTGTCGTCTTCTTTCGAAGTGACAACGGAGGCCGCCACAGGAAGAATGAAACCACGAGCTCTCTAGCAGAACACCTGAGCTCTACCTGGAATTCTTCACAAACCGTCGCCAGGATTTTCCTTTTTTTTTTCTTGGTTGAGTTTTAAATATTTTTCTATATTTGTTTAAAGACGATCGTCGACGACAACAATGAATTCGCCAGAGCTGATTTCTCTGCCTAGAAAGAACTCGCACTAATAAAACGTTATCTTCATTTGCTTTTTAAATAATACCACAGAAAGTAAATCTCAGGTAAATTTCAGGTAAATATTATATAAAAAGTACTTTTAATCCAGGGTCGTCTGCTTCTTTATCACTTTGCTCCTGCACGGTTACATCACCAAAGAAATGTAGGTGGGCAAAGATGTTGAACAAAGGATATCTCTCCATCCAGTTCCGGTTCTCGGTCTTGCCATTATTCATTTGCTTCGCGCGCGTGCTCTGAAAAGTCTGAACAGTAAGGTCGCCTCGCCATTTTTCAGAAATCCTGAATTTAGCTTTTACTGAGACGAGCAGACGAATAGAATGGTCGCAGACGGGCTTCCTTGATAACGACGAGGCGCGAAATGTCAGCGCATCGCATTTCTGGACGACAGTAAAACTTAGTGGAAGCCCTCGCCCGAAAAATTCCGACAGGGGGGAGGACCTTTCGTTTTAGATGTTTGGCGGAAACCGGAACACTCGGAAGAAACCCGCCCCGCAGCCGGCAGGAGGAGATTCCAGAACCCATCACGCTAAGGTGGTGTGCTAAATCCGAAAGGTCTTTCTTCGAGGGTCGACGTCGAATCCTCAACCTTAGCCGTACCTTACTCAGTCGCCCTGGACGACCGCGCGCTCCTTCTGTATCACATGACCGTAGATCTTCCACGTTTAGAAGGGAGAAATTTCGCTAATTTCTAAGCCAATATCGTTCTTCTCGGTGTTATCTTTATCGGGAAATACTTTAAAAGGCCCCTGGTAACAACGATGAGAAATAATCAAATTTCTCACTGAAATGACAGAGAAAGAAAACTCATTCTTATCTCTCTCTCTCTCTCTCTCTCTCTCTCTCTCTCTCTCTCCCCATCTCTCTCTCACCATTTCTCTCTCTCTCTCTCTCTCTCTCTCTCTCTCTCCTCTCTCTCTCTCTCTTTCTTCATGTATATATATATATATATATATATATATATATATATATATGTGTGTGTGTGTGTGCGTGAAAAATAATTGTTCATATCAACAGGAAATGTGGTGGACAGTTTGGATAATAAGATCGCGTTCAGAAAGAAGTGAGGGGCGTGCAATTAATATCACATCTTGATGGAAGCATTTTGCTTTCCGAGTCGAATTGCGATAAGACTGTCTCCGTACACATCGGCTTTGAAGCCGGTTGGTAGCAGCAGCAGCTTCCGTATACCTGAATTAATCTGAACATCACCTCCCACGTAGACTTAATACCACCGTAGGCCCCTTATTTCTGACTGTTCGATAAGAAACAACTGCTTAAGTACTTTTCCTGCATCGCCCCCGTATGCCTCGTAATTACCTTACAATTCCCTGGAATTGAATATTTGTTTTTGTTTTTTTTTAAACAAACGAAGCGCTTCACTTGGTTTCTGTGCAAATAAAAACTGGGAGAGAGCCAGTGGTCTCGTAGCGATGGAGTTCGGAGGGTGTCCGACCTTCGTTAGAGAAATCCCGGCCAAATAGCTTTCCTATCTTTTACAGCGAGGTAGTGTAGTGGCAGTGCACGTAAGGAAATAAATAACACTGTAATAATTTTTCTGAACATCCTTTTAATTGTTTATAAGGCACAGAAAGCACAAATCATGCCCGGTATTCCAAAGGTAAATAATGTCCTCTACACAATCTTATTAAGTATTATTATTTGGAATTGAAGATTTATAAAAGTCTATTATTATACTTGCATTTGTTCTGGTTATTCTAATCTGCATATTTTATAATATTATAATAAATTACATTATCCTGCACATGTGATAAATTATTCAAGAAATAGAATTATCTGTTGTGGTGATAATACATAGAATTAAGGTGCAAGTCATTTGTATATTGTTCTCTTAGTTAGTTGCTTGAAAAGTAGGCGAGAAAATATCTTGGTTTCAAGCTTCTGGCTTGTACTAAAGGAATGGTCTAAAATATAGATCTTTCACAGACATGGCAGTAATTAAATGGATCGCGAGTAAGCCAAAAACACACATTTACGTCACTGGTGCCATATTAAAAAACAAAGTTAATTAGACCCATGATGCCATTTCTTTTAATTGTAAGAGAAACACTTCCATCTAAGGTTATCCTAAAGGAAGCGGTCTTTTGGTTTCACGCCTTTTCCAGATTGTCCTAGTCCTATACTCAGTGAACTGGGTGATAGGTAGAGCAGGATTGGTGATAGATTGTCTGCTTGCAGTACACCTCGCATGATGTTTATGACGTCAGTCTCTAGATTGCCATTTTCTAAGTGGCAGTTTAATTGTTGTGCGCCAGGGTTTTATTGAATTTTTGACAAAACGTCTGACAGACACTATAAATCTGTACATAGAGAGACACGCCCCTTATCCAGCTGCGGTTGTGCTGTCAATGGACTCCTGGTCGTCTATCCACGCACATGTGAATTTTTTTTTTCTTTCGATTCTTGTTATCTCAAGAACTGGGGTTGTTCTTTAGGGGTTTGGCTGCCTGTCTTTTGCCCCTACCCTTTTACTTATTTTTCACGATGCTGCTTCTCGTAATGTTCTTCTACCTTTGCTGCTAGGATAGACGTGAGGATCTTATACCTTATGCACAGGTATGTTATTGGTCTATAACTTCAATGGTTTGTTGTGGGTCCTTTTCTCTGGGACATATCTATTTGACTTTAGGTCAGCCACTGTAATATTTCAGTTTCTTAAAAAACGATGTCACTCACATTTATATTTGAATATTAATATGGTGACTCCAGTTCGTTGGTACCAGAAGCCATTGACTTTGGTCCAGCGCGGCTTTCCTGTTTACCAATCTTTTCACATCCCTTGTATAATATGTGGAGTAATCTTGTTTACTGGGCTATTTGCTGTTGTAACCCTTTAGCATCTGTTTCTTGGATTTAGCTTTTGCTCTGTATCCTTTTCCAGTATTCTCTACTTATTCCCTGATTGGCAAGTTTTTAATTTTTTATTTTTTCTCATTCAGGCTTCTATAGAATCGTCCCTGATCTTGTTACTTTCTTGTATCCTTCTTTAATTGCCTCGATATCTTCTGATCTTTGGTTTGCGGTTACTGATGACACTTGTGATTTATGGTATGTTTAAGATGTTCCATTATTCCTTTTATCCTTTTAGAGATCGAGCCATTTTAATCCCTTCAGTTATGCTTGCAAAAAGGACATCTCCGTCGAACAACGACAACAGGAGGCGAATATCTGGGGGGAAACAAGATCGGATTTCCGCATCCTCTCTAAATGTGTCCATCTGTGCTAAAAAAATAACTGTAATAACAAGACCGGTTATCGGAAACATAGACCAGAGCTAATCGTAGAACGAGAAGACACCATCACCTACGACCATCCGATACGTACAGACAGAGTAGGCCAGCCTGTATCATTTGATAGGAACGAAAACAAAGTGCAGAGATAATTGATGTTTTCTGTCTTCGATGACGCTAACATCAGGGAAAAGACAGCGAAAACGTTCGGCAACTGTGGACTGCTGGACGCCGATTTGAGAACTTTCTGGAAATGCACTCTTTCTAATGACTATAGGCGCAGCTGGCTCATTCGGCAACGAACTGAAATATGATTTCAAAAAATTGATGCGGACGTCCAGGCTAACACCCTCTAGACAGCATTAATCAGAAGAAGCACCGCCGTCATGCGGACAGTTCTGGTACTTTATCGAAATCGTAAAGTGGTTTGGACTGACAATTGTTAACGGCGCTGCCTAGCTTCCACACAACCTAATAATAATAATAATAATAATAATAATAATAATAATAATAATAATAATAATAATAAATCCATAAATATTTGCATTATAAGAATTGTCCTTAATCTGTCACTATTAAGTATAAAAATCATTACATCTTCTTTGGAGGAGACTTTCACACAGAGAGAGAGAGACATCGTCATTACAGAGAGATGACGTCAGTACAAAGAATGATGACGTCAGACATCAGTAGAGAGAGAGACATCGTCATTACAGAAAAAGAGATGACGTCAGTACAAAGAATGATGACGTCAGACATCAGTAGAGAGAGAGAGACATCGTCATTACAGAGAGATGACGTCAGTACAAAGAATGATGACGTCAGACATCAGTAGAGAGAGAGAGAGACATCGTCATTACAGAAAAAGAGATGACGTCAGTACAAAGAATGATGACGTCAGACATCAGTAGAGAGAGAGAGAGTCAGTAAAATGCATATACACTTTGGTATGTCATCATAAGAAAGCATTTGTTTCTCTTCTCAACATTAAGACAGGTTCCATCATTCTGGAATAGATAGCAGTACCATGAAACACAAGAACATATCCTTGAACTTACGTGGTTTCAGTGTTTGATGAACACTTTAATGGTAGATGGATGAGACGATGCGACGGAGCAGCTGAATACCAGCCACGCGCTCCTGACTCCGCACTACCCGATATTTGCTGTTTGGTTTGTTGAGAAACAAGGTAAACGCTACAACGCCAGCTACCTACGACAACAGCGACTTGTTGACGATACGACAGTATTTCTGCAACCACATGTTCTGCTGCTTGTCACTGTTTTCAGATTGTGCAATCAATGTGGATATCTAGAACACCTGTTGTAAGGTATCATTTTTTAGATGTTTGAAGTATAAAGTAAAAATGTTAGCTCTCAGTATGCTTCTACTTTCTAAACTATAGAAAATGTGTATACATCATTTTGGCACATTCTTTATTATACAGTATTTGAAAATAATTATGAAAACACACGGAATATGCACAAATAATGTGAGTTGCTATGAGAGACTTATATTACATATAAAATGCATTATTATAGAAAATATACAAAAAACGAATAAGTTGTACAGTGCATTAATATTTGGTTATGTGACTCCTTTACTTCATATAGATCATGGGATCTTGTTTCGTGTTCAGGTTATTAACGTGTGGCCGTGGACTGTTGTTCTGGATATCCCGTAGCATTATCTACAATTGTCCAAAGTGTTTGCCTTCTGATGTTCTCAGAAGCCATACATAACTCCGCATAACTTTAATAGTGTTCATCTCAGAACTTCGGAGAGTTCCACCTATCTCTTTGCGTTCCAGATAGTTGTTTTTTTTTTTACTATATTTACTGTACGCCTTACGGTTATTGATACGTTGGAAGTTGAATGCCCACCCAATCAGTTATCGTCCCGAGCAAAAGGCAAGAATCTGCCTGTACCTGTCAGCAGTCGGTATACCATCGATTTTATGCAAACCTCTGACAGCCTTAGTTGATACGCAGGCCCCGCGCTTGCATTGATCCATCCATACGTTTCACTATATTTGTTGTATATTGATTGTTGTACCACTTTTACCTTCGAAGAAACAAACGTCGAACATTGCTAGAAAATTCAAACTTGGATTCATCTGTAGAGAGCAGCTTCTTCCAGGCTTGGTGATCTCGCGGTCTCATTTCTGCTGCCAATTTCAGCCTGGCTGTTTGGTTGCCCCTCCTCAGCAAAAGGTTTTCGGGCAGCCACACGGTTCACTGAGACCGCTGCACGCTAGTGTTTACCGTAGTGCCCTTTAAGAATCGCTTACACCCATACATCCAGCTTGGTCGTTCGCGAGATCTCTTCTGGTTCGTCGTCTATCACGTGGGGGGAACACACCTTGAGGTACTTAGCACCACCTTTGGAGAGTTGGATCTGTCTACTCTCATCAGTACCGGTCTCGCGTATCGTCCTCATAGTCTTGCGTACAGCTGCTTCTGAAACATGAAATGGGGCTGCAACCTGCTGGGCGGAGTAACCTTCACTAGCTCTAACACCTTTGATTTCCGTACACTCGTCACGTGATATTTCCTTCCCGACAGCCGTAGTCTTCACCAAAATTCATCACACTAGAACGATATCACTGCCTATACTTCAGACGTGGCACTTTTTGATTACTTGCATGACAACCAATCATAGTGGTACTAAATCATCACGTGACTGTACTGTGTAGTATTTCATTTTCGCAATGAGATGTGATTCGTTCACGGTGTTGTTCTCGTTTCATGCCCACTTTTCTCCTGTTTCCATAGTTATTCCAAACACTGTATTTGATGCACGCGTCTGCTTAATGCAAAAACTGAATTATTCGCGTATATTCCGCAAAATCTATGGTGAAAAATAATCGTTTGTAAGAATTAATATTACAGTGACATTTCTGGGATAGGTTTTGGAATTGGGAACTGGGAGTTCATGCCGTCATTATTAAATTACGGGAGTCCGCCGGCCATTAACCACATTACCAGCGTTAATTTCCGCGGCTTCTTAACGCGAACTTTCCTCCCTGTACACGACCTTCACTCGGTCTCCATAACGCACAGACAGGTACGGCGGCCGCGAGTGGTCATCTCGTCTCTGTCAGTACCGGCCATAATCAGCCACAACATATCTCCAATTGTAATGTTTTCGCCTTTTTTTAATTTTGAAATCGTCGTCAATCATTTCGTGGTACGGAATTTCTAATGGGATACTCTCTTGCTCGCTTTTCTCTCGCGTATGTTGCGTGCATTCCAAAAAGCAAGGAGAGATATCCAGCATCTTTAAGCCGAAGGATATTTTAACATTTTTTCTTTTTTATTTTTTTTGTCAGCCGTACCGTAAACAAGCCTCCAGCTGAGTAATTCGGTCTTGAAATTCCAACTACCAACTACACAATAATAAAACGCACTATATGATCTTTTTAAATCAGTAATTATCTTTTAATATAGAAAAGTTAACATGGTACCAATATTACATAACTCAGGTGTATTTACTAAGATAGTGCGAGTCATTTGCTAAATTAGGTAGCCAACAGTATATATAATATTTCCTATATATTTTAATGCAGTATGCCGTAAGCAAAATATGCCTGGAATCAAATCAAAGGATATTATTTCTTTAACTGAATACAGAAAGAAAAAATTCGTGCCTTTAGCTAAATTTCTTAGTTTAATATTCTCGTCACAATTTGATTTCCTTGGTTCGTTCTTCGTATTCGTGTACAATTTCGATGGTCTCTTCACACTTTAATTCGACCCGTGTCTTCCACTCGCCATTGTGTAAAGGACGTTACCAGAAAACCGGAAGATCTGTCGCTGCGCCGTAAATAAATTCTGCGGAAGCTATTACCGAGTTATCGGCCTTAGATGATGTTTCATATCAAAAGATGTTCCTCTTTGAAAAGAATCGTTTGATGTAAATTGCATGAGAACCTGTAGTTCTGAGCTAATTCAGGTTAACGAATGTGCAATAATTGCTTGATTGGATTTATGTTGTCTCGCGAGAATAACTGATGGACCGCGAAACATTTAATACTTATATTAAATATAAAATTTAATTTATTTTTGTCTTGCACTTTCATTAGCCACTTCACATATAGAAGAAGAGTTTATTTACATCCTGATCTGAATGAAAACGTGATTCGCGAAATAAATATTCGCTTGTGTACGAGTATATAATAATTTTTTTGGAAATTCTGAACTGAAAATGGTATATTTTGTATTATTTTCTTTCTAAGGGGAAATAACTTTTACTCTAAAACAACCATTACACACACACGCGCGCGCGCACGCACACAGAGTACGTATAGTTGATAAACAAACGAAAGCGTTCCTTTTATTGGATCTAGCTTCAATTACTACCAACAAAACGAAGAACAAAATTAAACATTAGCGATAACGGGGAATTTTCGTAATCCTCCACAGAGAAAAAGTAAAAAAAAAAATACTTCAGTTACATTTTGTAGAATCCCTGTTCATAGGCAAACTTAATTAATTAATTTATTAATAATTTAATAATTTTTTTACTAATGGCTAACTTACATAAGTAATTTCAAAGAATTTAAATAATTTCAGTCATCTGTACGGGCGATGTTCTACATCTCCGGTGAGGGAAACCACAAACAACTTCACTTACGTCATAGTTGTGAATATCGGTTATAATTCCTTGTCTGTCACAGTCGGATAATATGCTGGCTGTTTCTCATAGATCCCGACATCACCGCGTTTTCGTTTCCCTCACTTCATAAGAACTCAAAAACAGGATTAAACTTCCCGAAGAATTGATACAGCAACATTTCATCAGTTATTTCCCCATATTCCTTTGGTAGTTTTCGATTTGAAGTTGAAGCATAAACAGCAGTAATATTTGTTCCAGGTGACAGCGCTCAGGTAAATGTGACAGTTTATAGCGAACATAAATTTCGCTCACCTTCCAACGAAATGTACCTCTCTTAATATATTTTCTTTAAAGAACACGGTTATTTATTCTCGTTGATCGTCGTTGTAAATCTTTTTTTTTACATTTACTTCCATAGAATTCCCTCATATTAAAAGAAATATTATTAGCTAATGGTTGGCCTGATTATTTCATTGAAAAACAGGTATTTTTTTTAAAAAAAAATTATAAACAAAATTTTATCGTACACCAACTTTTATAACGGGGAAAAGGCCCTGATGAGGGGTCGCATTGACTTGGATTTCCGCTAAGTCCTGTTGCCAGTCTTGCGCCACGTGAGACCCAGCACCTCTGGGATATCCCTACGGAAGCTTTTCATTTTTAGACACGACAGGAAACCCACGCCATCAACCGGTGAAGAACGAGGCTGCTCAACCACCCGGCAGTTAAGCGCACCGCCCTGATCATTCAGTGAGGAATATTGCTCCTCGAAATCCTATTTACCTTCGATTACCTTTCACAGGTCCTCAAACAGAAAGCTCGTCAAAGCGACAACGAATCTGTTGCTGCGAGGTTGAGAGGTCGGCTTTAAAACTACTGCTAGATTACGGCATTACTTCTCTTTTACGGACAGGTGCCCAGTCGAGATAATAATTCAGGTGTAATGTTCTCTACCAAGGAAACAATAACAAAGGCGTATGCGGCAAACTATTCAAAGCTTTAATTTGTCGTTTTTGAAAGAGCCTGACTCTAGTTATTCAAGTATGGTCTTTAACACCCTTTTCTACATCTGTGCTTTGTATTCACACAAACTACAAGTTATACCTCGCATTACTAATCTTTCATACGTATGATCACAAATAGAATAGAACTTGAGTACATTTATGAATCATTTAGATTTCAATGGCAATCTTAAAGAACGTCATTGATGAAAACACTATATTAAAATCTGATAACTTCTTCCGCCTTCTATAGAAGAGACATATATGATGAAATAACGCACTCTTCATTATAAACTTTAGCTGAATTTTTATCCTTTCGAGAACAGTTCCGCTTTCGGTCGCACAGTTATCGGTCGCTGGTCTGTAATTCTTACCCAGTCCGGTGGTAGCAGGGGCTTACCTTCCTCTTCATCGTCTTCTCTGTTCCGTGCTCTTCTGACTGCGGTTTCTTAGAGTTTCCTATCCGAGAAACAACCATGCGGAGACTGAGTGGGAGGGGATTATGTCATCCAACACCGCCATTGTAAAGAAATTTAAGAAAAGAAATTGAGATTCCTGGAACCTACACGTCGTGTTTGCGTCGCGGGTTCGACACCAGCTAGCAGTCCTCCGGCAGATATTTATGCCTCGATAGCAGTCGATGAGGGCAGGGTTTTATGGGAGAAATATTGTTCGCAGGAAAAATGATCGTGATTGATTATCTCATAATGAATGGCGTGTTGCATGCATCGGACACTGTTATTTGTAAAACAATATATTTTATATTTATTGCTATTTCGTAATTGCATTAAATTCATTAATATTTTCTTTAGAGCGACAAATCCGTTGACTCATCTACGAGAAAAATATTCTATTTCGCATATGATGAAATAATGTAATCGTCTAACATCTGTTTTAATGGAACATATTGAAATATAAATAAGTTATTAGTAGTTTTCCTTCTATCTAATATACGTAATACAGGTAGTTAAAGGTTAATCATTGAACAAATCTGTTTTTGGAGCATATTTGGCTAAATCGTCCAAAAATGGCAAAAAGTACATTATCATTTCTTAATTTCAGGGAACTGTCTTGGAAAAGTTGTCAGGTTCGCTATCAGTCCGCTTTTCCACCCGATATTTTATCGGGAATCAATCTAATTAAAAGAATAAACAAAAGCAAGTTAAAACACAGAGACAGACAGACAGAAAATAAAATAAATGATAGGCGAAAATTGCTTTCGGAGGACCTGAAAATCAGTCTTCGTAACGTTCAGTTTTACTCCGTGTGATTCCATCTTGTAAACTTTGATAAAAAATGTCCCATCGGTACCTGCTTTTATCACCCCCCCATCAGACTATTTCTGTATTTAGATATTCCACGAACTTCTCTTGCGTGCCGTTAGTATTTATATAATCGTAGATTTCGGTTCACACGTATATGTGTACAAAGCGATTGGAATTATTCTAAAGTATTTTTTCCCGTTTTATCTTGAGAGCGGTCTTCAAATTCATGAAAGTGCATCTAAACTCCTTAAGGTATCTATGGTGAGGACTACACGAGCGAAAAACTTCAGCATTAGTCACCTGGTAATCGCAGAGCGAGTCGCCATCTAGCGCAAAGAAGAAAGCGAAGAAAGACCACGTATGAGGGACTTCAGTACAGTTGTCCCCCGGTATTCGCGGGGGTTACGTTCCTAGAGCACCTGCGAAGAGTGAAAAACCGCGAATATTGGACGTGGTCCATAAAAATGCCTATAAACGTCAAAATATAAGTAAATATATAGTAATAATTTAATAAAAAATACAACACTCAGAAACACTCGAGATAGCTACACACGGTAAACTAGGATGATGCGGGGCTACATCTGCCTGAGACAGCGCCTCGTGGGCAGCAGCCAATCAGCAGCGAGGAGAAATGAACAACGCTCTCGGATTGGCTACTTTCCAACCTCCAGCCAATAGCGTTTATTTTATATTGATATTTTGCTGAATTTACGTTAGTATTTATATTACAAAATTATTAAATTATATTGTTATTAATAGTTTAGCGTTAAAAAGCGTGAAAAAATATATATTGCCACGAAAAAAGCCATAAAAATCGTGGAAGATATTTGCGATTCCGCGAATATGCGGGGGTTTCCACGAACAATTATTAGTTAGGTTCTAAGGAAAATTCCGCGAATAACCGGGGCCGCGAATGCCGAACCGCGATTACGCGGGGATCGACTTATTCTGAGAGCCGTACTTCAACAAAGTAAGTATGGACGGACAGGAGTAAGGAAACAATAAATTCCCTTTGTGATGCAAATCAATATTACTTGCCACCTTAAGATTTGCAAAAGTGGTTTTCATTTGCGTATTGAATGGCTTAGTTTTGCGTAGACAAACCTGTAATTATGGCTGTAAGCTGTACCGGGCTAGCCTGGTCTTTTACCTTTCCATCACTCCATGTGCCCTTAATTTCAAAGCAAAAGAGGATATTTTTATTACAAATTTTAAAACAACAGCAAATTATTTACTGTCACTTTCAAAGTCATAAATTATTATATTGTACAAAATCTTCTCCTTTCTTTTGAAAGAGTCGCTACGCAATAAAGCTGATTTCAAGCGATTATGGGCTTCAGACATCTCCTCCCCTTTATGTGTTTAGAGGCTCTTTCTTTCTTTTCTACCTCTCTGTGTGCATTTAGATCATCTAAATATATATATATTACACTGAGTCATGTCTCTCTCTGTATTGACGTCATCCCCCTCTATATATATATATACTGACGTCATGTCTCTCTTTACTGACGTTATATCTCTCTTCCTCCCTCACTCTGGATTATTGCTCTATAGCCTCCCATTTCATACGTATCCAGATAACCAGCTATGTCACAAAGGCTGATGCCCCACACTTCTCTTTTTTTTAGCTCTTTGATGTAAGATGTCCTGGAGACCTCAAAGACAGGAAAGAGATTCGAAAAGAATAAACAACCTTCTATAAGCATGGATCAAGCCAAAAAGCATTCTAAACAATGCAGATGAAGTTTTTTTCTTTCATTCCTTTACTGAAAATATCTTTTTTATAATAGATTTTTTTAAAAAAACAACCAACAACCGGCAGCTGCATTTGAAAATCGGTTACGTAGACACCAAGGAGCCATTGTAGGCAAGTAAACTCACCAAAATCTCTAGGAACACTTGTAACTTTCCATGGGCCACGCAAATCCTGTAATTAAGCTGGTAACTCTTTGTTTATCATTTTAACAATTATATCAGGCTTCTTCCATTAACCTTTACTTCTTTTCCCGATCGATAATTTAGCTATTATTAAAGGAAATCAGTTCAGTTTGTTTTTTTTTTAACGTAAAAAAAAATATTCTTCCAGCAGTGATTTTTAAAATATATGCAGTAAAAACAATACACTGAAAATAGAATTTCTTAGAATTCCTTTAAGAAGAAACACACACACACACACACACAAACACACACACACTCACACTCACACACTCAAACTCACACACACACACACAACACACACACACACACAAACACACACAAACACACAAACGTTCACACTCACACACTCAAACTCACACACACAAACACACACAAACACTCACACACTCACACTCACACACACAAAACACACACACAAACACACACACACACACACACTCACACACACAAACACACACACAAACACACACATACACACAAACACTCACACACAAACAGACACACAAACACACACACACTCACACACACAAACACAGACACACAAACATACACACATAAACACACACACACTCACACACACACAAACACACAAGCACACATACACAAATACACACAAACACACACACACTCACACACACGAAGACCTATCAATAAGTTATAAGTTTCAGGACTGGCTTTCGTACGGAAATGGAAAAGGTTACTGTGGCTGCCCATTTTGTATCTTGAAGAAAGCGCGTTTCACTTGCATGGCGATAGATGGCGTATGCATCGCAGGCTAGCGACATATAAACCAGGCGCTCTGCATTGGGGCCAGTCGCTATAGTGAAGTCGAAAAGATCACAGCTCAAACAACCCGCGGTCGGCAGACGTTACGCAAAACCTGGCAGATCTGCCACTTTACGCATTGCGGATGTTAAGTCCAGCCTCCGGACCAGATGCTCTGAGCGAGTCTCATTAGCGCCGTTCGATGCAGACGCCAAGACCTGCTCACAGGGCGTAAGTGGGTTTTTCAACACGACAATACGCCATTCCACACGCCGCTTCTCATCCGTGAATCTCTAACTAACCGTCTGGCCGGCGTGTTGAAAGGGTTTATCCGAAAATAGCTAACGACCAGTGTCCAGAGTTATTTACGATCGCCGGGAGGAGTGAAAGGGACTATTCTCAAGGTGGTCCCCTTAAGTACCAACTTCTGTTCACGGCTTGGACTCGTATGAGGGCCGGTTCTGGAACATTTCGATAGATCCCCGTACATACAGACTAATCGCCTTGGACCACAGTATTTTTTTAACAAATCTTTTCTTATTAATTTAAATTACTTAGTTTCACTATTCCGTTACTATATTTTTAAAGAGTAATTCCAGTTATACCGCAAAAAAAAACAATGACACGCGCGCACGTGCGTACGTAGGAGAAACGGTAGTGGGATCGCACTGTTAAAGCACCGGAAACTTGGAACAATAGAGTATTCCATGCAAATTTTAGCTCGTCTTCATTCGTTGTTGTTCCGTTTGTGGGAGTTTTTTTTAGCTGCCACACGAAGCGAGTTCCGATATAACCTCGCCTTTAACGAAGTCGTCGTAAAACAACTGGAGTGCCGCAATGCCTGTTAAACTATTCCACTGACGGTACGCTTCAACGGGGGCTCAAGATGTCGTTTACAACTGTTTGCTCTATAAATACTCCAACTACTACATCACGTGACGCTGCACTAAAATGGCGGCGAGACATAAGTACTTTAGTTCCATAGTCTGTGATCTCTTTTCACAGGTTAAAAAAAAAAAATCTCCGCTTGCGTATTTGTTTGTTCCGGTAACCAAGGTCGCCGTGCTTAAAGGAGAAAAAAAAATTAATCTAACTGATCTGTAGCTTAACACGGTGTAATATAGAAACTTAGCAATGTCCAAGCGTTTTGAAACTCCCAAGGAATACTTATAACAGAATCTATCTCCAAGCTGGACACTTTGCCCATGACCACTTCTAAATGTCTCCAGTCGCATCTTTCGTCTTTTCAGAAATCATCTACTTGCTTTAAATTTTTGAAATGTCACTTTTTAACGTTTTATTAATTTTTTTCTTCATGTGGTAAACTACAAAGTGATACAGACTTCACTACATTAACGTAGCATTGTTATGCAAATTAAACAGGTTTAATTGGACTTTGTCAAGCAAAATTAGAAAATTATAAGATGCTGCTAAACGTTTTTGCCTATGACTGTAGTTAGCATGGAGCTATCGGTAAAGGCCATCGGTCCACTGTTAATCGTGGAGAAATCCGATAACCAGTTAAGAGTTTAACGTAAAGCTTATGTTATAAAGGTTAGAATAGGTTATTTTATCATTTCCTGGGTTCTCATCCTACTCGTGGAATAGTGTCGATATTAGTCTATAGGTTAACTTATGGTAATCCAATTACTTAGCTGGTCTACAGTTTATCGTGGAAAGAAGTGGAAACCAGGATACATGCATATAAAAAATAATCTGATACTTTTAGTCGATATTTATTGCGGTTTAATGTGAAAGCTTGGCTACAAATTAACCTTGAGTATTGTAAAGATTAGTCTGAATTAATTAGAAAATTTTGGCTAACTAGAAAATTAAACTGAAGATGTAACATAAATCTACAAAAACGAGCAGTTTAATTATTATATGGTTTACCATGGTTAGTGCTGCCATCTTATACATGAACCATATTTTTTTTAAAAAATGTGTTACCTCCCAAAAAACCCAGGATACTTTCTGTATACGAGCAGGGTATAAGAAAACACACAGACAGGAATCTATTCTATGAGAAAGTAATATCAAAGACGTAGTCCATTTTTGCATAATCATCCTATATTGCAATGCATTATTTTTCCAGTATAGCAGCAGTTCCTGCACCGTTGCAGTATAGAATTATATCTGGACACTGGTTGCATGTCTCGCCTATATATTATACTGAAGCGGTGGGGAATGTATTACTTTATACAATTGACATAATTTGGAGTGAAAGAAAGACCTCGGTCTCAGCATATCAAAGCTTTTTAAAGGGTTGCTTCAAATAAAAGCTCCAATCTCACAAAAAGGACAACGCAAGAGACAAAAATATTATTAATACACGGAAATGTTAGTCCGTAGATAATAGACAGGCTCTTAAGGTTACCTTTAACATCTGAGCAGCTACATCAAGGCTGTGTTCGAACTTTCGTTTCTTTCCTGGATACTGTGCCATGGCGTAAGTAATACACTTCAATTTTTTTATGAATTTCTTGTATTAACATGATCATGTAAATTATGGGATTTTAATGAGCTTTTAAGTTGCAATAATACAATTTAATTATTTTAATAAATAATAATATTTTATCTTCGTTAGACATATACCAAATAAAATTAATTATTTACACGTTTGTAGAATATAATATACATACAACGAAGTAAATATATACAGTTACAATAAAAATTTATTTATCATATGTTTATATAATTATAGAGCCTTTAAAAAAACACGTTATTCTACAATGTTCCTTCGTGTTGATTTCTTCTGGTTTTGCATATTTAAAGCCCCGAGTACAGATGTATTTTTGTTAGTCTTATGTAGTGGTGCATAATTTCGTTATTGGTATATTTACGAAGAATAATTATGAATGACTTCTCTCGAATTCTCGTTAACTGCGATATTATCTTCACGGTCTGCAAGTCTTACTGACGCTACACATTTAAAGATAATTAACCAACGTCTACTGTGAGATTGCAATGCTGATCGACTTATGCAAAAAAAACAAACTTGTGCGCTACGACTGCCAGACTTCCTTAGAAGGTCCGCTAGATCCACAGACTGTTTTATATAAGGGCAGCGAAATAGGTAAAATTATTTATGTCGTGTAGCGGCCTGAAGAGATGAATTAATTTTAAGAAAAAAATATATATATATATCAAAATTACAAACTTGCAAGCACAGACACATTTACATGGAATGTTATTACCGACAGCAATATATTTTTATTTATGTATTATGTAAATATAATCATTTATGGTATTTCAAACGAAAATTAGGGCTATTAAAAGAAACCCTGTTTGTTCGTTTGCTTTTCCATCTGTTTTCATAGAAAGTTCCGTCTATTTTATGAACCTAACTAACGACAGCGCGATTATAACGAGTAGATGTAGCTACAGAGTTCACTGTCAGGTTCTCGTTTAAAAAAAAAAATCTTATTTCACAATTTAATCAAATCCGACTAAAATTTGTGCCACGGGTTTTCAGGTTCAGCTGAAATGCATTATTAAAGTGCAATTGATAAGCTTCCCTTTATAGAATGAATTAGCTTTCTCTGGAAAATATATTTTTTTTAAAAAAAAAAACATTGGGAATAGAATGGTTCGGAATTATCGTTTTTATAGTTATGCTGGAATTGTTTCTTTTTGAGGTTTCGCTACACGTAGATTTATTGTTTTCACTTCTCTTTTGTTGAATGCGTTTTGACGAGCCGTGACGGTCTTACTCGATGGAGTTCCGTGAACACACAGGTGCGATCTGATTTCCACGATCATACCTCCCACCTCCCTCCGAAAAACAAAATTTGTGTGAAGCTGAACTTGTCTAACGAACAAATTATATGAAGGCCTAAGGAAGAAAATTGTCATAAAATATTTCAAAAACAAAGAAACAACAACAAAATCGAACGTTTGGTCAGCTTTTCTACAACTACAGTTTTTAATTATCGGTGATCGATTTTGCTGGGTGACACCTGCCTAACGGTTCCCGTAGTATCAGATCGTTATTAAGGTAGCTACACCGAAGCAGCGGGCCCGAGTTCGAAAAAAGTAATCCGAACGGGAAAAAAAAAATTTCCATCTACTTTCTCCAAAAAAAAAAAAATAATAAAATTTAATCTTTAATTACTTTCCCAGTAGATAGTTCAGCAGTTTTGAAAATGGTAACTAAGAGAAAGAAGAGTTCGCTTGTGAAAGCGATTAATAATAGCGTCAGTTTGTAAACACCTTTTTGTTGTTGTTAATATTTGGATTTCTAAATTCTCACCTTCCAAACACCTATATATTAAACCTTGTGTTTTAAACTTTTGAGTTTCCTAACTATTTGGAGACCTCCTTCAGGAGATCAGGACGCGACTTTTACTTGTTATGTTTCGATAGTTTTGTTAATACTTTCCTACATTTTATTCACACCATTAGTAACAGCAATCTGTTCGCAGAAGTTTCTAATTGTCGATCCAGTCCGCCATGGTCGAGTATGGAAATCAAATAAATAGACTGTCTGTTTTCCAGTAAATAAAACTGACATATTGAAATGCTGACATCTGGAAAATTTTGTTTAACCTTTTGAGGCTAGTAACTAAGAGCTTCCGGCAGGCTGTACGGAGCCAGCGAGTGACCCGGTTTGCCGCTAGACTTCCGTTTGTAAGAAAACTAGACAAGAGTAAAGCAATTAATACCCAGAAACTGGTGGTAGGTTAATGACTACTGCCGGCAGGCTGTGCGGAGCCAGCGAGTGACCCAGTTTACTGATAGGCTGCTATCTATAAGAAAACTAGACAAGTATAAAACAATTAATACCCAGAAACTGGTGGTAGGTTAATGAAAACTGCCAGAGAAATGATAAATTGTTTAATTCGCGTTCGTTTTAATTTTATTTAAGCAAAAGCCTTTTATAAGAAAAAAATAAGCAGCTACAATTTATTCATGGAATAAAATTGAAAATTAGACGATAGTCGGCAGCGATATCAACTGGTGAAATTCCGTGTACTTTGCTCTGATGTGAGAGTTACCAAAAATGTATTCGCCAGAAAATCCTGACCAATTTCGTGGATCCATGAGGATTAAAAAAAAAATAATTAATTATTAAAAAAAAAACATTTTACCAGCAGAAAAGTACGAATTTGTCAATGCAGCAACTTTACTTAAATGTCAAAATGGCAGCACACACCACCCTGACCTTGACATTTATGCAAAACTCAGGGACCGTAGATTTCCGTTAATCTCCGACCTTGAAGCACCAAAGTAAATTCGGCCAAAAGAGGGAGTTTAGCGTTAGGGGGTGAGAGTAAACTGTACTGTTATTTGATATAAATATTCTCGGTTAGTTGTTAATCTCTTGATTCTTTTTTTTTTAGGTTCAAAGAAATTTTATTTAAATTTCGATTAATAACGAAAATTGATAATTTTTTTTAAATGAAAACTTATGGTCTTAAAGGATTTTAGCCAAAATTAGTTACATTGAGACTGCGAGCCAGCCACCCAACCCTACTCCTTCTCTCTCTCTCTGGAGGAGGGGGAGGTAGGATTGTCCCAATGCTCTGACCAGTAGAAAGGTGTTTTCTCACCCAGAAATTTGGAGTCGAAAGAATTTAGTGAAACAAAAGCATATATTTATCTTATTTACTTGTAGCTCCCTTCTTCACAGCATGCATACCTGAAAATATAAGCTCTGTCGACGTAGCGCTCACGAAAAGTTACTTATTTTAAAATCGTCCATTAGTAAGGGTGGCTGGCGGCCCATCTTCCGCACGTGGGGTTGGTCATCAGGAAGATACGAGGGGGCAGCGAGTTCACTTCACTTCAACAGTCGGCAAAGAGAGTAGCCAAGCGGAACGGTGGATCACTACAGTCAGTAACTTACACCAGGCATTACCAACAACCCCAGAAAAACTGTAGATAGAAGCCATAAAAGAAACAATCAGTTCACCCCCCCCCACACACACACACACACACACCGGCCCTTTTCCCCCTTCAGTAAGCCCCAACTGTTCAACTAAATATTCGCATGTACTCGTTGCTCGCTTCAATAACTGGATGGCCAACACACACACACACTATGTAACTTCAGCTGGACCACACGATCTCCGGGTCGGTCCTCTTCCTATCGATCGAGGGAGCCCCGCCTTAACCTGCGAAATAATAAAAAAAAAACACTGCATTTTGAGCTGTGTATCTAAACCCCATTCAGTCTTGTGGCCCTAACCCGAGAGATATCTAACTAAACATTTTTGTTTCATATGATACTCTTGATGAATGTGGTCTCTTCTTCTGTTTTTTTTGTTTACTTGTTTATTTTACCTGACTGAAAATAAAACAGAATTATTTTCTATCTGTTATTCATAGATCTTATTTATCGCTGCTTACATCAAAACTAAAGGCCTGCTAATAATAATAATAATAATAATAATAATAATAATAATAATAATAATAATAATAATAATAATAATAATAATAATAATAATAATAAGTGGACGCCTGGAAAACATGCATCCCATCTACATCATCTTTCTCGACTTTCTTGCGAGTAGCCGCCATTATTCTACTACCACCAGTTTCTGTATTAATTGCCTCGGTTTTTTTTTTTTAATCTTTTCTTTGTCACTCGTCACCTGAAGCAGCGCAAAGCAGATTTCCATTTTCAATAGCGAAGTTTTTTTTTACAGGTTAAAAAAAACAGTCCGTTTATCAGAATTTCAAATTCCAGAATATCCGACCGGATGTGACGTCATTCTCCTTCTCCACATACATAATTGGCGGTTACTCTCGGTATAATTATTAGATTTAAACGTATCCTGGAGTGCTTCTTTTCTTTAAATTAAATTAAATTAAATAATAATAGAAACTTAAATATTTCCTGTAGTTTGTTTGTTGTTTTTTTTTAAAGTTAATTATAATCATAATTTTTCACCAAAATTTTCTTTACTTAAGATAAACAGATATTATTTAACCAGACCATTGGTAGGATTTAGGAGAAGAGCATGCTCGCTGGCTAGATTATGGCGTTGCCTGAAAAACCTGATTCTTAAAGAGGGCATTCATTGTCTTCTTCAAGCTCGCGTCATTTAACGTAGGCAGGGTATGTGATCGGCCGTGAAATGAAGGAAAAGGCGACATACACATCTAAACCAAATTCCTGCTCTCAGCTCCGTTACAGATCAGATCTCACGACGCGTGCCGATCCGACTTTTGGCGGAATCTGAATCTACTTTCGTTAAACTCAATTTTATCCCAAGATTAGTTTTTTTTTTTTTAATCTTTTCTTTGTCACTCGTCACCTGAAGCAGCGCAAAGCAGATTTCCATTTTCAATAGCGAAGTTTTTTTTTACAGGTTAAAAAAAACAGTCCGTTTATCAGAATTTCAAATTCCAGAATATCCGACCGGATGTGACGTCATTCTCCTTCTCCACATACATAATTGGCGGTTACTCTCGGTATAATTATTAGATTTAAACGTATCCTGGAGTGCTTCTTTTCTTTAAATTAAATTAAATTAAATAATAATAGAAACTTAAATATTTCCTGTAGTTTGTTTGTTGTTTTTTTTTAAAGTTAATTATAATCATAATTTTTCACCAAAATTTTCTTTACTTAAGATAAACAGATATTATTTAACCAGACCATTGGTAGGATTTAGGAGAAGAGCATGCTCGCTGGCTAGATTATGGCGTTGCCTGAAAAACCTGATTCTTAAAGAGGGCATTCATTGTCTTCTTCAAGCTCGCGTCATTTAACGTAGGCAGGGTATGTGATCGGCCGTGAAATGAAGGAAAAGGCGACATACACATCTAAACCAAATTCCTGCTCTCAGCTCCGTTACAGATCAGATCTCACGACGCGTGCCGATCCGACTTTTGGCGGAATCTGAATCTACTTTCGTTAAACTCAATTTTATCCCAAGATTAGTTTTTTTTTTTTTTTAATTATCCCATAAAGAGACAACCCTAACCCTGCTTAAAAGTAACTTGTCGTAATATTCGTAATCGCTTATTTATTTTCAGGAGTTGCATTGAATTTGCAATTGGTCAGAAAGAACATCGCTGTGTTTGTTGTCATTGTGATGATAATAATAATAATAATAATAATTAATAATAATAATAATAATAATAATAATAATAATAATAATAATAATAATAATAATAATATAATAATAATAATAATAATAATAATAATAATAATAATAATAATAATAATAATAATAATAATAATAATAATAATATGGTAGTTAAGAATTAAATAAAAATAATCGTCTTATCTCTGATTTAGTGCGACCCTGGTGTGGCAATGGACGTTCTGTACGAATTGATATACTGCAAACCGGAAATGGTAATGATAGTTGGTGGAACATGCTCGGAAGTGACGAAAACTCTGGGGAAAATAGTGCCTTATTGGAATCTAATTTTGGTAAGTATAGATTAAATATTATTACTTTTTAAGGTGACTCGTCCTGTTCTCTATTGCAAATAGCATCAAAATTTGCCAGAGGAAGAATGAGCTTACGTTAATGACTCTTTCTTCAGTGAGTTTTGATGATACGAATTAGAAGAAACAGAGTTTAAAGAGTCAGAATTGCGCGGTTTACTATAATTGTGACCTAAAGGTGTTACTGTTTTTGTTACAAATTTGATAAAACTCTGTTCGCGTGTTGAAGACTTTTGGCGATTTTCCGATCCGTTATGGACGAATTCACCATGCACTGAAAACATGTCGAATCAAAGCGTTTGGCGAGTCACCTGTCGAGTAGACGGAGAAAGCCGGAAGTGCGAGACGTCTCTGAATCTCGGTTCTTTCGCTAAAACGCGCACGGATGGCGAATTGTTTAAAATATTTACGCCTTCTGCTTTCACTACCAATCCTGGCAGATGCTCTACGATCAGATAATTTTCTATTCCTTGTGTTTAATCGATATATTATCGTAACTGCTTGTTGATCCAAGAGTCTTATTTTACACGTAATTCAAATTTACTTTACATATATTTAAAAAATACTAATATTCTACCAAAGTACTAATGTACTAAGAAATAGCAACAACAACAAAAAAGTCGTTATTGGGTAACCTGCAGGTGAGATATTGGTAATACGCACAATTTATAGTTGAGAAAATATGAACCCCAAAAAATCTGTAAACATAATAAATTGGAAAAGCTTTTTTTTTTTTGTTGTTGTTGATATTATTTATTGTACTTGTTCTCGTTTATACGTCCTGCAATTACAAGAGTTCTCCACAGTTTTAACCTGTGGCGACGACACTTGCGCCCCCTAACGCCGAACTAAGTAGCGACAATAACCTTTGGGCCGAAAGCTGGAAGCGTTCCTGCATTTACTGGATGGAATCGATTAATTTCCATTTGTGAAAACTACCAGAGACTCGCAAACGAACTGAAGCCCTAACCCACTCCCGTGGAAGTTTTAGTACCGACTCCCCCATCTCAACAACCGCCCCAATTTATTACACACCACTGGGGTTTCATATCTGCTCGGATGTACGGCTAATCCTTCAGTCCAACCAACCCGCTGTCAAGTCATTTGCCGACGAAGCTTAGTAATTTATCTGTTTATCTCAGATAAAGAGAGCGATAAAAAATAAAAATACCGCTAAAAGTCCGACATTGAAACTTCCGGATCTAACACAGGTTCTTGGAGACGGAATTCTTTAACCTAAACAAAAAAACATTAGGGGGGCGAAGTTCAAGCTGATTTTGTCAAATACTGAAACATTCTTTGGCATGAAACTAAGTTAGATCTTTCGATCCAAAGAAAAACGGTTACATCTTGTTATCGACTTCTGAAGACATATTTTTTTTCTTTTTTGTCGACCAGCCAAAGTAACTGCTATCTTGATGACAGCTTTAATTGCAGCACGTGATCAACAGCCAATCTAGTCGACGCACGATCGACTTTAGCTTAATGTAATTATTTGGATTGTCGGCGAAATAAAACTCCGAAGCACACGCTACAATTATCTTCGCTCTGCCAATTAATTACACATTCAGGATTCGTGTACAATTTCGATTGGGCCTTGGTGTGTCACCACGGGTTTTCCGGTATCTGATACTTTGTTGTACGATCGTTGTCGTCGCTCCTTTTCGCCGAAACTCACTTTAAAAAGCACGCGTCATCAATATTATGGGGTGTTGACACAGAGGAACAAACTTCTGACGTTCCGGTTTCGTTTAATCAACTTTATACCGGCGAATACCATGTGATCACAGATGGTTTGTCTTTTTCATACTAAATAAGAAGCACTTCTACCGTCGGTACACACCATAAGAAGCTTTTTAAATGACAGGTGTACTTTCAGAAAGTCGGGGGTGGTCCTATAGATGAGATATAAAGTGGACATCGTCTGAAATCTGGAGTTTGTAAAGGAAATATCGGTACCGTGATGCTTACCCCTCATTTTAGGAGACGATGGTACATGCCTCTCACATTAATAAAATAGCATCAATCATTCGGTATTTTCCTTTTTTAAATTATAATTACTGATGTTAATGTGATTTATTTAAGTAACTAGATTATAAATTATAAGTTAGCCGGATATTGAATGCTCCGTATAATACGCCACCATTTTGAATTTGGGGCATTTTTCCACACGTGGGGCACCTCACCTGATGGCGCAGCTTTAAGAGATCACGCCGTTTCGTTCGCGACATGTTGATAAAAACTGTACGAGTTTGGGTGATATCGAAACGTGCTGATTTTAATTAAATGCATAAAAAATACATATTTGCGTCTCCTTTACAAGGATGGGTTTGCCATTGCAGGAAGCAGGCGCTTGTTTGATCTATTTAACAAGATTTTCTTCTTTTAAATTCTCGTGCAAAATCTTACTCTCAGCAAATAGTGGATTTAATTAACCAAATATTATGTGCATAATCCAAAAGTAATTAGCAGACAATAGAAATTAAGTATACTGTTTGTTGGAAATTACACTGATGCCGTTGTAGAGGAAAGGTAACATTTCTACTATATCAGTCCTCAGTGTTCTGTAGTTGATTGGTTGGATATTGTTTGACGTAACGAAGGAATATTTTTCCTACTTCGAAATCTCATTTTTTGACCTCGTCTTATAACCTGGTCAATGTTAAAGTTCCTATTTTAATCCAAGAAAGCTGAGGTTCGTATTATAAGCAGGCCAGTCTTATGAGCGAGTATAAAAATGTATCACTATCACCTTTAACATATCTGATGCAGTAAAACAGTTGGCATACCCTCAGTTTTGACAGATACACTACACGATGAACTTTGATAGACCATCAGCTCATGCAGACTGATATGCCGACAACTTTGATATACTACCAGCTTTGACAAATATGTTACACTGTCACCTTGATACATCATCAGTTTTACCAGCTCGGTTATACCGTCAGTTCTGACAAACAGTAATTCTTTCAGATTCAGTATATCGACAACCTTGATACACCGACAGTTTTGACAAATTAGTTACGTTCAGGGTTAATTTATTGAGAGCTATGGCAGATACATTACACTGTCAATTTCAATATACTTTCATCTTTGACATATATACTACACTGTCAGCTTTAATATATCGTCTGCATTGGCTGATCTGTTAGACTCCGTCTTAATTTACCGAAAGTTATGATAGATATTGCGACACTGTCAACTTTAATATACTGTCAGATATGTTACACTGTAAATGTTAATGCGGCTATCAGTTTACAGGTATACGGCTGGAATTGTTCACTCGTCATATCTTTTTTAAATTAGAGCACGAGAAACAAAATTCCTCTTCTCTGACATCAGGCTTCACTCGCGCTTCTTTTACCAGAAGAACGAGCAAAATTCTTGAGAAACCATATAAAGGAAGGCAGACAAACCGGAAATGACTTCTTGTGACGATAATATTTTGAAACAACAAATCAAAAAACTAGAAAGATGATGTAGTTAGAATTAGGTTTACGTTTGTGGTAGGAATATCATTAGGAATCGTTACGTGTACGGCCAGGGTCGGGGTCTGTATTATCGTCATTTGAGGGGAGAGGTGAGGCCAGCACGAGTGCTGGTTATGATTAGGGTTAGGTGAGAGCTGCAGTTACTGTTATCTCGCGATTTGCTACAATTATGCGACGAGATTAGCTGCACAATGGGTTGTTGTTATTGAAAAAAAAGATCTTGGATAATTTGTTTTGTAAAAGGAGGGATGTGTCATAGTTTTTGCATAAGAGGAAGAAACTCACCATTAAAAACTTACGTGGCTACACGCAGGAGAAGCTTATCAACATCATCTTGAATTTTGAACTGTACGTGCACTTTCTTCTATACCGAAGATTTTTTTCTAAAGTTTGAAGTTGTCGGTAATTCTTCCCTCAGCGATACTATTTATGGCGTAGACCATCGACACTTCATTTGTAATAATATTGAAAGTATGAGAGAGAGAGAGAGAGAGAGAGAGAGGGAGAGAGAGAGAGAGAGAGAGAGAGAGAGAGAAGAGAGAGATGGAGAGAGAGAGAGATAGAGAGAGAGAGAGAGATGAGAGAGAGAGAGAGATGGAGAGAGAATTAGTCTTCTTTTGTTCCTTCTGTAATCGATACCGTGAGGTAACAGTGCATCTCACGATCCAAGCATACCTGTCTTAGAACTTTAAAAAAAATTCTAACAGTAGTTTAATTTCTACAATTAGAAACGTCACACTACTATTACTGCTACTTCTAATAATTATAGGAGCGCATAAAATATTTTAAGCTTAGCGAAGTTTACTCAACAATGCGCCTATAAAGTTGGCAGATCAGAATTATATAAGTACAATAGTTCATTGCTGTCATGTTTCGCTTATACAGGTAACTTTATTCAGGTACTAACTCGGCAGATTTCTAATCTCCGGCAGCTATTAGTATTTCACGGTCGGTGTTACGTGTTTTTCTCTTCTCTTCCAGGTATAACGGTCGCCGCGTCATAAACACGTGACACCCACGCATTTAAAGGTCTGACATAAAAGAAAAACACACGCGCATCTCTCCACAATAAACAGAAATGGCAGCTGTGAAGCTGGTGACGTTAGACTTACCTGTACTCTGCCCCGTCTCCGACTCCGGCTATAAATACTGACCGTTCTTATTCGGTTTTGTCTCCACTCGCTACTCTGAAACAGAAACCCTCTGTAATAGAGACGATCTACATTAGCGCTAAAGATGATTCGTGCCGTAATAATTTAATCGCCCCCCCCCAAATTCAGCTCCTCCGCGACTCACACAAACGATGATCGTCACCAGCACAAGCGGGCAAAAACACTGTCCTGTTTACTCTGGGGTTGGGTGAAGTTTGGTCCCCCGTTCGCAAACACGTTATGTCCGGTAGAAAAAAAGCTGTAACCGCTGGACATCGGCGTCCTCGGTGTTCTATCACGGTCGCTTCAGGCCTCAAGCATAAAGGTGTTTTCAAAATTCGGAGGGACCTCGCTAACTGTCCCCCTTTTCAACTGTTGCAGCATCAACATAGTTAGGCTCGGGTCTACTGGACGCCTGAGTCTACAGTAGCTATGGCGACATCGAAAGTCGACTCTTGTTTGATACAACACGTATATTGCTTGGCCCTTTGTATAGAGGTCGGTAATGTTCAGGAACAAACAAGACCGTACCACTTCAAATACTACAGGTGTGCATTATATGGAGAAAGAGTGGCCAGATCCAGCGTATATGTAGCATGCTGTCAGGGAAGGGATGAAGATAGAGCAGTTCTTGCAATCATCAATGGAGTTTGTACTTTGCTTATTACAAGTCCACCCTTTGTAATACTATCGTGCCGGACATGATCATCGGATCTCGAACCTTAATCATCGCATCCTACAAAATGGTACAGCAACATCCCAATCACTCAGAGCCGTTACAGTCTGCACGAGATATAACACGCCTCGTATTTTCTTCGTTGTACTCCATAGAGCTCAATATTTCCAAAGATTTCGAACTCTCAGCAGCAACCGATGGAATACCTGCAAACTTCAGGAGAATCATGGGCCAGAAGTCTTGACATCTTCAGACTCTAGACCAAAAAGAGGGGCTTCTGACAAATGACGAAAATGAGCTTCTGGTAAATTACTGCATGTAGTCTACAGCATAAGGTTATCTATTAAGCTCCAGAGACCAAATATGACAACAATACAAAACAATATATCAACTGTAAATCGAATCTAAATTCGATATATTATTCAGGAGAAATACTGGTATGAAGATTATTGAAGAAATATATATATATGTCAGTGTATGAACCAATAAGAAAACGTCCCAACAAATGTCTAAAGCTATGCTACTTTGGCCACAATATTTAACTTAATTAGATTCCACTTTGGTCAAATGAGAAAACAACTGAAATGGTAAAGGACAGCGGCGCAACATATAACTGGATAACAAATAAATACAACTGTAACCAGCAGTCACGGCTCGTACGGAAATCTTTACTCTACCAACTAAGAACAGGCCATGGGAGTTTTCTCATTACAAGATAGCAAGAAGTTTGTTTACTTCTCTTTTATTTCATTTCGCGACTTTTTCTAAGCATCACGACGTATCGCTTGTTTTTTCCAGCTTTCCTATTCTTCAATTTCTCCAGCTCTTAGCAAACGAGAGGTCTACCAAACTTTCTTCCGGCTCGCATCCGCCGATTCCTCGTACAACCCTGCCCGTCGGATGTTCATCAAACACTTCAACTGGGACACGGTATCCGCTATTCACGAAGACGGGGAAGTTTTTTCACTGGTAAGCCCCCCTCCCATTTATCTTCAGACTCAGCTTCTGCCCACGGCTTCTTCCCCCATCCACCACCCACACCCGCCGGCCAGCTCTTGTCTGTCACCAAAACAGATAAAAGTATCAAATAGCACTTTCTTTCTCACAAATGAACGGAAGTTAATTTCCTTCAAGCAGAATTCACGTAATTGCGCAGATTCTCTGTGGTTTGAGGTCGTGAGCACTGCCTGCGCCACCACCTGGTGATTGACAAAGCAAAGAGTACAGCCCCTTCGCTTGGGGAAAATGGAGGAAAGGTCACGGTCACTACTGCTATTGTTGTTTCAAATTTTACATATGAAAACTTTACGTCCTTTCAGCCGAAGGCTAATCCAGAAATAATCACGGCTTGTTTCCTCTTTTATGCCACATTTTACGAATCAACAAAGAAGAATGGTTCAAGTATCGATTAGTGAAATATATACGAGATCTGTCGAAAAAGTATCCGACCTTAGGCTGGGAAAAAATTACGTACTCGGTGGGGTTCAATTGTTAATCCCCTTTGAAATAAGCCCCTTGTGCCTCCACACACTTAGCCCAGCAATCCTTCCACTGTTCAAAGCACGTCTGGAATGCTTCTTCCGGAATGGCTCTCAGCTCCGCCGTCGCATTCCGCATGATGTCCTCTCGGCTCTCAAAGCGGGAACCTCTCAGTGGCATCTTCATTTTAGGGTACAACCAGAAGTCAGAAGGAGCCATGTCTGGAGAGTAGGGAGCCTGGCGAATGAGCGAAATGCCTTTATTTGTCAAGAAACCTTGGATCAGCTGCGACGGATGAGCCGGGGCGTTGTCATGATGCAGCTGCCAGTTTTGCGAGGCCCACAGATCCGGTCTCTTGCGCCGAACTGCATCAAGAAGACGTCGGAGGACTTCCTGATAGTACTCCTTTGTAACTGTTTGTCCTTCTGGTGTGTATTCGTGATGCACAACGCCTCGGTAGTCGAAGAAAAAAGTCAGCATCATCTTGATTTTGCTCCGGACCTGATGTTGGGTGCTTCCACTGTGATGACTGAGCTTTGGTTTCCGGGTCGTACCTGTACACACATGTCTCATCTCCAGTTATAACGGTATTCTGGAACTCAGGATCCCTGTTGGCAGTATCCAGCAGGTCCTGTGCAACCTCAAGACGAAGTTGTTGTTGTTCCTGAGAAAGCAGCTTGGGCACAAATTTCGCTGCCACTCTTCGAAAGCCCAAATCCTCCTTTAAAACTGCATGTGCAGAATCTTTACTGATCCCAACCTCATCACCAATTTCCCGCACCGTCAAACGATGATCCTCCATTATCAAGGTCCGCACTTTCTCGATAACAACTACATTGCGGCTTGTTGACGCCCTCCAGGAACGCTGGTCACTCTCCACCGATGTGCGGCCATCTTTGAACCTGTTGTACCATTCTTTAATTTTAGTAACACCCATGGCATTGTCACCAAAAGCCTGTTGGATTTTGCGAATTGTTTCCGCTTGGTATCTCCAAGTTTTTGGCAAAACTTGATGCAAGATCGTTGCTCCACACGTTCCATCATCATGGACGAAATGAAAATGCGACAAGTAGTGCAGCACCTCAGACGCTGGCTGCCTGACAGCGACTGACGCATCCAGCGAGCCGGCAAAAAACCACGCATGAACATGAAGGCATGAGGCTCCACTATGCACACTTTTGCCTTCCTAACGTCATTACTTCCCACTGGAAAAAATAAAGTCGGATACTTTTTCGACAGACCTCGTATACGCCAGTTTCTGTTTTGATCAAACAAACTTAATACAACCGCTAATTATTATTATATAAGACTCTGTCTGATTCGTTCGTAACTACATCTTTCAAATAAATTTAAATTTTCATTTATCTTTTCTGTTCAAGCTGTTGAACTGTTCATTTTCTAACAGGCTCTGGGCGATCTGGCCAAGCAGTTTGAGAAGCATAACATAACTTTGAAATCCACAGAGGCTTTTACCACTGACCTCACTTCAAAACTCAGACACTTGCAGGTAAGTACCTGGGCAGTTCGCCAAATAATGTACACGAACCATCGGGTCTGCTGACCGAATTATGATTCTTCTGTCAAATTATGCCGAATAGTTGTTCGCGACTGCAGATCGCTTGAGATAACTCTCTCTCTCTCTCTCTCCTCTCTCTCTCTCTCTCTCTCTCTCTCTCTTGCTTTCGTGTTCGCTTAGGTGTTTGAAACGCAAATAACATCACACCGTCAGCTCTGTTCAGAAGTCACACCACGAGCAGAACCTCGCTCTATACCACCTCCGGAAGTTGTTGGAAACCCCGGCGCCCAATCTGACTGGACTAAGTAGTTCGCAATTTGCGCTGGACAGATGTTCAGCCAAAGAGCCAGTGAAAAACTTTAACCGTTAGTTACGCGACTAATTTAGCGCAGGGGGTAAGGACAACACCCCGCAGCTCCCCCAAAATTCCCACCATCACGTCCTGCGCACGTGACTATCGTTTTTGTAAAACTACCCGAGGTTACGCGCATGCGCGTCCAATGTTTGTTGGACCACGTAAAAATAGCCTATTTCCGCTACCGACCGGAACGGGCAGCAGGAGCTGAAATTGGCCAAACTGGGTGAAGCTTTTCTGAATGTTTTCTAAATAGGATGGGCGCCGTCTACAACCCATCGGATGGAAAACCGAGAAATCGACACGAAGAAAGACAGGAAACATTGACCACACAGGTGAGAAATTGGCGGCACGTTATATTATTGGTCAGGGTTTATTTACTAATAAAACTAAAGGAAGTAGGGAAATTTTAACTGAAGGTCTACAGTACCTACACCAGTGACCATAATTAGGGACTCGTCGAGAAAACATCTCCCACTTTATATCCAAAGCAATTTGTTGGTTCATATACTCGCCAGGTTACTTTTAAAATTTTGTCACACGAAACCGTTTTCCATTCAGGTATCCTTCGCTTTGTTCGATGAATTATTTTAATGCTCAACCGATCCTGACCACATCCCTCCCACACACACACACACAAGTTTACTTTTCTATTTACAGAAGGACGATGCCCGTATTCTTTTTGGCAGTTTCACGGAGCCGGCTGCCCGTAAAGTGTTTTGCGAGGTTAGTAAACCTGTTTTTCTATTATTTGTTTGTACCTGTGTGTGTGTGTTAAAGTTTTTAAAGTTTTAAAAAGAATACCAAAAAAAATATGTGTATTAATTTAAATGCAAGAAAACAAAAGCTACTTGGATGAAACAGCTGATAGAATTCTACAGAAATTGAGACGTTTGGTAAATGATGCAAGAATCAGCGATGCGAGAGAAGAAGATAGAAACACAAGTAAAACAAGTTGGGTATCTAACTCTGGAATCTTGAAAACAAGGATGGGAAGGGGCTGTAACAAACCGGTAGATATGCTGCTGGTGCTTGTAGAATAACTGATAGATAAGAAACAACAGCAACAAATCAGAAGGTTAGGTTACCACTTCCCACACGTTACAATGCTTGTATAAATCTTCTCGGCATCAGCTTGTCACCTAAGCCACGTTGCACTGTGAATGATATTAATCAACAAATGGGGTTCCTTAATGATGCATAAAGGAAATATGTATAAACTGAGCCATTATTTTGAGCGTTGAATTGCAGGATATTCAGACATTTTGTTCAAATGGAAAATACATACATGGGGGTGACAACGATTTAGGATTTAACCATAATAAACATCGCTGGTTCTGTGTTACAGCGGTGTGTGCGGAAAGTCGGTTAGCCCAGCGTTCAGATATTAAAATTGGTTAGCTTAAGATTGAAGGATCTGTACAGTTTCCGAATAGATTCCTGTAAAAGAGAATCAGATATAAACCAGATTCATTTATAAAAACGTTTTGTTTTTTGGAAGGGGCTTGTATACATGAAAGAAAATGTTCTCGGTTCCTTTTTAAAAGAGAAACAAAAAACTGTATATCCTTTGAACGATCCAAAAGATATTAAATAATAAAGGGATCGCCAAATGTAAGAAAAGAGGTTTAAAGGTGTAGTCCACAAATGTTCTGGGGAAAGGGGCTGGTTGATTTTGAGATATTAAATAATAAAGGGATCGCCAAATGTAAGAAAAGAGGTTTAAAGGTATAGTCCACAAATGTTCTGGGGGAAGGGGCTGGTTGATTTTGAGATATTAAATAATAAAGGGATCGCCAAATGTAAGAAAAGAGGTTTAAAGGTATAGTCCACAAATGTTCTGGGGGAAGGGGCTGGTTGATTTTGAGATATTAAATAATAAAGGGATCGCCAAATGTAAGAAAAGAGGTTTAAAGGTATAGTCCACAAATGTTCTGGGGGAAGGGGCTGGTTGATTTTGAGATATTAAATAATAAAGGGATCGCCAAATGTAAGAAAAGAGGTTTAAAGGTATAGTCCACAAATGTTCTGGGGAAAGGGGCTGGTTGATTTTGTGGGTGATGTGTTAAAAAGGTATGTGAGATATACATCCTTCAGCTTTTTTCTTGAAAGAAAAACAAATGGGCTTTTATGTGTTCAGAGGCTGAATATAAAGTAACTTGTTTCCAAAATCTAGCATCTTTTTTTGTCAGTGACCACTCAGGGAAAGACTCGCTGCTTGAAAGTGGCCGAGCTATCTTTGCTTGAATTCAAAAGGAGAATGGGATTTACTTAGCTTCGCTTAAGATTTTCTCCTGAAGGAAGACGTAGAGTGTCACCTTAACCTACCATCGTTGGATGAAGGGTCCTGTACCGGTTGTCTCGCTGTGTACATCCGAAGAAAGAAATTAAAAAGTAAGGAGAATTCGAATGGATAACTTCGAGGAAAGAGTCGCTGCTATGCGCAGCCAGTATTAGCGCCGTCACGAAGGATTCTACACTGACAATTAGTATCGATCTTGTTACCGTCTCTTCCCGGTGGGCTCAGAAGTTTCTATGGCGGAGAAGAATACAGGGAAAGCGGCGACAATTCCAAACGTCGACCCTGTAAACTTAAACTGGATTTTCTCACAGAAAGACTATATAATTCATTCAAAGTGAAATTCATTCTTTTTCAACAGTTCTTCCCAAACACACTTCCCATGATCAGGTAAATCTGGACTTCTCCACAAAGCGGAAAGCAAAAGGCATAAGTTTAAGACCTCTCCTTTAATATCTCGTTAGACGAGAGTTTGCCAGGCAGACTGAAGGGTAGGAAAGCTGAAAAAATGCAAGCCTTGCCTCGTGATGATAAGAAACAAAAAACCTCGGCTCTAAAGTTTCAGTGTAATTAGAAATAAGTAAAATAAACTCAGAAGTGAACCAACTCTCCGAGGCAGTCCTTGTTCAGTCACCGAGTTCCAAAAATAAAGATCGTGGATTTCCCTGAACCCTTTCTTTTTTCATAAGGTAGAATTACTATTTCTTTTCCTAGTGTGCAATTTACTTACGTTTCGCTGCCCCAAAGACTCAGGAAGGGGGGGGGGTAGAATTAAAGAAAGACAGAAATCTGGCTGGATAACAAAGGGCCATCTTAAGACGGTGTCCCGACGTGTGGAGCCGCGATTCTCATCCGTGCTCATATTAATAGATGGTCTTGTTTCACTCTCAGGCGTACAAGTTGGGCATCTACGGTCCCCGCTACGTCTGGATGCTGAGCGGAAGCTACACAGGCGAATGGTGGACGGGCGGTAACGACACGCCCTGCACCGATCACCAGCTGTATGATGCCGTGCAGGGATATTTTACGGTGGAAAACATAAATAAACTGACAGGAGAAAAGAAGTCGATTTCTGGGCTGGTGAGTTAAGGGCGCATGCGACCTCTGTGTTTTTTTCGTTTCGATTAAGGTTTGTAAAGAATGCAGTTATTAAAATTTCCCAATCCGGAGGCTGTTACCTGATTTCCTAGGGCGGGAATTTTTTAAATTCAATTAAAAAAAAAAAAAAAAAGAAAAAATTCGTAGATAATTTGGTTTAATTTACATCAATGACCGCTTTATATACAGGAGATACAGATACCGGAAGCCGAAAAAAAACTGCTGCATATTCGTTTAATTTGAGTTATCTCCCTCTATTTGCTAAAACGTACTATGTCCACCTGTAATTGCAGACATAGGTAGATCAGTTAAGGACTTGGCGTACTATTGGGTCTTTCTTTTTTTTTTTTAAATTCTCTTTCTTGTTTTGTTAGACGACACTCGGGTTCTTGCGAGAGTACGACGAGAATAACGGTACGTCGCCGATAAGCGTGCACGCCCTCAACGCCTACGACACCATCTGGACGGTGGCGCTCACCCTGAGGAAGGCTCTGGCTGTTGATCGAAACGAGGAGGAGGAGAGTAAACTCCGGCTGCGGGAATTCCGCTACGAGGCTGGAGCGGCCACCACCGAGATGTTCATGCGACTTATCGAGAGGCTGGATTTCCTCGGGGTGTCGGTGAGCCAGAGATCGAATTCTGTAACCATTTTCTTTTTTTAAAAAAAAAAAACCATAATTATTTCGTTCGCACGGAGAGCTACTGTGTTCCAAGAAGTAGACTTGCTTACTTAATTTTGTGCAATCTAGCTGTATTGTCCGGTTCTAATTTATAGAGATTTTAATTAATTATTTTAATCTTTAAGAAACGTAATCATAAATAGCACGAGCGTGAGTTCCATGTATTGCAGATAACTTCGGTGGTTTTTTAAATAAACGATGGAGACAACAAAAACAGGCGAAGTTTATCTTAAACAGAAAAGGGAATAAATACGTGAAATTGTTGAATTTACGAAAACGCAAGAAGTATATATTTTTTTTAAAGGCACCTAACACCCCTAAAGATAAAAGTAGGGCTGTTCCTGTTGAAGAGTCCTACCTCGAATGCCAATGTCTACACCTGTACATATGTTTGATGAGGTGGCGTGTTTCTATGGTTACCGTTAACAAGCTTTGTTTCCTCCTCTGCACTGCGGGGCCTGATACTTCCGAATTCATCAGGTGACGGAAAGTCCCTACAATAACAATCTGTTTGAATATGAGCAGAAGTCCGAATCCTGGGAGGAAACAAAGGGCAATGGACCGTCTACGAAGAATGGGAAGGAATCGAGGTCGGCCTCGAACTCGAGCTCTACGTCACAACAAGTCACCACTCTACGTTCTCGGCCGTCCGCCTTCATCACGCTAAAGACCTCGCCGGCTGCTGTAAAAGCGGTGTTTACGTCACGTATTTCTGCTTCATGTCAGGTAAATACTCGTTTCTTGGGTCGTTAGAGATGAAGCGAGGGTGACAATCTGAATGGCGGTGTTTGTCTGGGGGGGGAGGGGGGCGACGAGTAAAACACGAGGCTCACATAGTCGGTTGATCGTTTCAGGGCCATGTGTCATTTAAAGGACCCGACCGGCAAGGCGTCGCAGTGGTGAAGCAAAATCAAGGTAACTTGGAGTTTACACGTTTTCGAACCCGTTTCTTTCAGCAGCTGACTCGAGTAAGGTAAAGGTAGATCAAAATCGAATCGACACCTGGGAGAGTGGGGGGATCAGGAGAACTACAAAACCAAAGTTTCCACCTAGCAAACGCTTACGTTTAGATCTGAATGTAGTTTGTGAGTTATTTTCGGTGGACACTGAATAAATTTGTTTTGTCGTTTTTCTATTTAAATTCTTCTTTCCTGTATTGTTTTGGTTTCCGCCTCGATTGGCATCATGTTATTACTTGTTATCTAAATATCTTTTTCTTCCTTATTTTGAAAATTAAACCTATAATAAATTGTAATGGTACACTAATAATAATAATATGAAGAAGAAGAAGAAGAGTTCATGACGAACACCTTGACAAATATTAACCCTTTTAGTCTTACCCAACAAACCATTGTCAGTTTGGTGTGCATTTGTTATTTCTGCTATATTTTAAATTGCAAAAATGTGTGATAACTAAATTCTAACCAATCACGATGTACTTACGATTTAAATTTAAAATTGTAGATTTCACCAGACTAAATCAGACGGTTACTATTTCTTTTCGTACTCTGTGTGCTCACTCCGAAAAATACAATTTCCATTGACGGTTTATCGTAGGTGCCGACACGCACAGGTTTGGTGTCTATAAAAATATATATTTGCAATTCCGTATACCATGTGTATATAGTCCACCTTTCTATGACTTGATCACGTAAAGCTGTAATATGCTTGTTGATGTATCAAATTTGTTTCCATTTCGCTTGTCTATGCAAAGAATATCCGCAAAAATTTGATGACGAACACAAGACGATTTTCCAGTATTTCATAAACCACCAAACTGCGTATTTAAACAAACAAACCAAAACCGTTTGTGTTTCACAAGACTATAGATGCTGCCATAAGTTATCCACTGCACCATTATTTCTCGGGGGCCAGTGCGCGTAGTTACTAATGTAGTGTGTGATGCTGTTCGCGCAAAATCGCTGGAGCTGGCGAAAGAAATCGGTAAGTGGCTCTTTATCTTGTGCCGACACTCTCGGCATACGACTAAGATATCTGGCGAGACCATTATTGCACAATGTACAAAAATCGTGATCCCACTTCGTGTTTTTCGTTATAGATATTATGACTGAAACCAATTACATTGATTTTATGTCTCTAATTTATCTGCATCAAAACAATTTTAAGAAACAGATTAATACTTTGAACATTTCGCACCTGAAATCCTACACATCTACGTCAACTGGCGCCGAAATGCTTAGAGATTCTTTAAAGTCTCCTGGTGAATTATTCGGTCTTCGGTAAAACTAAGTTATCTTTGGCGTACTTCTGCTCATTCTAATTCTATAAAACAATAAATAATTTTATTTATTTTCCATAATATATATATAATAAGGTTAGTGGCCTTTACAGCTGATCTACGGATATATATACACTGGAATCGTCTTTAATGACCGACCAAAAGATGACTTTCTGTTCATCGCGTCATCCTTCATACTAAATGCAGAATATTTGGGTTATATCCTAAACGGCCTCCATCGTTTTGATTGGTCTCCAATTTCTTCATTGTATGTTATTATTATTATTATTATTATTATTATTGATTTACCTTCAGATTCCACCAGATATCTTTTAAAACCTTTCTTATGTGCACTTAGACAAACTGCAGATATTTAGTGCTAGCTAACTATGCTTGATAATAAACAAGAATCTAGTACTATTACTTCGATCAGCCTTGCACCAAATCTTCGAATTGACCGACAGATTATTGGATTACAGCCTGTTCAGTTGATCTGTTGACTTAACGCCAATCTCTTGGAGAGTTTGTTAAAGAAAAACAACACTTTAGATGCACGATTGGGGTTGTGGAGAAATCAGGGTGGCTTCAGTGAAGCAAAAGTTCAACGTCAGTTTAAAGACAAAACAGATCTAAAGGAAGTTTCCAGAAGGCAAAGGTTTACTTTACTAAATCCTGATGATTTATGATTCATTTAAGCAGAAAGAGACAAATGTCGGGTACCTCTCGTATATACTTTGCTTATTTATTTATCTGTTTTCGACGGTTTCCAGTAATGAAGACTAAAAACATTGTCAATGTCATGATAATATCCATCAAGTTAAGAACGATGATGGTGTCTTATTTAGATAAATGACATGGTTACCGCTTCCCTACAGGCTTCATTAGGAGTTTTAAAAAATACGTAGTAACCCTTCGCTCCGGCGACTCTTTTACATCAACATCATCAGGATTTATTCCCAAGAATAAAATTTGGAATGCAAGACCACCTCAAGGTAAAATAGATCGAACCACTACAGGATGGGTACTGAATAAATAATGACACAACTGAACATCAAACACGTGACTGGCCCCCCCGATGATGGCGACAGACTGATAAAGACCGACAGAAGACGTAGGTTTATTACTTAGCTGTGCTGCTACTAATAAAGCGATTGGAAAAAGCAATTCTAAGCAAAAGTTTTTTTAGACATAAATACATATTTCTAAAAAAATAATTAAATATAATAAAAATAAATTTAACTGAAATGCAACTTTAATTCTTTTCTTCTGTTAGTAATTGTTACAGCACCACTTCCGATGATAGATTTGTTGACGTCATACTCTAATGACGCAATGATTTTTAAAGAGACAAGGTCACGTTTCTGAAGCATTTCTCTGTTAGACTTTTTCGTTGGTCGAACGTTTTAAAGACTGCAGAGTGATTAAAATAGGGCCTAACAGCGGAATAAAACAGACAGAAACAAAACAGTAACAGGAAAGAAACAGAAAGCCAGCATAGTAGAGGAGGGGAAAAAGAAAAGCACAATAGAAATTTAAAAGAAAATGGAAGTAGGAAAGGATTGTACAGGAACGTACTGAGAAAAGTATAAAAGTATATTGCGATCACTCCATCATGTAAAGGAATTGGTCGTTTGGCATTCTGGGATAATACAGGGCTGTCGAAAATTATCAGGACATCCCAGTATTATTAGCCTAGAATGCTTCGCGACGTTGGCAGCCATTTAAACGACGTAAATTTCCAGTCCACCTCATTCGGTTTTTCGGAATGAGACTCGAGGCATTAAACTACTAAAGAACCCCGAAGGCCTCTGCAAACATTTTCGCGCTCTTTCAGATATTACGAACTGTATCCTTCACGCATTATTCCACAGAAAGAACACAGGAAAAAAACATCAAACACTTTTGTTTGCTCTTTAATACCGAGCACATCGTACTGCCTGCCCTTCGTGATTGATTCCTTTTTAGATATGACTAAGTAAGTGAAGTCCCACAATCAATGCTAGGTTCATTTATAAATTTGATACCGGAAGTCAAGAAAGCTAAATAAAATCTGTTTTTTTTTTTCTTCCTTTCTAAAACAGAATAAATCATATCTATTTGCAAGATAATTACCCTACAGATATTTTAACGGGATATTTGGTATTTGGTTTGCTGATGATTTTTTTGAAAGTACCAGTTTGATACTTCAAAAAAAAAAAAGTATCTCAAAATATAATTAATTTATTAGTGTGCATACTAATGGGATCTAAAGCCGCCTCACAGTAACTTTGTGACTGATCTTTGATTAAACGAGAAATTTCCATTAAAATATTCTTTCTTGTTGCTGATTATTTTACATATTTTTGAAACTAGCAACCACAGTGCAAAGTTAGTGAATTATAATAAATGGAATAAATATAAACTCTTCTGGTGATGAAGAGTCCGGATATCTGTAGGAGAACAAGCACTTGTTTCTCACAAATAATATGGTTCCTGAGTAAGAAATTACATTATGCATAACGGATTTCATTAATACGGTTATTGTATCGAAACTAGTAACTCTTAACAATTGACAGTTCGACAAGAAAGGATTTTTATTTTTTAGTACGAAATAATGAAGTTGACATGAAAGAAAGAGAACACTACAAAAAGACGACAGGATAATTTTTAGAAAGTCTGCATGAGAATGTTTCTTTACTAGCACACAATTATCAGCTGATTACAATCCCGCTGTTCAGAGATCCATCTTCTAGGCTACGATCAAAAAGACCTTTGAGTTTATTGGCCTAAGTGGCTCGAAGGCTCTTCCTTGGGCCTAGAAATAAGAAAAAAAAACGAGTTTACAGGGTGCAAGAGATTAAAGATTAAATAATCTAAGCTATATTGTGGTCAGACGAGAGACAAATTTTGCTCAAAGACCCTAACCCACTGGGGGCTGCGGAAAGATGTAGTGGGGGTGATGAGGATGAAGTAGGAAGGTTTGTGGATATTTCAGTGGTTCTCAGGATTGGCATGGTAATCAGAATCAATGAAATTCTAGCAAAGGTAAAGCATGAAACCTTTAGGCATCGACTGATGGAATCCACTCCGGCTCATCGTGCAACAAGACAAAGGTACCGACTGCTGCTAGACTAAATAATTATTCAAGAATGTATAATTATCATGGCGGAAAGGGGGAAATAGTTTAATAAAACTGCTTTGTATGCTCTAATATAGATAGCGATGTCTCGAATATATTTCATAATAAGCATGTGGTATTCTACAGTTATGATCGACAGTTTATATGCTGGGTGACCTTAAAACATCTGCTTGTCTATTTCGTAGTACTTTTCAGAGTACATGATGCGTACACACTAAGAAAAACTGAACGTCAGCAGGTTTAATCGGTTCAGTGGAGACTGTATTAAAGAACCATTCGCAAAAACTGGCAGATCTTAGCCGAGAACTTCAAGAAGAATAGGCACCAATTCCTAAAATTCCGCTCCGGCATCTTGTGAGGAGATTCCTGAGAAGGAATGGTCAACAACAAAAAAGAGAGAGCTTACAGCGTGGTTTTAATATCCTTAACTTGAACTGTTTTTTCTTTGTTCTTTGCTGCCAGTACAGAACCGATAACCGCACGCCGCAGCAGTCGAACTCCAAAGATGTGGTGGTTTTTTGCTTGTGTTTACCGCACGATCTAATGGGTAGTGGTGCAGTACCAGCCTCTGTTTAGCGAGATTATTACTACGTCAGTGCGATGAATTCGTTACCTGCTCAAGTAAAACAGAGATGATGATCAATATTTCCATGTATGTGTACGACAAATTAACCACAGCAAATCACTATTCGCAATATTAAGCAAATTACTAACTTACAGTCCTATATATAGGTCTGTATAATCTCTCTTACTCTTAAAGGGTTTTCGTCTTTTTTTATTCTCGATTTTTATTTAAATTTCCCCCTTTTTTTGTTCGACGTAATGTGATAAGTAAAAATTTTAATTATCTTACTATTCTTGTTTATTTAAATAAGTTACTTAACACAATCGATCAGCACCGCCGCTGCGAGGTCGAAAAGTAAAAGCATTCTCTTTTTTTTTCCGTTACACGTATTTACCGAGAGAGAGAACATTAGTAATCTTCCCTGATTTGTTTTTCAATGACAGGTGGAACTATGAAGATAGTGGCGCTGTACGAACCGGACAACAACGATTCCCTAAACTTTAGTTGCGATGGTTGCGTCCCAGTTTACTGGAAAGGTGAGCCGACCGGGAGTTGTTGTGTTCTTACTAAGACAGGGCTTCTGAAGAGGCTAAGATGTAGTTTTAATCCACACCTGTTAGTCGACGAATGGTTTCTATTTGGTTTTAAAAAGTAAATTTTTGTTCCGACAAGTGTCCGCGTGATTGCGCTGCTGCTGTTGTTGTTGCATAAGATTGTGCAATACAACTTCTAATTTGCCACAGTTGTGAAGGCCATAAGGTGCGTGATATACTACTCACGTGTTGTCTACACAGTATCTCCTTCTATTGACGCAGTGTTTCAGTGGACAAAGAAACTCCGTCGACCTTGCAAGCGTCATGAAACAAGTGTTAAACCAGCTTAAAGGGGATAAAGTTTAATGGAATGGGATTCGGTTGATTTCCGCAATAGTGTCGGAATTAGAATTACTTTGTTAAACACAAGGTGAATATTCGACGAAAAAAAAAGGGGGGTTTAATAGCTACCACTGAATAAAAATTGTCTAATTGTTCTTTAGTAACTGCATTAACGGACCATCAGACCAGATCGTTCTAATGGTGCTTACTATTCTTTGGAGCTAATGCTAAATAAACACCACACAGGTTGGGGTACTCTCCTACTGTGTCGCTGTCATCAGACAAAAGGTCTTCCTGTGTATTGGAGTGTTTCGAATAATCGATGATTAGTTAGAAAAATTTAGGGGATCCATCGATTAAGTATAATTTCTTATAATCGAACAAGAACAGATGAGAATTACATTTTTTTTTTTTTTACTTTATAAAAATTTTTTAAAAATTATGAAAATTCCAAATCAAAACGATCAACGACTGTCTGATCTGTTATCAGAATAAAGGGCTCACAAAAAACCCTTTTATTTGTCACGGGAAAACTATTGCAACATATTTAAAAAAAAACAAACAAAAAAATCCTGTTCAAGAAAAAAGTATTAAATTAAGAAGTTTTGGATAACAGCACAAAACAAAACTAACTGGAAAAAATAAACTACAACTACAATTAGACTTACAGTGTACACTAATGTGTGTGTAGTGTGTGTGTGTGGGTGGGTGTGGGTGTGTGTGTGTGTGTATGTTTCCGTATGTATTGTGTGGGGTGTGTGGGTGTGTGTATGTTTCCGTATGTATGTATGTGTGTGTGTGTGTATGTTTCCATATGTATTGTGTGGGGTGTGTGGGTGTGTGTAGGTTCCGTATGTATGTGTGTGTGTGTGTGTGTATGTTTCCGTATGTATTGTGTGGGGTGTGTGTGTGTGTGTGTATGTTTCCGTATGTATGTGTGTGTGTGTGTGTGTGGGTGTGTGTATGTTTCCGTATGTATTGTGTGGGGTGTGTGGGTGTGTGTATGTTTCCGTATGTATGTATGTGTGTGTGTGTGTGTGGGTGTGTGTGTGTGTGTAATGTGGGTGGGTGTGTGTATGTTTCCGTATGTATGTGTGTGGGTGTGTGTATTTTAACGGCGCAAATTATAGAAACATACTAATAGAACTAAAGACATCAATTTACTAACAGCAACGATAATGTGTTAATGACAATTAAACACAAAAAGAATACGATATAGTAAATACCAAAACGCAGTATCATTTTAGGAATTAGGAAAAAAAAATTAACATTTTGCATGCAGCTCTTTTGTGTCGCTATAGTCAGGGTACTCGGCGGAGCACGTGATCGAGTACTGTGATGACGGAATATTCAGCAATTAAATTGCAAACGTCTTCGAAACATTGCCAAGTGTCGCCAGGGAACAGTCAAAACTCTTGGAACACTTCGGAATTTAAATAATTCTACACAGGCTGTTTTAAAATTCATATTTCGTGTCGGTGCATATGTGCAATTCCCAAAAGAAGTATACAACTGAAGTAAATGTAGCGGAAAATATCACAGAAAAGAGATAATAAAAAAAAAAGAAATTGACTGCGAAATTATTCATCATGAATAAAAAATAAGTCTGGTATTTAGGTTAAGAATATTAAAAAATTTATTAAAATAATTGACCGATTTCCCATTCGAATGCATATTTTCAGTAGATCTGTTTAAAATTATAAGAAAATATAGTCGATCAACACCGAAAAATGATTTCCTAGTTTGGCCGGATCTATTCCAGGTTCCCAACAATAGCGTAAATGGTTTGTGACCATCATAAATGTTTCTCTCTTATCTCCCTTCATTCGTAAATTTTTCTTTTCATTATTGAGAAAATGTTTTCAACAGAATAAAATTTACCCTTAATACATTTTACTTTCCAACTTTAGCTGGCATTTAGAATTATTTTCTAAACTTTATGATGAATAAGGTATATGAGAAAAACAATGAACATGAATATAACTTTAAAACAAAATTTTAAAAATAATTATTTACCTACATAATGTAATTTCGAGACGCGCTCGCTGAAAGTAGATGTCTTTTAAATAAGTTGGTGAAGTCTGTGTGGTTTGTTTCAGTTTTATTGGCTATTGAACTTCAGACTTGGTATAACATGTTTGCACTTAAATAACAGAAGCACTACATACAAATTTCATAGTTAAGAAAATAGTTTTAATGAGTTGTTCAGTTAAAAAAAGCAGAATATCAGGTTACGGGTAAGTGCCTTTATTCCCATCACCTGATGTGTCTCATATTTTGCATAAATTTTGATTGCAAATCATTCAAAACATTGATGATTATATTCTAACGACTAAAGGTAACAAGCGGAGAATAAATTAGAATTACATATATATTTTAATGTTGATGGCAGAAGTGATGGTCAGAAGGATACGTGCTATTTTGAGCACTCTGTCACATGAAGGACTTATCAAGTTATGTTATCCAACCTAACAACATGATTTTAGAAAAGCAAAATTCCTGAAAAGTGGGGTTAGAAGAAAAACATTCTGGTACGTAACATACTCAGCTTACAGAATGCAAACAGAATGATCCTGTTCATGGAAAGCGAGCAGCATCTTAAGATGTGTATTTAAGAAAAGCGGATATGATCCACTTACGTTTTGCTTCTACTGAAAAAAAAATATGTGAATTTTTATCTATTTTTTTATTACTTTATTATGGAAAAGCTGGCACCATCGCCTCGAATGTTTCAGTATTGTGCAGAGGCCGGACGTTTAGAATGGGAACAAGATAAAAATTCATCTTTGCTTAATGTTTAATAATTTTTACTGGACGGTCTTCGCATTAGTTCGACCATGAAAGAGAGGAACTGCTCGGTATATCTGGTCCATGACGGTCATCAAAGAATAAGTTGCGATGACATTCGGGCCGGTGAAAGGATCTTCAGATGAAAGCCAAAGCAGTTTTAACCGCCTTTTGAGATTACCTCTTAAAACTGCCGGGCCTAGTCTGTCTCCGAGGATAATATTCCTCTTGGAAATGTTCTCAAAACGAAATGCTTATTTCGAAAACGTCAGTCGATATTTCTTATGAAAGCCCTCTTTCGAATTCCTGAAAGCGAATACCAACCGAAGTCAGATATCCCCCTGCTCCTTATTCAGAGAGTTGCTGGTATTACTGCATAATTTTTATCTGAAGCATGCAGCTTTCTTTAGCTGACGTCTATTCACTTCGGATGATCTTGTTGTCCGCCGATTCCTTTTGACTACGGTCGGCAATAGGATCGGTTAGACAAACCGACATGTGATGCGAAATGTTTACAACTCCGCTCTAGCTGTTCACGAATTGTTTCGGTCAGTTCTGGTTCCCCTGTTTTGGAAAGACGTGAAGGGTTATTTTGCCGAACAAAGTTCTAAACTTGTCTAAAGCATAAGATTTGATATAATTACAAAAACTTCATCTAATAGTTTGTCAAAACGTAGATAACTATATTTATTTATCTGTAGCTCGGGAGATTATGCATGAATCCGGGTCACGCTGACATCAGATTTATATTTTATACCTAAAATTGTTTTCTGTTGATATTTAAAATTTCGCTTTAACTCTTTCGCTGCCCTTAATCTCTCCGGAATAATAAGGAACGAAGTCGAATCTGGACTTCGGCTGGTTCAAGACAGGCACCAGCGTGATCACCTTTTCTGCCATCGTAAGACAGTGTTGCCTGTATCTCTGGTTATATGAAGACTGATCATTCCATCCATTAAGGGAGCGAGTGAAAATTTTAGCTTCACAAATTTTTTTTTTTTTTTTTTTTTGTAAAATGTTATTTTTACTGTAAAAATATATTTCTCGGTTATTCACACAACGGAGTTTCTGTTTTCAAACATTATTCATGAAATAAACAAATAGATTGTTTTAGTAAACATTTTCAAGTTGCTTTTCTTTGACTATCTTCCGGAAAAAAAAAAACCAAAACATTCATTTTCGTCCAAATTGCATTTCCTCTTTTCTTCTAAAAAATCTTAAAGAATCCAAAGTCATAAGATGTTTTGGTTTAAGGTCTAACTTTTTGTTCTTTGTGAAAAACTCCAAATTTTAGAATTCACTTTCCAGATATGTCGTTTTCAGAAATAATGAGTTGAAACTTAAAAAATACACACACACACACATACTCTGCTGAGATTGCTCCAGGAAGTGAAATATAATTAAAATTTTATAAACGGTTCAGAATAGTATTCCAGATCGAAGCCGCAGAATTTTCACATATTCTGCTAAATAAATATCGACCCTTACATCGTATCCAAATCAGAAAATACCCAATCAGTCACTACATGAAAATTTCGTTATCAGCTTTTTTTTCAACATTATAATTTTAATGGAAATGTTTTATCCGAAAACAAACCAAAAAAATCTTTAAAAGTCAGATGAATTATGTATCAGAACATGGAAATCATGGATTGTAACATTATCACTTTGAAGTTTCACATAATCGACGCAGAAAGTTATATCTATGAATCTAAAATCTGGCTAATACCCAAACCATGATGTTATCGTCATCCGATATTGTTTTTAACCGCTAATTTGTTTGTTAGCTGATATTCTGCATAAATGTTAATGCACGACATATTGATGAGAGCTACTGCTTTTCGTAGAAGATGAAAGCGCAACCCAAAATCAAATTTCATATGAAACAAAGTTGTGGTCCATTATTGCTGCTCATGAAGCTGTTTACTCCCAACGATACTTGTGGAAGTTGTTATAGGGATGGTGTGCGAGCAACTATTATAGAATTACGTCAATTGGGATCATAGAGGGTCAAGAAAAACCCACGAATTGGGATGATGAGGTGCTGATGTTAAAGAGAGGAGACTTTTTTCTTGAAAGGTAGTCAACTGACCTCTTACCATAAATCCTAGTATCTCAACCTCTACCACCTAAAGATTGAGGTTAGACTGATTGGCTGAGTAGCAGCTGGAAGGCCCTTGCTCGTACGTGACAGGAAGGAAACGACTTGGCTGAGCTAAACAGTATCAGAACTACACCCTGAGCCAATGGTGCAGTGTATTGTGGACAGATGACGGCAGGCTTAACTCTCAGAGAAGTACCAGATCTGTGATTACTCTACAGTAAAGCTTGATAGTGGAAATACAAAAGTATGGACTTATTTTGATAGCGATTTGGTTGGCTGATCACTCGATAAGAATTTTGGGCGGATTTTTTGTTTACATCTAAACTAGCTGTTCTATGCATGGCATTAGCTTTTATGAATTAATTCGAAATTCACGTGTAAACGTATCGAAATCAAACTCAAACGGAAAAAAAAAATAAGTGAAATGTTTTACAACTAAAATTAGAAAACTTTGAAATAAAGTGACGAACTTTCTTCGTCTTGGCGAGCACGTAGCCAACTTACGGATGCTCTCGAATGCAAGATTAGAGTTTTCTGAAACAAATCCTGATAGGCCGGCGACACACTATTTCAACACCAGTCCAATAATAGCACCATCTACAAATATTGCGGATGCCAGCGTGTAGCAAGAATTTACTGTCCCTTTTGAGTAGCTGCTAAACATTTATATACTTTTTTAAAAATTTTCTTTCAGGTAACAGGGTGCCACACGATAAGAACATAATCGTAACGAGACAGAAATCCATCGATTCTACCACCTTCTTTACTGTGTGCGCTCTTTGTGTTTTTGGTATCATTATGGCTTTAGTTTTTCTCTGCTTCAACCTTTACTACCGAAGTCTTAAGTAAGTATAAACAATACCTGTTCTGGCAGTTCATCACCAAAAACGGAAAGATCAGACAATTCGTGTGTTATTTGCAAGTATAGATAAGTTTAAATTTCGGATAAGTTAATTTATCATCGTTGAAATACCACATTTGCGATGTCTTTGGAGAGAAAGGTTCAAATCGTACTTAATAAAAGCAAATATATTGAACTAATTAATACCCACACATTAACATTTTATGATTTGCTTAGTCTGTTACCGAAAAGCTGAAATAACCCTGACTTTTATTTTTAAAATTAAAAAAAGAAACAAGCAAATTAAACCGAAGAAATTTTAAGAAAACAAAATCCCATCATTTAAATCTCTTTTCCTTTTCGGTTTTCATTTATTCAAACACTAATTTGGTGATGTATTTGTCATGACAATTACTTTAGTTTCGTATAAAACAAAAATTAAAATCCTTTTAATTAAACTTAATAATTCGTAAGTCTTTTTTTTTTATTCTTTTTTCAGTTTTCAATTTTTAAAAGAAATCGAATTAATAAAAATTCCTTTTCAAACTTCAGGTCTGCTCGTGTTTATTGTTTAAATATATATATATTTTTTAAATTGTACAGATTACTCCGTTTTTTTACTGTTAAAAAATCCATTTTTAATTGTAATAGTTCTCTTTCTAAATAATACATCCGCAACGAACATTCCCTCCCTATCCAGTCTTTCACTTATTTTTCCATTTGTTTATCTATTTTAAATCTTTTCCTTTAAAACAATTCAGCTTACAATATTTGTTAAGCTAGAGTCTGTCAGATCTTTTGTTTCAGATCACAAAATACATAAATGAGTTAAGCGAATAATACAAAACTCGTTAGTTCACGCAACCAGCCACCAGATGAAAAACTCATATTGTAGGGAAAATCGGGCTCATTTATCACATACTACTTCATTTTGTTCTGCAAAGAGACTTTATATATATAGACATAATTAACGAATATCTTTTTAAGTATGGACTCATTCTCATCCTAGCATAGTCAAGTTATCAGTAGCATTTTTAATAATGTTTAGTAGATGCTTTCTTGAGACTATCTGCTCTGCATAAAGAGCTGATTGTTTTAGAGGGCAGTGCCGGTTGTCCAACCTTTACTGCGCCATAGTAAGTCTACAACATTTTACATTCGTTATCCTGATATATAAGTTGTAAATTTGATTTATTTTAAATAAAAAGTTATTAATTTCGTTGGAAAGTAATACAAAGTTGAACGTTAATTAGTTTTAAACATTAACGCAAAACAGTAAAACACTTAACCACATTGCTGGGTATAATCTATAAGCTCTGTTTAATATTTAAATCATAAATCAGCCGATTTTCCAAAAAATCAATAAATATTTTACTTATGAACTAAGCGAAGGTAACCACAGTCTCAGAATAACAAACAGGTGCGTCCTTGAAACTGCGGAATTGAAAATGTACTTGTACTGCGAGAGTGACTCACATTATACATAATCCAGCGTGCGAATTACCTGAAACAGAAGCAAACAAAAACTGCATAAATAGAATAATAAACAGATATAAAAGATTTTAAGGTGCCTTTAACCCTCCAGCTACGGCGCTGGTTTATAACAACTGTTATGACGACGGACTTTGTCGCACGCAGGGACGCGAAATGTTCATTATTGCATAGAAGACACAACGGACTCCCAGCAGGTTTTAAATTGGCGGGGCAAACAGCCTCGGTCTCCCTTCGTTGTTCTCAACTGTAGTGACAAAAGTATTACTTCATTTCTCTTTCCAAATGTCTATTTCTCTTGATGTCGTCTCTCCGATGTCTGCAAAAAATTCGTCAAGGACTGCAAAGAAGAATCTTCGGGTGATTCCTCATCAAAGCGAACTCTCCTCTCGAGGCTGTGTGAAAGTGTTCCTCCGGGTTCCGTTGAAAACAAGGACCGACTTATCTCGTCGCATTTATTGGTCTTTGGGGCTGATATCTTTTCTTTTTCCTCCCCGTCTCGCAGATACATCAAGTTGTCCAGCCCTATTTTAAACAACGTCGCGGTTATCGGCTGCATTCAAGTCTACCTGGCCGTGGTTCTTCTTGGGTTTGATGAAAACACCTTGCGGAGTCACTTCTACCCGTTCGTTTGTACGGTAGGTATTTTCAAATCCTTGCCCCGCCCCCCCCCGCCCGTTTTTCGGCCTAATTCCACAATAAATTTACAGAAGCCACCAGTCGCCGCCCCAGATCGCCACGAGACATAGGTAAAATTCACGATGGCGGCCAACAATCAAACTCGCCCGACACGCGTCACTCGACATAATTCGGATTTCTCGTCTAAGTGTCCCCACGTGATTAATGCAAAGTCTTCGCATGTTCTGGTTTCTGATTTATTCCTTATGTATTTATTTGTCAAAGACAATGTTCTCTAGTCAAAACAATATTACAAAGCGGTACATTCATCGGTGTTCGCCACCTCATCGTTCTATAGCTGCATCTCCCCAGAGAAACTACTGCATGTGAAGGGGCCCTACCAATATGGAAACGAGGCTTAGTTGGTTTTTATTATGGCAAAAGACGAATTTTCCCATTGTACGCACACCGATCACCTGGTATTAGGCTGAGAACAGAAGGTGACGTAATAAGTGCTGTGAGAATCTTTCAAACATTTGACAATTGTATTAACGATGCTGATGAGATTCCTCAGACTTGTTGCGCCCTCGCTAACGTGAGGCGCCTTCGAACATTTATCCATACATAATTCTTTTAAAGGCCTTCCTCTGGGCGCTCCGTCTGCGGAAAGTAATTCCATCCCCGACTGTTGCCCTTCCGACCGTCGCAGGTGAGCTCACCTGTCTGACGAACCCGAACCACACCACTTATCGCCAATCGCTGCGGGGGTCTCGATCTCGCACGTGCCCTCCTCGGTCGAACCACTACAAGCACTCAGCTGGCCTGTTCAAACGTTTTAAACTAACTTTATTTACCCGCTGGTTTCCCCCCCCTAAAATATGACATCTCGTTTGCGTTACCACAGATCATTGCGAGCCGTTTATCAAACAAAAATGTCGTTTTTCCGAGGCTCCGTGCCAAAGAACAAATCCGAAACGTTAACCTGACCAGAATTTTGGCAGCAGCCGTTTTTATTGACGGTACTGTAAACGTTTGCAGTTCTCGAGAGTTTCGTCAATCGCCATTCGTTAAAAACTGACCGTTGATGTGGTGATCGATCACCGTAAGGTTCTATAGCTTCAGTTCAAACAACTTCTATATTTGCCTTTCATGACCGGCGCAGTAGGACCGCGTGGATTTGTTCCGCGATCTGCGGTTCCCTGCCATTAGGTCAGCCGCTCTTCACAACCCGGATAGTGTTTCGGCTCCCAGCCTATGCCAATGGTCAGGTTCACCAGGAGGTAAAACAGCTTTGTCTCTTTCCACGCAGAAGATACGGTTGATATATTTACCCGTTTTTTTCTTTATATTTGCGGAGGTTTTGATCTTGACGGCCTTCTTTCCAGCTAGATATTTTATACAAGAACGATAACTCACTACTTCCTTACAAAGTACAAACGCTTAACTCCCTTTGCATTTTTTTTTTTGCGAAGAGCGTGGACCCGCCGCCGCTGACGGGAGATGCGTAAGGCGCTGTTGGAGAAACAAGAGCTATCTATATTTCGAATCCCGTGTAAAGTTTGAATAATTTCTACTTTCACAGTGGCCGCAAATACTTTGAAAAGGAACCCTGACGAGGTTTAATTTAAAACTCGGTAGAGGATCAGTGAGGCTGAGCTTGCTTCGATGAGTAAGAAAGAAATTTAAAACGCAGGGAGTATTTTAAAAAATGCGTCTATTTACACTCTCTTTTCATTTTGCACACCCGACCCGACTGGGTCGAGATATCTGAGAGAGCGTTGACAATAACACCAGCCCGCCGACAGGCGCCTGCTGCATCCACGCGCAGCAGTTATCCGCCCTTGTTTCGATGTCGGAACCTCTAGTTTTCACATCCTATTCTCTAACTTATGATTCTCGCGCCTGTAACGGCACTCGAGACTTAAATGGTAGTTACTTTGCTTTATTTATCTATTTTTGACATTCGCTTTTACTATTCAACGATTTACGCCATACGGATTGGCGGTGTGAGTAATTCGATTTCACGTCACTCGCCATAATTATCTATAACACCTTTTAAAGGGCGAGTTTATCCGTGATTTTCGTACTTTACACTCGCTGCCTCTATAAGGGCCGACTCCTCTTCCTAGAAAATAATACACAGAAAGAAAATATTTCCCAATTTGTCCGGGGTCGGATAACTAAAGGTTTTCAAGTCTATTAACCGTTTTGCTACCAATGTTTAAAAGGTTAACCGCCGAAGTAATTCGTCTTCTGCATTCCAACTTCCCGGATGCCTTCCTACAATCCCCTATTCCACGGAATGGTAGGCAGGCCGTCTGCTCGTCAACTATCTTTTTTCTCTTCAAATGTTACAGCTTCGAAATGGGTCCTTCTGTGATCTGAGCTTTACCGGAGTGGTCGCCGGGCGGATGGCACTGGCGACATCATATCTGATGGGCTGCAAACTTCTCCATCCTCTCGACTCCCCCCCCCCCCGTGTCCGCATTTCGTCAAGAAATTCCCGATCTACAGAAAAGCAATGCGACCTGATGACGCACATCTAGAACCACGCGGACGACGCACTGTCGATCACAGTTGCTTCTTTGAACCTCTCTATAAATCCCACTGAACACCTAGAAGACCAACCTGACAGGCAACTAAGAAACTCCCCAAATCGGCAAAAGAAAAATCTGAATAAGATCCGTTTTCGCTTTACACGAGAAACGGTCAAAAAGAACGTGCTGAGAAAAAGGCTGTAACGGCCACGAGAGGAGGATGCGGGAGGAAATCGCTGTAGATAACCCGAACCGTTTCTTCTAGAATAAGAATTAGGTAGTTGTACACGCGGTCCGCACAACCATATCCCCCCCAAAAAAAACTCTTCTACCTTTTGACTGGCTTTTGATAGATTACCGCCTTTAAGAGCAACGTTTTCAAAAATTAATTAATAAATAAATAAATTGAACAGTGACTTAAAAACAACTAAATATTGCTTTCTGAAATTTCCTTTTTAGTCTCGGGCTTTTCTGTTTGCTGCGGGATTTTCTCTTTCGTTCGGCGCCATGTTCACCAAGACGTACAGGGTTCATCAGATTTTCACCAGAGCGAACAGCGGCCTAATCAAAAGTAAGGTAAGACTGGAACGAGGCTGGTGTTTTTATAAAGGTGCCGCTAAGCACCGGGAAGAGCCTGAAACTCTCCAATTTACTTGCAGACGTTTTGGAAAAACATCCCAATTATTATTATTATTTTTTTAAACTTTAATTTTGCGGTCACGAGGGCAGAATTCTTCAGAGGAGAAGTTTTTCTTTTTTTTTTAAGGTTCTTTACGAATGTCAGTCGCAATGGGTGGCGAGTTCGATCGTCAATCCTCGTGTCGCGGGTTCGATCCCCCGGTGGTGTCGGAGGCTCGTGCTGCTGATGAGGGCCAAAGATGCCCGAAACAGCTGTACAACAGCCCTCTCCTCTGGACGCTGACATACACCTCGACCCCCAGCCCCGAGCTCCTCTCGAGGTGCCCAGGCGACCTACGCGATATCGCACAAGCGAAGTGACGAAAGTCAGTAAAATAAATGTGGAAAGATTTCTCATTGTCTGATCCTCTTATCTAATATTGGGCAGTAAAATTACCACTTCCCCACAATTATAACAGAGTCAGCCATTACTGGGAGGAGGGCTCAGCGTGTATAATCACTGATTCGATATCAATTAAGAACGACATGAAATTTTTAAAAAAATATATTATCCATTTCAAGATTCTCTGAATACACTACAAGAATCACTCGGCAGGTATTAAATATTCTTGAACCTATTAATAAAGATAAATGTTCTAATAATTGCATCTTTCAAAAACAAATACATCTGTACTTGTTCTTTAATGGCTGCCAAGAAGAATCAGAATATTTTTACGTGGTATTTATATGAAACTAAATGTGAAGGAAAGTAAATTTCACGTAGAGACAATCCTTCATTCCTGTGTTCATCTACAAACATTAAGACAATTATATAGTTTGAAGTAATTTTAAGTAGCCTAAACTTAGCTCATAAAAATGTTACTTCGTTGAGATTTGACATTGCATCATCAGAATGTTAGTCAGAAAGAGCAGGTATGGAAGAGCGACTAATACAGACAATTTTCCCAAATATAACTGTTTTCTAAAGTTTTATATAATAAATTGTAGAATGCCGTGCTGAAATATTTGGTGGAAACACCACGTATAGATTCGATTTAGCTTCATCCAGTCTACATTGCCTCAAACCGATTATAGTAAAACAGTCCGTCTATTCCAGTAAATTCGCCGTTCATTGATTTTCCGTGAGAAATAAGGATAAAGATATTAAAGGTCTACAATATTATTACAGTCATTTGCACCTAAAATGTAAGCATCTTACGTGCACAGGTCTTCAGCTAGGATATTAAATTTTCTTGTGCAAATCAGAATTTACCACATAGACTAGAAGGGAAAGAATCCGATAACAGAAAGAATGGCACATTCAGAGTCAATAACATTGTAGCGCTACGGCGGGGGCCCTGACAGCAGAAATATAAGATTAGATCTACAGCATTGGGGGGCGATGATTTGTCAGCGTAAGGAGTAGGAGGTACAGGCTGTGAAGTCTGTCTAAAAGCAATCAGTTACCTAGACGAGCAGAAAAAATTCTAGAGGGTCCAGCAACAAAAAAAAGGAAAGATTTTCTAAATGTGTGGGTACTAATGCGGGGCTCGGAGCGTCAGTTATTTACCTTAGGTGATTAAGATAAGCTGCCGTATAAAGGAGGGAAAAAAATAAATAGATGATTTGTTTTACATTAACAGCGTGGCGGGTTTTTAGGTCCAAGCCTCTTAAAGCTGAATATACTCCGCGTTGTAGGAACTGTTTGTTGTTTTTAAAGGTTTTTTGTTAGTTTTGCTGTGAATGCACACAATGCTGGGAGGGCGGTCATGTCAGGACGTAAAGTTGAATTTAAAGTATTTGATATTCGTTAGATTCAAAATGATCACTTCATCTTTAATGACCGCCATAAGAAAGCACATTTTGTTTCCGTTCTTTTTTGTTTTTTTTTCTGTTTTCTTTTCAGTTGCTACGAGACAAGCAACTACTGTTCATCATTGGAGCTCTCCTGGTCGTAGACTCTTGCATTATATCTGTGTGGGCAATGGTGGACCCCATGCATCAAGAGATCACAAATCTTTCATCACTGGTAAATCATATTATTTATTTAAGTCCTTTATGTATATATATAACGTAACTAAGCTGCGGGTAAAGTCTATTATTATTGGGAGTTCGTTGGCGGATGAAGGGTTTTCCCGCTATGGCTGATGGCTGACGTTTGGCAGATCTCCGATAACAAGGCGTCGTTTCGGTCTCTTGGCGCCGATCCGTCGGTGTGAATATATATATATATTTTTTTTCCAGGAGCAATGGCTTTTCCATTAGGTTCCCGCTGTACTTTCGTGTAGTAACCAGCTCCACGGCTGCTCACCCTTGAAGAGGGTGGGTTCGAGGCCGGCCGAGACTTGGTAACTGGTTCGACAACAGAAACGGTACCAATCGCCCTAGTGCGCTGTTAGGCGCTGGAACAACGGAGGTATCAGGTCGTTACAAAAGTTTTGCCGGTTTTTATATTACGTTAATTAGGTGTTCATTTTTTTTTTTTGCCTGCTTGCGGAAGTGCATGAAGATAAGTTATATGTCGTTTTGTAGCCTGCGCTCTAACATACATTATGCAAAACCTACCTTTTTAAAATCATGAAATGGATATTTGTTTTAGGGTTCTGAGTGAAACAGGGATAGAAAAGCTTTTCGTGCCATTTTGCTTCACGGGTTCAAACCGGGCCACAAAGCGAGGGAGGTAACTCGTAACATTAAGCAAACGTGGGGAGAGGTCACAACAAATGAATGCACAGTACAACGATGGTTTGCAAAGTTTCGATCAGGAGATGTGAGCCTCGAAGATGAGGAATGTACCGGACATCCTTCCAGCTGTGATGACGACTGTCTCAAAGCTTCAGTTGGAGCCGATCCAAGAAAAACAGTGCGAGAAATTGCTGGAGAACTCGACGTAAGCACTGCAACTGTTTCCCGGCATCTTGACGAAATCGGACAGGTGAAGAGGCTTGACAGGTGGGCGCCTCACGAGTTGAATGAACAACAACAAAATCTTCAGTTGGAGATCTGCTCTTCGCTTATCATAAGAAACAAAAAAGACCCATTTCTTGACCGAATCATTACGTGTGGTGAAAAGTGAACCGTTTAAGACAATCGCAAACGATCGGCGCAGTGGCTCGACAGAGACAAGGCGCCTAACCACATTCCAAAACCCAGGCTCCACCCAAAGAAGGTCATGGTCACTGTCTGGTGGACTGCAACTGGTGTCATCCACTATAACTTCTTGCAACCTGAAGAAACCATCACAGCTGAAAGGTACTGTTGTGAATTAAACGATGTTCATCAGAAACTCTCCAAATGACAGCTGGCACTGATGAATCGAAGAAGCCCAATCCTGCTCCACGACAATGCTCGTCCTCACGACTCTTCAGAAACTGAACACATATAGGGACGAAGTTCTCCCTCACCCAGCCTATTCGCCAGACATTTCTCCCACAGACTATCACACCTTTTAAAACACCTCAGCAGCTTCCTCCTCATGAAATCCTTTTCCAACCATGCAACAATCAAAACTGCCTTCCAACAGTTTATTGACTCCATAATTCCAGATTTTTTTCAAAATGGTCTAAATGTGCTTGTTACCTGTTGGCAGACGTGTAATGATTGTAATGGAACTTACTGTGGTCAATAAACTTCACCTTCAGCAGCATATGGAGTGTCATTGTTGCGGTAAAAAAAAATCCGACAAAACGTTTGTAACAACCTAGTAATTACGAAAGACTAGATGGACAAGGATGAAAATCGCAACACGTTTATTAACATTTAATGATAACAGTAAACGGCACGTGTCATTTAAAGCCTTTTGTTGATAAAGACAAACCTTTAGGTTATTCGTCATGTGTCTTGGCGTTGTTGTTCTGGAACAAAACCCTGCTGCCAGTTAATGACTAGGATGACTGTTCCATCTACCTATGCTCAGTCATTTGACCATAAACAAGACAATGGAAGTCCTTAAACCAGCCATGATTTCTCCCCGCTGGTATTATATTGCTTCATCTGTGCTGCTCAAAACAGCCCTCGATTCGACACCGCTAATCACGTAACCTGCCTGCACCAAACCTTCGGGATAAAACCTTAGACCCGCGATTAACGATCTGGACCTTATCCGGGTTTATCGAGTGTTGCAATGAAAATTGCTCAAACTTAGACCAGCTTATGAACGTCATGTGAGTTCTGACGATTCGTCTGAACATCAGAGATCCTCAGACTGCTATAAAGCGTTGGTCATCCGTTTATCGTGAGCAGCGGAAGTGGCTTCTCTTCTGGGCTCGTTCGTTGAAGCCTTTGGTCTGCGGGTAGCGGGTATGCAGTTGGCTAATACTGACTGCCGTGCTACAATCTGCCGGAGTGCCCTTGGTCATGTGACTTGTGTCTGCGGACTTATATCGCAGCCATTTTTTGTACCCATAAAAGAGCAGGTACATCAGAATTCATGTTCCCGCATGGCGATATGGTTTCTGAGACCGAGAACTTATGCGCGGCTATTGTATGATTTGCATGTGTTTTTCTACATTATTAGATTTTTTAACCTCTAAATCGACAGCCAATAGGGGGCCGTCTACATTTTGATCACGCAATAATAATAAAAGATAAAAACAATATGGTATTTTGCAGTGCCATTTCAAGTCTAATACTTACTCGTTTTGGTTTACGAGAAACAGTTTTGATTTTATTTTTCAACACACTATTTCCAAAAAAAAAGATTTTGCATATATTTTAATTGATCTCGTATCGATCCTAACACCGCTTTCTAACTGTATACACGATCATTTACAGCCATCTGACATGGACGACGACGTAGTCTATATATCGCAGCTGTCCCGCTGCCATTCCTTCCACCTGGAAAAATGGATGGGAGCTTTCTACGCATACAAAGGTCTCCTGTTGGTGTTCGGCGTCTACATGGCCTGGGAGACTCGCAGCGTGAAAATCCCCGTCCTCAACGACTCGCAGTACATCGGCCTGAACGTGTACAACGTGGTTCTGATGAGTACCCTGGTAGTAGTGCTGTCCAACATCATCTCCGACCAACCCACCTTGGCTTTCGCTATCCAGTCAGCCTTCATCTTCCTGTCCACCACGGGCACCTTATGCCTCCTATTTGTGCCTAAAGTAAGTCGCCCCTCTCCCCCCGCCGCCGCTAGCGAGGAGCAGTCCTCCATCAGCAGAACTAAACGTCGTTTTCATACTTTTTGCATTTTTTTCTGTGTGCGCCAAAAACAGCCGTTTGAATCCGGAATATTCCAGGTTAACGAAACCATTCCAGATCGCAAAGACTTTCGAGAATTAGATACGTCAGCAAGCCATTCTTCGTAGAATGTCACCGTTAACCCTGACACGTTCAAACCGAAATCAGCCCAGCTCTCTCTCTGCGATGACGTCATCTCACTATAATGAGGTCATCTCTCTGTAATGACGCAATATCCATTTCTCTAATGACGTCAAATCTCTCTCTGTGATGACGTCATCTCTCTCTGTGTGATGACGTCATCTCTCTCTCTCTCTGAGATTTTTTACCCCATTAAATAGGTCCATTTACCTGCCGTTCTCCATGTCTGACAGTAATTGGACAACACAGCTTCCGTTCGCTTTTTCATGTCTTCCTTCGCTCAGGTCCTGTCCCTTACTGCCAAACATTTCAAACTAAGCTGGGTTTTATCACCTACCGCTACAGTTTCTGAGTTTCGTGCCCCCCCCCTTGGCCCTAACAAGACGCAGTTTTAGAAGAGAGTTTCTAGGACAGAAACCTCGGCACACGCGCACGTGATCGCGGACCTCTACTATATCGGTGGTCGCCTTGTGATAGCCGTGTTTTGCACGTGACATAAAAATTCATCAGGAACCTACCCTGAGTGACCTGTACAAAATACCCAGGTACTCAGCTACATGGGTTTATAGATCCCAGGTGTCAGACCGGAAACAACCGCCATGGTGCGCACACGAGGTACCTGGCCCCCAAAACCGCCACTTCCTCGCTATGGGTTCTTTGTCCCGCGAAATCGTTCCTTTCTGACTGTCGACTCGCCCCGCACATTGTAACGAGGTAAGTAGATCTCTAACAATGACCTGGGCGAACACCATAAGTCACGTGTCACAACAAAACGAATTAGTAGTCCCAGCTGTTTCCGCTACACTATAAACCGTGTCCATCTGTTTCGGCGCGTGCGAGGTTTCTGGAAGCGTAGACACCTGATCCACTTAGAAAGTGGATTATAAACGCGGGGATTTACCGAAAGACAAAAAATGGATTTTAAAAACAGCTTTCCCCTTTTCTTTCTTTGATCCGTCCGTGTTGCTCGGCTTAGGTTTTTCCCTCTTGAATCTCAGTTCCTCTGCCGCTAATTTTTGTTTCTTTAATATATATATATATATTTCATTAAAAATGCCGTGTGTTTAATGGACGCACGCAAAATGATTATCAGCGGATTATCCTGGAAAGTAGCGGACTTGTCCCCTTTCAGGGAGAACCGTGCGATCTGGGTAACGTCACAGGAAACGAATTGCAAACCGGAGCGTCTGGTTGATGTACTCAGTCCTGTAATATTTGTTGGAAATGAATAATCGCAAAAGTAAAGGTAGAATGTTCGCCGGAAGCGCCATTTATTTCCCATGATGCCGTTTCCATCATGAGAAACATCGCGATTTCGTTTGTAACATGAGATTCCAGTACGTTATAGGAGGTTTCCTAATGTTACTACGGACGCTGCAAATTTCATTTTAATGGACCACACGGAATCAGCTTACCTTTTATCAGGCACTGGAGAAAGAGAGAGAGAGAGAGAGAGAGAGAGATCCCTGGGGAAATGTTAGCTTCCACATGCAGGCCAAGGATTTCATTTTTATCGAAAAACTGAGAAGTCAGGGGAGTTAACTCGGCTTCAATTTTTGTGAAAATAATTGTCATTTGCTTTTGCTATGAAGTAACCCCCCTTCCGCCTAGTTTTACTTTATATACAATTTTTTTAAAAAAAATTTTCTGCAAACTAATGCTTTGAATTATTTACCTTTTACACTTTAAATCTGCGTTTTATATAAAGCTAAATAATTTTGAATAAGTATATCACTGTGCTAAGAATAATATATATTAACCATTCTTTACAGTGTTCTTCCTTCTTATCTCAAAGAGAATTTTTCAAAATGGAGGAGAGAAAATCCCTCAGAATCTTGGGATTTGTCGTTTTATTTTTATTCCAGATTTATGCAATTATCACTACAAAGGGAAACACTGTAATCACGGCTTCCGGCATCACGGTTCAAGGTAACAATATCCGACGATTTGCTGTTGACAACCGGAAAGAGCTGCACTACCGAGCGGAAGTGCAGAACAGAGCTTACAAGAGAGAACTTTTAGCGGTAAGTGTATTACCATGTTAAGAGTGAAATTTAGTACATGCATATTTTTTTTCTAAAAAAAGGGAAAAATTTTTACAAAGTAATAATTTTCATCGTTAACTTGCGAACTTGTACTTTTCAAAACATCCCGTTGAACATTATTTAAGTTAAGCAAATAAATAAAGTAAAAAATAAAAAAAATTCTATGAACATAGACGTTTTTGGAGGCATGACTGACATAGGGCCCCCCAAAATTTAATAAGTTTGGCATGGTATTTACACGGAATTAAATATGATAAATAGTGCCGTGTAAATACCACGAGATTTTGTGTTGTTGTTGCTTTTTTTTAAACCAGTTCTAAAGATGCAGATAACTTTATTCCCAGCGAATTTTGTTGCAATCAGGAAAGCTTGAATAATAGATGGATAGTTGCTCGTCTCCGAGCCAATGAAAGGGAAACAAACAAACAAAAAATTAGATTAAATACAAATGTCTTATCTTTTATACGTTCTAGAAAAAAAATAGACTTGTAGTTTTAAATTGTGCTTGATTCTTTATCAGTAAAGCGAAAGTGAACTAATCTATTCAGAGTTTAAGTAAAACTCAGTGCCAATGAAGCTTGAAACAAAGGAAAACGTTGTTGCGGAGTCGTCAGGGTTATTAACGTTTTTGCAGATCGAGCAAGAGATCAACAACGTCAGTCTACTCCTCGACCTCCCGACCAGACCATATTCCAAGCTAACCGAGGGCCTGCTCTGTTTTCTACCAGAGTCTAAGGCCGACTCGAGTCCCATCGAACTTCGACAACAGAAGAGAAGGGGGCTGCAAAGGTGAGTTTCTCCTTTAAGTCACATACTCAGCCTAACGACAACTGGATCCGCGTTGCAAACCAGTCAGGTTTTCATCTACTAGAGGGCTTTATTTGTACACCTTGGTTCTCAGTTACCGGTATATGCTAGACATCGTCGCCATCCTTGTGTCAGACGTTGCTTGGTGTCTTTCAACTTAAGGATGCCCTAACGTGTCTTTTATTCGCCTTGTATTAGGAATCCTTGCATCAGCCACAGTAGGCCAGTACACTACATCTCCGAATACTCGTTACTAGTAACCATTCTTCAAAATTTGCCTTCGTCATTTCAGATATTAGTTATTTGCAAATTAAAAACACTTGCATTTGTTAGTAAAATTAAAATATATATTTTAGTGTGAAATAAAAAAGACGTATATGATGATACACCTGCCGTTCGTATTAAATTCTATTGAAGTACTCGATAAGATCGTGTCGAATACATAACCCATACAACAAGTAGTCTTTCATCTTTTTAAAGGAAATACCTAAAGGACCAACAGGCGATCTTTATGTCAGTGTTCGAGTAAAGATGGATAACCGTCCTGTTCTTATTTCTTTTGCGATCGAAACAAAAAGGACTCATCATCTTTATCTCGTTGAAGAAAACACAACAGGGGAAATAACCGATCACGTATCTTGTGACTGCTTGGGTTTGCTTTCTATTACCCGGTGCACAAAATAATTTTGTCTGAAAATGCCTCATACCACTAATATTACCAATCATTTACTTTTACATGCAATGGAATAGTAAATACAATTAATGCCTTTATTACAACATAAACAGAAACTAATACTTCATGACGAATGCTGGAATAAATAAGAAAAAAAAATATTGTCGTGAAACGAATGATTTCACAAGAAATTAAGTCTATAGCAGTGTTGTAGAATACTTTATAAAAAAGGGGGGGTTCAGAGAAATTGAGAATTATCGTCTATTTGTGATTACTATTTGCGAAGTAAATGTTAATTTTCAATCCATGGGACATAACTCAGGCTGTTCGGTGATCCTTTCTTTTATGTAAGTCAGTATCTGGCTGCAAAACAAGATTGTGGAAGTAGGTTTTACAAAGGCAATCGATTTGCGTTTTGAGACTGTGATCTGTACATCTAGGAAGTTTATTATGTCTAGACGACTAGCATTGTGTGGATGTTCTTCTCTGTTTTCTTCTCCTAAAATCTGATAAGAATTACGTCTCAACACATTTAAAATGTACCATTCATCAAGTAATTTCCCAGAAGCATCCGTACAGCCAACTAAAGTTTTCATTCATATTATTCTAGAAATTCTGATGACTTTTATTTTCAGGTTTCTCTACATTATTTAATTTCAATTCAGACTATTTCGCGATCCATGCGTTACTCAAACCATATCCTATCATCTACATCTACAATTTTTTTAAACGGTTTATCTCCCCTTAGTTATTAATTTTATAAAACATTTCAGTTATCGTCCTTGAACTATTAAATCTTTCAACAACGGCACGTATTAGTAGACAGAGTAATGATGCTTGATGCCACTGGCTGCTTCGTCCCACCGCAACACTTAATGGATGAAACTACTGTTAGAATCCTGCATTTTCAGATGAAGAAGAGAGTAGAAATACCCAGAACCAAGCCAAAGGAAATACGCTAAACCAAACCGAGGCCGGTCCTACGGAAATTGACCTCGCGATTTTTTTCAGTCTTTCTTTAGGCATCAAAGGGCCGGTTTCAAATTAAAATTTATTATGGTTATTAAAATTTCTAGCAATAATGATGCTCCTACATTCCATAAACAACCTGGAAGGATCTCATTCGATATCTGTGGCGAACCGGTTCAGTGAAACTACTTTCTTTCTTTCTTCATTCATTCGCCTCCCGACAAACGGGAGAAATAAGATCGACACAAAATGTTTGCCATTAAACAAGACAAAACAATAAAACCTGAGTTGTCTCCCATTGATTAATAACAACGTGCTCTTACCCGTCCAAAAGCCTATGTGCAGCAGCTGACAAAGGTTGAAGAACGAATCAAATATATTTCAAAATTTTGTGCAAAGTCTCAATTTTAAGAGCTTACATGAGACAAATAGATCAACGCAATATTAGTACTTTATCGCGCAGCGGCCATATATAATTACCTGGGCATGGAATCCACGCGACGAATATACCCGTCTCGGCAAATATCGGCACAGATCAAATGAATGATTCAGAATAATTAATTCGAATTTTTGGGGGGTTCTCAGCTCGATATCTTTGTCCATATCGCTGCGTAGATTCTCTATTAGGTTAAATCAGGGCCTTTGGAACTGGAACTTCGATCTGTGAGACACTGATTGATGGTGGCCAAATGCTTCGGATCGTTATCCTGCTGGAAAATCCAGTTGAAAGAGAAGCCGTCCTAAGAGTGTGGTTCTACTGTATTAAATGTCCACCTAAACAAATCGAGCCATTAGTTTCTGGTTACAATGAATAGGGCCTATCTGTTTTCGGGAGGAACAGCCCCAAACCATGATGCACTCGCCCCTACTTTTGATTGTTCATTTGGTACACTTCAGGTGGGATGTTTTGTTGAATCTTCGCCGCACGTGAGTTCGACCATTTGATCCAGCTTCAGCAACCGTGATGCATCTCACTAGAGTATTGTAACCCACGTTTTGGGGGTGCAACACGGATGGTCTTCAGCGAACTGATGTCGAGTTCCTTCCATCCTTCGTAGAGACAAAGGGTTCTTCCTGGCTACAGACCTCATCAATTTGATACCATAAAGCCTTCTCTGAACAGTTCATGCGGAAGTTGACAGGTCCTCCCTCTCTCGTAAAAGCAGCGGACGTCGTATTCCGGTCCATTTTCTGGCAGCAGCTTTGATTTTCCGATCGGTCCCTGCATCGGTTTTTCAGGGTCTGCCACTTCTGCGGGGCGGGGCGGGGGGTGAGCCTGACCCGTCCGTCCGTTTGGTGGCGCAGTTTCCTGGCTAGACAACGAGCCGCCTTTACTGCACCCAACTCGCTAAGCGATGTAGGAATACGGCAGTTTCCAAGGTCCGAGCACGTTTCGGTAGATCTAGTTTTGTTTTCTTTACAAGGCTGTATATTAGTTTGTATTTTGTTGGTTATCCGAGTGGGAAAAAACACGGATATGAGTAGTTGGCGTTCGAGACCCCGAGCGCTGGGAGGTTTATGTATACACGTGTTACGTGTCAGTGTATGTTTGTGTTGCCATGGTTCCTTAAACTTTTGTCCACTGTTGCATCTCTATATATTTACTCCTGTTTTATTCCATGTAGCTTCCACTCTTTATCGGACGGCGAAGACATGATTTCCTTTTGCGGGGACAGTACGGACGACAGCCGTCAGGAATGGCACAGGAACGACAGCGAGAGTGATCTCCCTTCCAAAGACCTTTCACCGGTAGGACACGCGGCGGACAGGCAATTTCGCGGTCTCATGCTCCGCCAGCTGGTGAGCCCCAAAGACGGGCTCGTGTCCAAGTCGGGGAAGCGAGAAGCTGCGCCGAAAAGAGAGGGTAGGGGCAGAGCCGAGAAGGCTCCGAGAACGGGGAAAGGCCGCCGTCGACACTCTTCGGCCTGTCAGCGCGCGGAAAAGTCGGTCCGTTTTACCGCGGACAGCGACACGATCTCGGAGGACAGCCTGGGCGGCGGGGCGGCGGAAGGGCGGGGCCGGCTCGTGTACGCCAAGTCGCCGCGACCATCCAGGCTCAGCCTCGAGCTGAAGATTCTCGACAACAACCTGTCGCGCATGCGGCTGTGCGCGGCCCAGGAGAGCGACAACGAATCCGATTCGTCCTTCCCCACTTCCGGTTTGTCGAGCGCCTCGGACCGGTTAGGAGTAATAGAGCACGAGCGGAAATTCCGGATTCGGCAGCTGCAGGCCGGTTTGTCCAGGATGCAGAAAGATCTCAACGTTTTGGACAATTTGGAACATGATACATCTTACGTCTGATAACGGGGCGGAGAGGAGGAAGAGGGTTAACCTGTGCTATTTTCGAGATCGATAAAAACATCACAATAAAACGTTTTGGGGTTTTCTGAAGTATTTTTTATGAGTACCACGTTCGTTTATCTTTTGTCTTTTATATTCATTATTTGCTGACTATTTTCTTCTGTCTTCATACCTGTAAATCTCCAGATTTTCAATAATTCCGATTTCCCTCTCTTCATGTAAGCACCAGTCACATGTCTGTACATCTCTCTCTCTCTCTCTCTCTCTCTCTCTCGCTCTCTCTCTCTCCTCTCTCTCTCTCTATCCATCTCTCTCTCCATATCTCTCTCTCTCTCTCCATCTCCAGCTCTCTCTCTCTCTCTCTCTCTCTCTCTCCTTCTCTCTCCAGTTCACTTATGTTGTACATATTTATTGTATATTTAATAAATCTAATTAAACTAAAATTTACACCAAAAGAATACAAATCATTTTATAAATGCCGGTTGATAGTTTACGAGGACCCGCTTAAATGGTGGCGTAGTTCTCAAGAAAATCCCGTGTAACCGAGTACAAGTCGGATCAAGAGAAGTAAGAATTACGGAAGCTTCTCTCAGGGGAAGTCGTAGATAGATTTTAAAACTTCTCGCATCGTTGACTCTCCATATTCGTTCTGCTTCTCGGACAAGCGTTAATAAAACTACTGGTTATTTAACTATTATGTATAGGCAAACGATCATTTGTCAGCCTGGTCACAGTTGTAAGGAACACGATTCCCAGATAATTTAATTTCAATCCATGACTTAGTTTGCGACCGGGGACCCCAGCCATCTGATGAGACACCCACAGTACAAAGGTTACACCTTTACCTGATTTTTAACAGAATCTGTCATCTCATGCAGTACTTGAACGCCATTTAACACGAAAGGTAATAAGTCAGGTACGGTTTGGATTTCGATGGAGTTAAGATGACGTTTTGTTAGTTATGATCTGAACGCATTCAGATTCGAGAACAACAGCAAACCTGCTGCGGGAAAGATCGCAATTAGGTAAATTATGTTCCATGAACATTTAAGGCTCACTCGAATGTGCACATGGTCTAAAATTGGACCTGATCTATGCATTTCTGAGTTTTATCTGCAGGAAGTCCGACCAACATCCTCGGTGTATCACGTTAATTTTTCAAAAGATAACGGAGTAGAAGGGAGCCTCTTTGCACGGCCCCACCTTCCTGTACCGCTCCACACACGAAAACCCTGCACTGTTCTAAACACAAGTTCGTGTGACTTATTAGAAGTGTACCGTTTAGTCTCATATATATTATTAATAAAAGTGTTAAGTGTCAAAGACAAAACGTTGCTGGTGGTGAGAGCATATACAATCCCCTTGGTAGTATGTGATGAACACGTGCTTCCATGTCGTCGTCATCACTTCTTTAACATTTGGTGGATTAAGCGCCTGGAGTTGGGGGGGGCCAAGCGTGGTAACGTTTACATAATGTCACAATGCTTCTGTGAGTGATTTTGGCCTTAGCCAAAAGTGTTAATTCCGCACATTAAAGACGTTTCTGAGCAACTAGTCTGGCTTTCTCGTAAAATTGGCAGGGCGCCATTTTGTGCCAAAATGCGGACGTTTTGACGATGCCACCTGCTTTCTAATGGGAGCTTTACCAGGTAAATGAAAGAAAAATTAAAATCAAATATATAAAAATAATGGTTTCTTTTCTTCCTTCGAAATTAACCTCGGTTTACGGCACCATATTTACCGATGACGTAGATAGTTCCTTGAATTTTCACGACAGGTGAGAAGTTTAATCAGAAGCAGGGTACAGCGAATATACGGGGCGCCCGCCCAGCAATGAGAGATGTCTGAAACACAGTAAAAGAGACCCGCAATATGAGGAAGTCAAAAGTTGTCGTCCTTCTGGTTGTTATCGTAGAATATTTTCGGATGAAGGTCAGCTATGTTTAACCATTTTACCTATTAGCAGTTTAGATTACACGTCTCTACCTCTTTCCTCGATAAGGAACCACTTCTTCAGGCCACGGACTCCCTTCATATGACCCCTAGATTGTGAGGCAGGCAGGGTACCACGTTAGCGGACGGGAGCTCGCTTAAGAGGCTGCGCGAGCTGTCTCGGTCAAGTTTCTGTCTTCCAATAATCGAGACGCCTTCCTTCCCCTTCCCGATAGGCGTCGCTACGGAAACTCGCGATTCCCCGCGAGAACGCAATCCTCTTCCCGGTCTCCGCAAACAGGCACGAGATCGCTTCTTCTGTTTTTTTTTCTGTCTTTCGGATATTTCAGCGCGATAGCCGACTTCCGTGCATCCTTCCTTCGAGCGTCCTACCTCATCTGCCGTTCGAAAGCAATCGGCCGTGATCGGAAATTCCGTTAGCCTTGCACTGTGGAAAGGTTTCCTGAACTATCGACTGGTGAAAGAGATGGATTTAGATGGCACATGAGCCCCCCCCCAAGACCATTGCGATAATATTTGGCAATAATAATGTTATTTTTCCACTGGATAAAATTTCAAAAAAGAGAGGATTTTAAGAAGAAACTAAATAGATTTTTTATGGCTAACATTTTCATCTCATTTTCACGCTTTACATCAAAGATTCCTAGCCCGGGTTTTTGTCGGCAACTGAGATAAAGCAGGACCAGCCATTTCTACTTCTGATTTCCATCTAAACATGTATTTATATCGAGTCTGGCAGACTGGGATCGTGTCAGTTAAAAGGCCGTTTAGTTGGGACAACAACAGAAGATTGTGTAAGCCTTCGACTTAAATAAAGCACTTTAAAACGTGTTTTGTTTTTCTGTCCGGGCGACGTTTGGCTGACGCGACACCTTCCGCCGATGCTTCTTACTCGTAGCAGCTATTTATAGCAGGTGCGCGCTTCCGGCCAGCTGTTCGGAGTTTACAATACACCTGGCAACACGGCAGTGGAACGCAGCCTTCTGCTCGCGAATGTGGGAAAGACTGACAAACATGGCTGGGCGCGCGTTCGGAGGTTCGCTATATGCAAGCGTTCGAAGAAGAACGCATCGAGCGCTGTCTAGAAGGTGGGTGCCTTCATCTGCATCTCCCACCTGGCGAACAGACTGGTGGGCGACGTCACACCCGTATGTAGCCGATACCGCGACGTTCCATCAAAGATACATTATCCAGCCGTTTAATTAGTGACATTTGTCGTAGCATGCGCTAAAGATGCAACGACCTCAGAAGCCAAGAGACAACGGCTTTTGGAAATGTTCTCCGTTAGTCTATTTTTCTTGTTTTGTGCAATTTGAGCACCTGGATTACCAAAACACCTGTAGAACCACCTCCCCAACTCCCCAGAGGAAAGTAAAAACTGGATTTTCCTCATAATAAAGGAATATCTTTTCAGATCTGTACTCCAAAGCGTCGCAATGCCTGGACTGATAAATGGACACCTTGCTTTTGGACCCGTTTTGCGAAAGTCCCCCTTTTTTTTCAAAGTGCCCTTCCTAAGTCGCCTTGTATTTACTCACTGGTCTAGGGTACTAACCCAATGTTAGTACATAAAATCAAAAAAACGAGAGATGTGGAAACATCATTTACGGAAGTTTCTACGACAGGTGTGTCAGGGCAGGTAATCGCTATCTCCAGGAGGAGGATCGTACTAAGGTCTGTTGCCGACGAATAAGGCAATTGACATTGAACGGCATCATCGCCCACCTGAGTAATTTGAAAAAATTATGACAGTCAAAGACTGAATTATTCATTGTCCTTTTCTCGGACGAACCATTATTGACTTAGCCGCCGATGGAAAGATTCGGTTACGGAAACTACTGCCGGACTGATTTACGGTTGGGAGAACCACATAGTATGGGCTACTACTACCAACAGTAATTCTCAAAGGACCCAGCTCTGAATTATAATCAGTAAGTGGTAAAATACTGAGCTCGGTTTTCTTACCTTCTCTTTACAGCGACGTAGACTTCACCTGACGTTCTGCCAGAACAGCTCCCGCAATCGCTAGGTTTGGTCAGTTCATGCGCCATGGCAAGCGATTGAGTGGTGAGAATCCCTGTGTAATTCGGCATTAGGTCGTTCAAGAACACGAACACCACACAGGGCACTGCTTTCAATATTCGACAATGTGAAAGAGTTGCCGGATGGGAAGTACCCAACGACCTTCGACTGTGTTGTGCTCTTTCGATAATGGAAACTAAGCAGAACCTTTCCAATGATAAATGGGTAGGAAGATACAGGAAACGTTCGCTAAAACAGCCACCAGGGAAAGGTATATACAAAAACTGAAAACGAGACAACCCCCCCCCCGCAACGCCGGCTAGACGTCACACACGACACGATATCGCCACCATGAGAAACGAGCACGCCACGCGCTACACTATACTGATGTAAATTCGTAATGTACTGAAACTTTGAAAGCGCCTCCAGTCAGATTTTTTCCAGTACTTACGTTTAGCAATTTTTCTACACCAACGAATAATCTTTGAAGTTCCTCGGGATCTTTTCCCTAAACTTACCAAAGTAAACAATTAATGGAAACATTTTGTTATTTACTCGGAATCATTTTAATAATTAAACAAAACAACCAAAAAGACTCTCTCATTTGTAAATGATGAAACTCGGCAGAAATGGAAGCTTAAATCATTCGGCATCATTAAAGTTGGCTGATAATATTCTCTGTTGCATTTTAAAATCTTTTATTTTCTGCTATACGAAGCAATAAATTTAATGTTTTTCTATGAGGTCCTGGAAGCCATTAAAATAGATAGCCTTCTGTCCAAAGATGATTACAATAGCTAAAGAGTTTAAGGACTAAATTAATTAACATAATTGTTTCCATTAAAGTATATCTAGAATGAAACAGTACCATTTGTATGCTATTTAACCACAGTTTCATTGTTATTATAACTATTTCTTTACATAAGTGGGGGAAAAACGCGACAAAACAATATACTGCTGTGGAAGGGTCGAAAGAAGACAAACTTTTAATAATTCTTTCCCGAATGGTCGTAGATGGTAACACATCATTAATAAAAGTACGAAATCAGAGGCAAACCAAAACACGTGAGAAACTAAATTTTAGAAAGAGAGATATCCTGGGGTGATTTCTCATGTGAAAAACGATTTTAATAAATTACCGAGCCTAACACTTTTTCAAAAAGATATATAGGTATACGAATCACAAGAGAAGTTTATCTTAGCAGTAAATATTTTTCAAAACTAATTTGAAATAAACTTAAAGAGCATAAATTATAAACGGGCTTGGTTACCTCGTTGGTTTGTGTTCGTCACAGTGATGTGGAGAGTTTAATTGCTTATACTTCTATTGGGCAAATAGGATGATGTTTGCCGGTTGTGTTTCTGGTTTTTGGTGGGTGGGGTGTGTGTGTGTGGAAGCAAAACTGCCTATCATCTTAATTTATGACATCTTCTGAAGTAAATAGTTCAATTTAAAAAATATAACAACAAATATATTTCTATTGTGCTGTTTTACTTTGAATGCAAACTTTTTCTATTGTTTTGTTTTTGGTGGGCACATAACTTTTAATTTTATGTTTTTATTGCCCAGTTTTATTTCACGACAGAATTTTTGCTTCTGCGTTTTTATTCGGATCATTTTCTCCAGCTTTAAACCAATGAAGAGGTTTGACCGAGACAGCAGTAGCCGCCTCCATAACGTGGCAGCGTCCATCTTAGCGCGAGACTGACCCGCCTTGCATTTACTGATCGAGAGAGACGCTACACGGTGTTGAGTCGGTCCTTTTTACTCGGTGTGTACTGGGCTGGACATTTGCTGATAGAGACAATTTATTAGATATTTCACCTGTAAAGACAAGTAAAGTTCACCACTGTACGATAATCAGTAGCATTTTACAGATACATTTCGATTCTATGTCACTTACAAAAGACGTTTTCTGGTCGCGTCTTCGCTGGTAAATATGAACTATACTCGGTTCTTCGTCGCTCTTTGCCTGACATTATACTCGGTTCTTCATCGCTCTTTGCCTGACATTATACTCGGTTCTTCATCGCTCTTTGCCTGACATTATACTCGGTTCTTCGTCGCTCTTTGCCTGACATTATACTCGGTTCTTCATCGCTCTTTGCATGACTTTATACTCGGTTCTTCATCGCTCTTTGCATGACATTATACTCGGTTCTTCATCGCTCTTTGCATGACTTTATACTCGGTTCTTCATCGCTCTTTGCCTGACATTATACTCGGTTCTTCATCGCTCTTTGCCTGACATTATACTCGGTTCTTCATCGCTCTTTGCCTGACATTATACTCGGTTCTTCATCGCTCTTTGCATGACATTATACTCGGTTCTTCATCGCTCTTTGCCTGACATATACTCGGTTCTTCATCGCTCTTTGCCTGACATTATACTCGGTTCTTCATCGCTCTTTGCATGACATTATACTCGGTTCTTCATCGCTCTTTGCCTGACATTATACTCGGTTCTTCGTCGCTCTTTGCATGACATTATACTCGGTTCTTCGTCGCTCTTTGCATGACATTATACTCGGTTCTTCATCGCTCTTTGCATGACATTATACTCGGTTCTTCATCGCTCTTTGCCTGACATTATACTCGGTTCTTCATCGCTCTTTGCATGACATTATACTCGGTTCTTCATCGCTCTTTGCCTGACATTATACTCGGTTCTTTATCGCTCTTTGCATGACATTTACTGCTATTGGACTCAGTAGAGACGAGCAAAGCGCTGGCACAAGGGACTTTTTTTACCAGCGATTGCAGAAGTAAAGTCCATTTTCGTATGTTTTTACTTACCAGGGAATTTATTAGTGAAGAAGAGCAAGACCGCGGAAACTTAGAAAGTGATAATATATCGTGTAAAACCAGAAAATGTATAGAAACAAACTCGCAAGTTGTACACAATAGCTGCATAAATGTGCCTGACACTTTCGAAATTTTATTGCATACTTTTCGGAAAAAAAAAAAAAAAATATATATATATATATATATGTAAATTACAATATAAGAATCTGATAAATTTTTAAAATAATTTATTGATCCTCTGCATTTTTCAAATTTTTAATAAATATTTTACGAATCAAATTATTGTCGAAAAGTATATAAAAAAGGACAATATTACCTATAGAGTCGATTGGAGAAGTTCATATTTGGCATGATCAGCATCGTCTACAATTTAAAACAGATTATAATACAATAAGACGCTTTTCACAGTAATATATACATCCTGAATTAGAATATCTATGCAGAGCTTAATCGATCCATTTGCACCATTACTAGTGATGATGCAACCGCACTTGTTTTTTTTTTAACTTGTTGCTTTTAATACATCATCAGCATATTACGGTTTTAAGAAAAGTATGGTATTAAACACAGAGTAGGAATAATGTATATATAATTGGCAGTATTTTTATGTTTAGCTGCTTTCTTCACAATCTTTGTTTGTTTTATTATTTACTGGGATTGCAGCGGTCTTCATTGTATAAAATTTATTTGAATATATATAGAGAGAGAGGGAGAGAGAGCTCATATATATATATTACATGAAGCGATATCATGTTAAACAACATTAGTTAGGGCTAGGATTTCATTAAGGTAGCCACGGAAATCGTAAATTGAACAACATCCATAAAATCTGGGAAATAGCTGCAAAAAGCACATTAGATTAAACGCCTCTGTTATTTCCTTTCAAAAACCTCGTATTTCCTGCACCACAACACACAAATCTGCGTAATTTGTTGGAGTTTGGCATTCACGCGAAGCCCTGAAGACAAGCCAGCTGAGCAGTCGAGGGGATGGATGGATTAAGTGGAAAGGAGTGGGCAGGAAGAAGGGCGACAACGAGCAAAAGTGGGCAGACATCAGCGCTAAACGGAGAAGTACACAAAGGGAACAAACATTCCGCGAAATTAGGAGCCCGGTGTTATTCCACGGCGTGGTAATGTTCCGGAAGATTAGAAGCGAAAGGCAATTCGGCAGCAGCCATAGCTTCCGGTTAGGGAGAAAGAAAAAAAAACACGCTGCCAGTACGAGCTGCTGAAGGAAACAAAGCTAAGATAGGGACCTGCGATGACGAAAGAACAGGTGGAAGGTAGAACTGGGGGGGGGTTTACCTCCTTACAGAAGCTTTCGGCACAGCACGATATTCCACTTGTGTCCCAGATTGTCCTACCATGAGAAACTCTATGAGAGATATCGGTGTTATACCCTGTTGGGATCAACTGCGAAAAATTATATCCGCCAGAGGTTGTTGTTGTTGTTTTATTTTAATGTCGTGTAAATGACTTGGAATAACTGTTGCATATCCTGTTTGGTTCGGTCTTGTGGCAGAGGCCACTGAAGGCTGCTATGTTCTAAGCGCCGTAGCAGTGCCGTCTTAGTTTGTTGTTGGCTCTTCATCTTGAAGTTCAGAAGGGGAAGTGAGTTTGGAGCTTAAGTCTCTCCTGATAGAATGCGCTTTGTTTAAAGCAGAAGTCCCTAAAGCAAGGCCCGGTAATGGAAAGTGTATTAGCATAGATATTACCCTTAACAGATATGAATATCCTTAAAAACTGCTGAATCTGTATTGACCGTCATCCGGGTTTTTCATGCGACATTTGATGGTAAAACAAAGCGGCTGTTGTCATGGCAAATCCAGGCGAATACCATCTACTTCGAGGACACAGCCTGCTGTTTACTGTGGTGAGCGTTCATCATTAATTTAAGGTGTGTGTAACTAATAAGATGTCTTTGTCATTGACAGCACGGGGTGTTCAGTGAGTGGTGGGCGAACGGTAAGATAAAACAGTTTGCTTAATATTTCAAGAGACTTGCTGATTTTAAAGATACAGGGGCCAGGCACGGAACAAGAGAAAGCTTCCTAAACGGAATCATTTTTAAAGTAGCGTCAGTGTCGAAGCCAAAATACGGTTGGTAAAAGCGAGGACTGATTGGGCGTATCGACGGCCCGCACACGAAGACAATTATTTCCGAAATTCTAGTGCAGTTTCGCTGAATTATTCACCAGTAGTCGTTGCGTGGAAAACACGGACTTTAGATGTGGTGACGAAAGATGGAGTGCCCCGCGACAGTTTCGTTTGCAGACATGGACTCAGTCATCGCCAGTTCTGTGATTTTTTTTAGTTTCAGATTGAAGCAGATCCTGATGACGGTTTTTTTTTTATTTTTGTACCATTCCGAAGCGCGCTGGCTCAGTCGTGGAAGAGCCGTAAACCGTATTTTCGGACCGGAAACCGAAATATCAATGCAGTCAATTTAAAAAACAACAACAGCTTGCTATTAGAATTTCAGAACTTCCACAAACACAACAGAGCTGCCGGTCTTTCGGAATCCTTTTGGACGCAGAACTGGACGATGCATCTAATGAATTGCGATCGAACCTCAGAAAACCAAAATTTAAATTTTTGTTGTTGTTGTTGTTGTTGTTGTTGTTGTCGTCAGGACCCTGACATTGAAAACCAAATAAATAAATATTGTATTAGTTTTTTTTATCAAGTTTCTTTTAACCTTCTTTCTGACTACACGGAAGTAATAAATTAAACAGTAGCGCCTACATATTAAATTATACCTGTTCGGGATTAATCTGCGTATTGCGAATGAGAGCCCATTGCTGGAATAGCCATCGAGATGCCAGAGCGAGGCTTCAGCTTACTGCCCCTGTCTAGTGGAGTTAACTATTTTATTATGAATCAACATTTTATTAGATGTAATATTTTTCTGTCACTAATATTCTTAATATCTATTTAGACATTTGCTCAATTTATTCTCACACTCAGGTTCGAATAAGAATTAAATAATGTCTCGTTAGGCAATAAGAATCCTTGAGCTAGATTATAATGAATCACTTGTAATTCAGTTACCTTAAAAAAAATATTATCGATTTTCTTATCTTTCTGTAGATACGAACTGCAGCGTAAATTATTACATCGGCAGCAACTACTGATTTATCGGTTCCGAGTTACGCATTTCTGTCATTATCTCAGTTATAACAATCCGATTCTACTTTCTTTTAAAACATGATAAATTATCTCTAACCAACATATGTCAGTGTATTCTGAATTTTAATGAACATTATAAATAATTGTAATTAAAACTATAAATCTATTTTATCATTTTGAATGATAAACACAGTAGTAGCGAGTCTGCGTATCTCTCGCGAAATGCTTCAAGATTCTTCCATAACATGTAGAGATTTACCACATCACGTCAGTAGTATGCTTATGACTCAGTATCCTTTATTTGACGGATCAGTAGATGATGACGTCACATCTCTCGTCCCCTGTTTGGCGGATCAGTAGATGATGACGTCACATCTCTCTCGTCCCCTATTTGACGGATCAGTAGATGATGACATCATATCTCGTCCCCTGTTTGGCGGATCAGTAGATGATGACGTCACATCTCTCTCGTCCCCTGTTTGGCGGATCAGTAGATGATGACGTCACATCTCTCGTACCCTGTTTGGCGGATCAGTAGATTTGACGGATCAGTAGATGATGACATCATATCTCGTCCCCTGTTTGGCGGATCAGTAGATGATGACGTCACATCTCTCTCGTCCCCTGTTTGGCGGATCAGTAGATGATGACGTCACATCTCTCGTCCCCTATTTGACGGATCAGTAGATTTGACGGATCAATAGATAATGACATCATATCTCTCGTCCCCTATTTGACGGATCAGTAGATGATGACGTCACATCTCTCTCGTCCCCTATTTGGAGGATCAGTAGATGATGACGTCATACCTCCTCCACCACACTGGAATGCAGATACAGGGGAAAACAATATGGCCTTGGAAGAAGAGTTGCTCCTGTAAACATTTAGTAGAAAGGAAAAGTAGAACGAAAAGAAATAAACAGACGCAGAAATTCAAAACCTGAAATCCAATGACCGGAGTAATTAAATAAGTCAAAACTTGATGTTTTTGAAAGCAGTCAGTAAGTTTGTAAGCAAATTTTGTCAGTACGAAAATAACGTCTCCGAACGCTATCCTGTGACTACCGTGCTGTGTTTGCGAGGAAAACAGGCAGCAGCAGGACTGGAATGATCAGCTCAACGTCTTCCGCGTAACGGAAACACAAAAAGAAAAAGCACTAGGATTTTACATAAAAAAAATATCACAGCTATTATTTATTACTGTTTTGCAAACCAAAACACTTTCGATAGCAAGACGTGAGAGTTTGATCCACATTGTGCCACAGTTTTCATTTTAGACAAGATACAATAATTCGTTTTGTACGAGAAACGTATTTACAAACATGCAGCCTCGTCCATAATAAAGACGGAAAGCTATTTACAATTAAAGAAGGCAGACAGTTTATTTGGGCATTTGTCATCCACGGTCGTGGTAGCTAATGAACTGAAACATCGCCAAAGATGTCACTGCCCCGAATACATGTCCTTGCGAACTAATAAACACATCGTAAATCAGTTAAGTAGTCATCGTACACAAAATCAGAAGATATCCAACTACAGAACAGTCAATCCGTTGAGAAAGTTGGTTATGTTCACATGCATGTGAAGTGGGTGTCTCCTTGATTCCAGGCGAAATAAACACGGTAAGAAAAACATTTTTTCGACTATGCTAATTACGTATTTAAAAAAAAATGCTGCCAAATAAATACTCGACTAGTTTTGTAGATCTAAAGAATATTCAATTACATTTTTACTTGTAATATATTCACTCGTAGCGATAATAACCGTTATTTGAGGAAAATACATGTTCATCAAAGACAGACTATGTGTTGTTGTCTTTTTTGTCATTTATAGACTTTAACTGATTCGTTGATGGAGTTTTTTCCTCTAATTCACACCTTTCTTTATGTCTTCGCAGTCGTTCGGGTGGCAGCTGAGCAGACCATTACGACAGTTCTTTTCTGTATTCAACAGCTTTCATGATGCCGATAACTACTGCATCTTTGTATAACACACGTGTCCATGATTACATATTTTTAATTTTTTTTTAAAATTTACCAACTTGTCTGAGATCGTTAAGTTTCAGTACAGAACATTTCGGTCAGCAGTCTTAGAGATGGTGGGAATGGCGTGCTTGTTTCCAGACTCTTTCTACATCCATCTTAGACGATCTGAACTCGTTGTAACTTTTAATATGATCTTCTCCATTATGCTTAAGTAAATGGTTCTTTTCTGTCTACTCTTCTTCCTGGTAATCAGCCGGCCTCTTCTTTCTTTTTTTAAATTAATTTTTTTACTGTTTTGGAATTAATAATCAATTCTTCTGCTAGTCTTCGGTAACCTGTTCAGCAATACTCTCCTTGTCTTTCTGCTTATTCTCCTACCTCGCGCGCTGCCATTTCTAAGTTAATTAGCCATACCTTAGCTGCTCCAAACTTTACAGCGATCTATTGACTTGGATGACGAAATGTTGGGCTCACTTTTCGTCCCGAAAGTTCCTTGTTCGCCAGACCCAACACTCGAATTCTTGGCTTCCGTGCTGAAAGTAAATATGCAGTAAAACAATGCTACATAATTAGCATATCGACATGTGAATGTTGGCGATGCTCGTTTTCCTGTTGTGTCTGTTACATGTGAAATCAGGCAACATATGTTAGCAGCCGTCTTTGTCGAAACATTATACTCTGAGGTGGCTAAATGGCATTTTCATTCATGTGTTTAGTCATCCAACTGGCAAGTGGAAAAATCGTCATACAAAAATCACTTATAACCGATGAAGCTTCCCGTTCTTCCTGTAACTACTATATCGTACTAAATTACCTACCAAATAACCTTTTGTGTTCTCTATATAAGGGAAATAACTCTATAAATTAAATTTTACGCTAAAATAGCAAGTATCCTCCCTTTGACATTATTTTAATGCTTGTAAATTTTTTAAAAGTGAGAAATATTTCTTCCCCTTTAATTATTATTATTATTATTATTATTATTATTATTATTACGTTTTATGCTTGCCAAAATTTAAACAAAGAAAGAATGCCCTCACTGTCACCTGGCAATTTTCGCTTCATATATATATATGTTTATAATTTTAGTTACGTATCGTAATGTAAGGGAGACAAGTCAGATAATTAAATAATGATTAATATTTTCATGTATATATAATATATATTTTAAAGCTTGCTACAGATTATTTTATTTGCTTTATTTAAAATAAATAAACATCAGGAAACTTATATGATTTTTTGTGTAAGGCAGAAAATTATTAAATAAAGTTTCAGAAGTTAAATAATCAATATATACACACATATATATATATAACGGTCTAGCAGATAGTTGTTCAGGTGAAAGCCTTTGATGTGTACCGGCGTCTGAGCGATGAACGAAATAAATCGATTTGGAAAACGGACGCTCTTCGTGGATACTCTGGCCAATTTTACTGAATGGCGCTTTCATAAGAGAAAACTGTTTTAAAGATAAAACCTTTTTAGCCGAAACAATGACTTTTTTTAAAGTTAAAACAAACTATGGACGTCCCTAAGTATGGCGGGAAATTACTCATGCAACACCGGATGAACAACAACAACAACAGAAGACAGTGAAATCTCACGGTGAGAAAACCGACCCGTGACATCCGTCGTATTAACGTAATTCGTTCGTTGGAACTTTTCATGTCGTCTAACATCTTGAGCAAACTTTTTTTTAATGACAATTTTTAAAAATTTTTATTTCCTTCCACCAACTACTAACCCTGTCTCTGCCTATCCGCGAGTTTCCTCACCTCCTCGAGACGAGGTGGCCTCCCGCGGAGACCAGTCACCCACCACCCGGCAACTGTCCGATGAGTCACCGCCATCGATCTCGGTCGGTAAGACTGCGGTCTGGAGTTCGTCAGCCAAGCTTCGCGGGATCTCAGCCGACCCTGCTATCCCGTTATTGGTGCCTCAGCCGAGAACATAAAGTGCCATTACGAGTTGACAAACGTGGTGGGGCTCCAGTATGCAAGCGAATAATACGAATATTTATATTAGTGTGGTACAGAGAGTGAATCTTAGTTTAGCTCGTTCAACAACTTTACCGCTAATTGTCGCTACACCTGCAAATCTGGAAAGAAAGTGGTACGCATCATTACAGTTTAATGTAAATTGCTTATGTACAAGCAAAGTAAATCGTGTTATAAATCAATTAGAAGATATCTAAATGTGTTTAAATTTATCCAGATTTAAATGTACAATTAGAAGATATCTAAATTTGTTTAAATTTATCCAGATTTAAATGTACGCGTGTTCCTAAACACATTGATTACAAGTTAAGCATCACGTGACTTTTCATTAAACCGTTTTCTGCGGACCTGTTATGCGACCAGAGATGCATTACGTACTATAAAGTTACCTAATTAAGCAAAGTATCAACATTTCCGACACGAATAAAAATTAAGCAATGAGTTAGTCTTTTTATTCGTTCGGAAAATATCCTTTAGGTACTTTTAAGTACTACATAAAGCAGTTTGTAAAATGTCTTGGAACAGAGGGAAAGCAGCAACTGAAATAAGTAATAACGTGAGGCTTACAGTATTGTGTTTGATGTCAGTGCCGAGTGCGCAGGTGATTTCCTCACAGCTGCTCAAATGACAATTACTGGATACTTTTGCTACCCTCTGCCACTCGTAAGAAATTTTGATTTTTAAATTTCCATCTCGACCCGATCCCGCAGGCATTTTGTCGGTTTTAAAGATCGAACAGGGGACGTAATCGTGTGGCCATGACACAACTACAGTTCCACTGTAAGACCTGCTCTCGCGCGATCTATGAATGCTGGTCTCGTCGTGAGCGGGTAGGTGATAGTTAAGAAGAGAGAAATCGACAGGTTTAAAAAATGTTTGCATTTGGCATTTATGCTTCCAGAAACGGTAATGAGATAACACTTACAGCCGTTTGATAGACGTCTTCCCACCATGACGAACCCATCGCCACGCAATGTTTCGAAGGTTCGTGTGTAGTAAGCTTGTCCCCTGTTCAGTCGGACTCTCACGTCGACACACTACAGAAGGAACCGACACCGGGCTTTCTTCGGACCAACGCACCTATCCTTCTTCACGCGCTCACACTCCACCGGAAACACCGATCGGCTCAGTCAAAGTTAACCTCTAAGGTCCTCCATCCAATAACATCAACTAAACAAATTTTAAGGTTGATTTAATTAAAATTTTTGCCATTCTTACGTTCCGTTTTATAAATGTTATCCTCAAATGGAAAAGAACGTGTCAACTGATAGAATCATTTACGTACATTTTTAAATACGGGAATTTCTCCGAGGAAGGGAATCTCTGAGAGCCACTGGAAATAAGAACAGCCTTTCTGGACACGTGTCAGTATCTGTTGTTTACTGACAGAGATGGATTTAGCATCGTTAACGACTGCTATTAAGAAAAAAAACGTAACACAATTTTTTTTCTCTCCAAATAACAAATACTATCTCCCTTATTTAATGTTTGTAAATACTGCGTTAGACGTGTATGGTTTATTGCCGTCGTTAAGATACAACAGAGATTTGTCTACTGTTTGGTATTTACAGTAGACCGTCCATTCGTCTAGATATTTCGCGCGCGCAGATAGCAGCCATTTAACAGGTGTGTTCCTACAGATGCCGGTAGAATATCTTACACGAGAATAAAGCATGTTCAGTACTCTTACTCTGGTTAAAACGAGTTATTTACTCCTCATTGATTTCTTTTCGCAGTTCCTTTTTTTTTTGTTTTATCTAAATATTCCCCTCCCCCCATCATACAAAGTCCCGGTAGCTCGGTTATGTTCCATAAACTTGTAGTGTTTTATTTCAGTTTAGCCGCTGTACCAGCATCGCGCAGTATCTGTGGGGAATTCAGAAATTACAGATGTCCTCCCCACCTCCCTCCACTTCTCACCCTATCATCTCACGTAATCGAAACGGCCATTCCGATCAGCAAACGTAGAGCCGGCGGGAAATCTCGCGGCGAAACCTCGCGCCACGAGAACTTGCTCCAGACGCGCGAGAATTAGATTCGCAGCTCTCTCTCTCTCTCTCTCTCTCTCTCTCTCTCTCTCTCTCTCTCTCTCTCTCTCTCTCTCTCTCCATCTCTCTCTCCTCTCTCTCTCTCTCTCCATCATCTCTCTCTCTCTCTCTCTCTCTCTCTCTCTCTCTCTCCTCTCTCTCTCTCTCTCTCTCTCTCTGTCTCTGCGCGTATCGAATGGACGCTTGTAACTTTCGGAATAGGAAGGACATTAGCTCTTCCTAAAAATCCCCGCCTTTGTTCAAATGAAGTATCTCTTTGCAAACGGGAAAAAAAAAATTTTTTTTTTATAATTCCGCTAATCAACTTTCCCCTCATCCTACATTAGAACTGACTGTCTGCAAGGGGGAGGGAGGCGTGGCCGCCGCGACTGCGCCAAAGTTACGTATTAGTCCTGCCCATCAGATTCAGACCAAGCTGGCCGGGTCGTCGTAACTTCTTAAACAGTTTCCGAGTTTGCACGCAGTTTCCTATGCCCCCCCCCCGTTAAATTCAAGCCCCTTACTGGCAGCTAATCCCGAACGCGACAGTTGTTAGTCTCCGCGCCTGGTCCGAGTGATTCCTGTCCTGTTATCCATAGATTTACTTCCTTTCGGTTGCAAGAATTAGTTGTGCTGCTGTTACGTTTAAGCGACCGGCCTTCACCATCATATCATGAACTTATTGAGAGATCATGTAAAACTAATCGTGCGTTACAATTTAAAATACCTATGCGTCTGTAAACGACTGGTGACAAACGAGTGCGGATGCATCCCATTGGACGAAAGAGGGCACGTGAGCATTTATATAAGAAAATTTCAAAAATTTCAGGCAATTTCTTCTACATCAAATAATATTCTTTAAAAGTGCAACATTTCACGAAGTGCCATCAAGCAGTAAATGTTACAACAAATCCATCTTGATGCCGGCTACTGTGGTATAGACAAAGGTCAAACTTCTCTCAAGGAACACGGTTAATATCAAGCTTTATCCAATGTTTGGTTGAAGGATTTTGGTAAATTTTAAAATTGTTTCCTTACGTAACTTTAATTAATTCGTAGTTCTCTGCTAATTAAAGTCAAAATGTTTGCTGTTTTTTTTTACGAATGTCTTGCTTTTATATATTTAATCCAAACTCCACGACTGTTTGTTGTTCAGCTTGCGTTAGCCATTCGGAAATGGTTGGAGAGCTAAGATTTCTCTCTATAACCTGCTCATGACTTGCATTTACCGTTCCGTAAACTATGAATGTTATTTTCGGTTAATCAAACACAAACCTAAAGAGAAGCCAAAGATATTATTTAATGCCTTTTAAATTAATTAATTATTATTACTATTATCGGCTTTGTCTTGCTGTTCGTTGCTAGAATTCACTCTCCAAACCACAAGGACCAATTAAGGTGTTCCATCCCGTTTGGTCCAATAATTAAAGGGTTCATTATCGTAGAATTATTGCAAAATCCGTGACGTTTTTCATCCAACCTGTATAACCGCGCTGACGTAGTCACATACGGAAGCCACCAGAAGATACCCCGTTGGTTTAACTTAAACCTTTCTGGGGACAGCAGGGTGTTGAGATCTACTCGCTCGTCTACCGCGGAAAGTCTCTTCCGAAACTCTTCAATTCTAAGATGTCAGGGTAAACCGAAGAGCTCGGAGGAAAACCACGCGCCTGGCTGTTGCTTATAACTGTTCATTGCCACCGATGTTACCAAATCTCACGCAGCAAAATGGATCTCTGACAGTCCTATAAATCACACAGTGGAAGCCTAACAATTCCATTCATCTGCTATCTAAACGTTACCCACTCTCTGAGAGGGGTCGCTGGGTATTGTAATCACTGAACACGCTGTTGGCGCTGTATAGTCAGCAACTAAATATCCCCGGCTTCTTTGCAGGTATCTATTTCTTTAGAACAATTTAAAAAGCAGGTGCGTTCGTCGCCGGGTGGAGTAGCTTCAAGACACGGAATCGCTCGCCCGACCCAGAGTTCTGCGACTTCGCTTGACGCGGCCGCTCGGTGTCGGTGAAGAAGAGCTTGGTGGGAGGGCGTTTCTCTGAAAATAAGAACAAAAAAACGCGCGCGAAACGAATGGGAAAGGGTCACACAGAAAGCTACACAACCCGACAATTAGGGTAATCCAAAAGTATCGAGCTGTTTTTGATGGTTTTTTTCCTTCTTCTTCTTTTGGGGCTGAGAGTTTTATCAAAATTATCGGAATTCTTAAAACGAATGGGCACCATAGAATCTTGAAGCTTCTAGCTGCGCTTTCTTGGCATCCATCGAGAGGCTCTGCGAGAACAAGTCGATGACCACGTGGTCCGCTGCGAGACTCAATAGACAAAATTTATGGAAGCAAGAGAATCCCGAAGACGATGGACTGACCGTCCTGGTTCCAGATCTATCAAACTCTAAAACATACTAAGAAATCGGGGAAGGATACACTTCAGCTTTGGGGGGGTGGGGGTGGGTAGATGAGCACTCTAGTGTATTACATGTTCTATAAAATCCTGCGCCAGATTGTCGTCAACGGTTTGCACTAAGCTGCTCCTATCTTCAATATTAGACATCTTATTGGTGATCCCACTCACCGGTTCGTTTTGTACAGTCTCTTTTCCGCAATAGAGCAGATTTTCACTATTAACTTGTTTTTACCGGGGTCCGTTATAAAAAAACAGCGATGTCAGTTGTTTCTTTTTCATTATTTACAACTGGAGAGGCTTTTTTTTTAATTAATCAACATTTACTGCGAGATTTCAGGTTGTGTGTGTCTTTTTTTGGTCAGTGCAGAATGCCAAGCTTTCGGATTGATGTAATTTATCGAGGACTAGAATCTGAAAAAGTCTAGGAAGTTTTGCTGAACGTAGAATACTATTTTAAAACTCAGTCACTGATCAGTTTCTTACTTTACCATTTAAAGAAAGAAAGGGGGAGAAAAAAAGACTTTTCTTGTACTATATGGAAGCTTGAAGAAATCATCTGAGTACATGGCCTTGAATTATCAAAGGTGTTTTTTAAACATCCAAATGTCGACTAAGTACAGCTTGATACAAGCTGATGTCGACTGAAGTGTTTCGTTTTACACACAGAACACGTCGTTTTGATGTTTTGTAAGATGGAACCCAAGTGTTTGTTTTGTCTAAAAACTGCTTTACTAAAGTCAGCTAAAGAATGAAAATCAAAAATTTTCTAAATTTACGAATAGCACTCACCCTGTAGGTTGATTTTTGTTCTCGTTAGTTTTTATCTTTAAATCGCTCGGTGATCGGAAGTCTGGGTTCCAGTTATAAATATGGCGATCATTTTGGTATCTACACTGGCCAGACTCGCATTGCTTCACTAAACGTGTTATTAAAATGTTTCTAAAACATACAGAATTTAGATGGGACGGCTTCTTGGTTGTTTAAACAAAAATTCTTATTGTAGAACAGTAATATCTGTTCAAGTGAAGCCATTAACGACATTTTAAACAAAAAACAAATATACTGCTTTGTTGTTTTGCAATTTATTTCCCAAACCGGTTATTTTGCCGGCCAGTCTCGTCAACAGGTGATAGCCCGCGACCAACGAGCTCACCGCAATTGTTGGAAATGGGTTAAGTTTTTATCATAGTTTTATAAATTGTCATTATTTTACCTTTTCACAACTTTCATAAATATCAAAACAAAGATGAACATGGGCTTCTAAACGAAACATCGCAAAAAAATAAACTTGAGTTATCACCACCACAGATGGGGTATACAAGAAAGAAAATATAAATCGTATATATTTAATTTAACTATTTTAAATAATATATAACTAATAGATGCATTTAAGCCTAATGATAATTTATCAGCTACGAGTTAGAAGGCCTTATGCGAATTCCTCTAAATATTGTTAACAGAGGATAGATCTGATATCACATTTTGCAGCATCTATAGAACGGATAAATCGCTAAAAAAAATTTTATATTCAGGATTTATGCTGGTTAACCCCTTTATTAAAGTCGAATTGCAGCGGTAAAGTGTGATTCACTTCTATCAGCAGCTAAACGGTAGTCTGGGTCTTCGAGCGACTTCTGCGGAATTTCAAATAATTTTCACATATATGTCTACACAGATTCACAGTTTTAGGAAAGAATATTAAAATTCATAACACGTACTTATGTATTTAAAGGGAAGTCTTATCTACATAATTCATAAACTCTACTATATCTCCCCAGATTTTCATCAGAAACGCTATAATCAGTTTTTCACTAGTTTCTGTTTTTTTTTTTAATTTGTTCATTTCGCGTCCTTTTTTAAATTCATCTGTCAATTCAAGGGACTAAACAAAGATTTCCCAGATATCTACATTCCGTCACGGCGAGTTTTCCACCCATTAACCGCGCCGTTTTCCCCAAATGCTTGCATGCCAATTTTACCGGAATTGATGCCATGATAAGTTTCCCATCCACCTCCATTTTGGGGAAGTGGGGCTGTTTATAGTCGTATATGTTGCCCACCACTCCTTCCACGGCGCTGGATCACTTCCGGGCTGGAGGATCCGCAGGTTGCGGTCAGGTAACTATTTCCGGTATTTGGCGCGCGTGCTGTTAATGACGTCACATGGCAGGTGGCTGCCACACTTCGTGGTTATCATCCTGTTTCGTATCGCACTCGGCGAACGGCAATGAATAAAATTTGCCTTTTATCCAGTCTCCTAATATTTTTAATACACTACACTTATTTCGTTATGGTTTACAATTGCAGAATGCGTTTGGCCTTTGAGGAAATATTCTTTCTCGAACATGACTTCGTCACGTGGCTCCTGCGGTATTTAGTTCCACGGTGTATTCGTTCTGTTAGAAAGTTTAAATTGCTAAAGAAGAAAAATTTTATTGTCCCGCTTTTGTTTCAGTAATATTATTAAAAGAATACAAACCCCTCCCTTCCCCCCCAAATCCTATCTAAACTTTATTACGCTTAAATTATTGCAATGGCGACACAGTTTATGTTGCAGAAGGTGGTGAGATGTAAACTGACTTAAACAATGTTGTAAAAGTCGAAAGCCAATCTTCCAGGGTGGCACCAATTGGAGCGATTCGAATACATACACAAAGTTCTAATTAGATATCTCCATCTTGTAAGCAATCAACGCTCCTAGAGAGAAAAAAAAAACACAATAATTTTTCATAATTTCTATATTATGACAGAGCGATAAAAATACCATCCCCTAAAATCACGAAAAGAACATAAATAATATTTGCTTTTACAAAATCCTAAACAGAAAGAGAAAACGTAGCTGATTAGGAAAAGAAAAGAATTGTATGTTGGAATTTAATTTTCCTGGTTTGCATTGCAAAGTTAATTTCTGGAATAAATAAATGAAAAAAAAAATAAGCTTAAAACACTAATTTAAATAAATACACGAACTACACGTTATTAACGATACTGGTTCTGAATTAATTTAGATTTCAGCACTTTAAAATGGCTCTCATCTGGAAATATCAGCCTGTTTTTGTGAGCTACAATATTGCTTTAATTCCGCATCTTTCGAATTTAGACTTCTGGCCAGTGAGTTTCTTCAAAATTTAATTATATATTTATCTTATACATTATTACTACATTTTTTAAATTTTTCTTCAAAATAGTAAAATCAGGTTTAATTTCTTTGAAATTCCAACTCATATAAATTACATATAATTAATTTTTTTAAAAAAAAAATTCTAATTTAGACAAGAAATGTTAAGAACTCGAAAATCTTTTGTCATTTCATCAGTCTTCAATCTGTCCACATCTGGAATAGGTTCTGCAAGTTTGAAGATTTTTTTTCTAATAGAAGGAAGAAATTCAGCATAATAGTGGACCGGGACAAATTCTATTAATTTTTATAGTTTCCAAAACTATGGGTGATAATTATCAGTTAATGAACGTTTGGATCTGCAAATGAACGGAATAAATTCTCATCGATAAATTTAAAATTAAGTTTATAAATTATGCTTGGAATTTTATCTAAGTCATGATGAATTTCTGACTCCTTGCACTGGATGACATTATCTTTATGTTAGTTTATTACCATTCATCCGAAATTTTATATAAATACCTAGTAAAGATGATCGTTTGATTTTTATGAAGAACATTAAAAATGAAATCGCCTCATGCAATAACCAAACTGAAGGTGAACGAAGCCATAAACAGTGGGTTTTAATTTTAAATTTTCTGAAATATTTTACAATATTCAAAATTCTATCGAACCATTTTGACGTATTAGAAATTATGTAAACAAGAAAAATTAATAATAAGAGTAAATCAGCGACAAAAATTTAAGATCGAAATCAATTCACGATTAGAATTTTAAAAACAAACAAAAAACTCTTGGAAAAATGGTATTAATGTTACCGAAGTTCCCTTTGTTGCAAATACAACTCTATCAGGTGTCAAAATGTTTCCAAAGATTGATTGAATTGCAAGTCTTTTTAATTGCATTATTTGTTCTTTTAACTAAAGGCTCAAGGATTTCTACTTGATTTATAGTACGCATTCATTGATGAAATACCGTCATTTTTATATAATTGCATAGCAGATGAGCTATAATCTAAGAAGTACGTCGGCGATGGTTTTGAGATATTGCGAAAGAAGGAGAGATTTGCACTTAGGTAAAACCTTTTATTGTAATTTTTTTATTTAAAAATGGAAAGGGATGGTTGAGTAAAAATCATGAAATTGTTCCTTCTGTTTGATTGCCAAATATCCACGTTTAGTCAGAAAACGACATCAGAAATTATGGAAAATTGTTTAGGGACTTTTCAAGTGACGATCCTTGTGATTAATGCTCAGTTCGTCGGCTGAAATACGGACAATCATCTAAGAAGGTGCGTGTGATCTGTTAAAGGTAATTCATCCGGTAGTCACGTTTGATTGTCTATTGTTCCCACGTTAATCGCGACCTACAACGTACCTGATGAGGTTGCGGAGTGCCACTGACGAGAAGGTCTCGCGGCGATTGGCGCTTCCATCTTCTTCAGGAAATAGAAAACTCGCACCGAAATTCCATTTTTTTAAAAAAACCGCGGGTGAACTCTCGCGCCGATGGACAGGTAGAGAAAAACGAAATAAGAAAGAAAAAAAAGCTGAGCCGTCCGCAGCGAGATTGTATGTAAATGTTTCGTTTTGCCCCCTTTTCCATGCAAACAGCCCTATAATATTAAATATTAATTATCGTTATTATTAATGGTGATTTAGAGAATGTTAAAATCGTAAAGGAAATTTATCTGAATTTCAAGCAGAAGATCATCGATGTAAGTTTTATGGATATGTTACGACGGCTACACTCTAACAAAGAGCATCAAGAGGTATCGTCGATGTGGGTTCTATAAATGTTTCATCTTCGACTACCGTCACGAGCGAATAAATTAGAGAGCCAAAGAAACACATTTAGGTTAAATTAACTAATTTATTCTTATTCAAAAAAACACGCAAACCGTTGCATGGAAAAAACACTTCCGAGGCAGTTCGATGGCGTACGGTACAAGATGGTGACGCCTGTCCAGCCGCCAGCGGATGATACTTGTAGAACATTGATAATCACCTATTTCTGGAGAGGTTAGCAGCCCGGGGCCAGGTCGACGAGAGAGAAGCGGCCAGCATTTTGACGAGGAAATCTTCACCTGTGGCTTTGGTGATGCTGGAATGGCTGATATCTGCGAAACAGTCCTTGACTCTTTGGCGACCGAGTCGCCCCGGCGCAGTCTCCTGGCCTCTCGTGAAGTAGAGCGGGGTGCACTCGGGACTTCTGGTGTCGTCTCCCCCTCTTGAAACATAACCTCAGCTTTTATCCACTAGAATCTCTTAAGCTGCTGCTCTCTCCAGACTTTTCGTGTTCATTCGATGTCGGGTATTCTTCGCGAACAACGGATAACGCGGAACGGTCCCGCTAACCATTGTCGGAAAAATTACGATTAAAGTCTGCTGTAATTATTCGCACTCAAAGAAGGGGCATAGAACATGGCCGCGGACCACATCGAAAAAATTCTAATTAATCGCAGTAAATGACCGTCACGATGTCTCCTGAGACCATCAAAGGCGGCCCAATACTTGAGAGTGAGCTTACAACAGCATACTAACTTACAGTAAGCAAAATGTATGGCCGGTGTATATTTCATGCCTATTTCATCTATGGCTTCACACTAATTTACATTAAATAAAACGCATCATTAATAACTAACAGAGTATTACTTTTGCCGGTGGTGGAGTCGCCATAGCGGCGTCGAACGGCGTTTTCCTTCCGCCTTATGTCGTCAGCTCATGCGCAGCCTCCACAGATCCGAGCAAGATGGACTTTGTAGCCGGGTCACTGCTGGAAAAGTTTGACGTTGCCGAAGAGGTATCACTTCGCTTAAGCCTTCAAAAATGGAGCTGAGCTTTAAAACTCATACTGACTGGCAACTGTTTTTTAATGCTTGTTGACGGTCACAAGAGACCGTGCAGTTAAAACTGTCAGGAAAGCATCAAGAGAAGCTGGAAGACTCGGGAAGTGGTCCAAGATTTTACGCCCCACCACAGCGTGGGACTTCCGACCCCGTAGTGCTCCGGAGACTGACGCCATAGACAGCGGACAAGCGCACCTCGAAGTCGTTTTATGGAAACGGGGAGCGTAGGATTAGATAGAGAGGGTAGCGCATCGATCCTGGCTGATGGGTGAAAAACACCCGACACCACTTCTGCGGTGTTAGACCAGGCGCTGTCTTTTTAAAGTATCCCACCAAGGAGTTCCATTACCAGCTACCGGATGGCGCTTGCACCAGTTACTTGACCATTCTGAGGCTCCCCTAATTTGTACGGGTTCGGCTCCGAGGTTTTGAAACATCTTCCCAAACCATAATAGCCTTTCCGACACCGAATCGGCGGCCGCGATGTTCGCTGGTGAAAGCGTTGGCGTTTGTTTCTGCAGCTGCAAACTGGCGACAATGGAATTCGTTTCAAGAAACGTGATGCGAAAACAGCCCATTCCGACCTCCGTCGTATCTGAGGGCTGAATCCTCTCCCGACGAAATCACTGGAGCCGAGCTGCTCAACAGATTTCTGCGTACAGTTCGACGAAGCCGGATACCAACGTAACTCAGGGACACTCTGTACTGCCAAGGTTATTCGCACTCATTCCGCCCGTCTGTTAATCTGTTTCTGGCTCTTCCGGTTTCTTAGACCCATCCCACTGCCCAGCAGCAGCTATGGTCGAGTGGTGAACACTAAAGATAGCGAAACAAGTCTATTCGCGCCAACAGTAAAGTGAAAGCAAAAACTGCAAATTCTTGCTAAATAACGTCGGCGATTAGTCTTCGAATCATTCAGGCTTCGTTCCATTTATAAAGTGTGTGTGTCTGTGACTACTGTCAGGACGCAGGAAATGATAATAACCTGCATAGATGTTGCAGACTTGTCTCTGGCTACACCCACCGGGCTGAAAGCAAACATAGAATGCAGTTTTAGTGAGATCAGCTACAGCGCTACGGTGAGAAACTACTATCTGCCCTGTTGTAGGTGTACCGCCACCTGCTGGCAAGATGAAAGCGGATAGCCAGGTAAAGCACACGGATGCACCAGCGGACAAGCTACGCTGTCGTGCGTGCTGGGTGATCAGCTTTCGACTGTCTCGCGGTGCCCTGCTTTTAACATTTGCGCGAACGATTTTACTAAATAACCTTCACGGGAGTATCTGCTTCCTGATGCCAAAAATTAATTCAGTGATGAACTTCTTTCTGTGGATATCACGTGATGAAACCAGGCCATCTGCCACCAGCGACTCTTACACTTGGTCGGGTGAAGCTATTGTTTTGCAGTAGGATTTCTACGAATCAGATGGCTCCATCGTTATTTATACTACATACTTCCATCCAGACGTGGATACCTATTTCAGCAAGAGTTAAAACAGTAAACCAAGTAAATGTCATTGACATGGCCTCCGGCGAATTTTAATTCTGACGGTTTACGATTTCCAGCTGGGTTACCTACCATGAAAACAACTATGCGTCCTATTGGTTGGCTCAACCGTCACAAATGTGCAGAGGGATCACGTGGTCGAGGGAGTTTGAATTCACCCGAAGAAAGTAGCTACATCTAGTATATTGAAGTCAGTGCTATGCTATTGGAAGGGTCTGGCCCTGTTTATGTAAATCTGTATAATAATTACACACTTAAAAAAAAAACGACTTTTCCCATGATATATAGTACGACGCCGGTAAAAATTATATATATGTTTTTTGCCAGAACTCGTTCTTGATTGGCCAATTCAGATTTCCTCTTCTCAGTTCTGCTGAGGTTGGTCTAACATCAGCTAAGATGCCGTCTTTTCCGAGAAAAAACTTTACCGATTAGTATATTTTATAGATTACCAGTTAATAAACCGCGCTTTCGTGTTTCGTCATTGTTTGTTTGTTAGTCCGTTTGTATGGAAGCGAAGAATGAACTGTCAGACGGGAAACAAACCCTGTCGGATCACAAAAAGAAAACTCGGAATTCTCCTTCTCTACGCTGCTTCCCGCAGATAATCGACCACCGAAGTTAGTCATATTAAGTTTTTAATATATGTTTCAATCCCCGCTATCTTGTTTAACTTTTCATTTGCTAAAGATGATATATTACTCGATACTGTCATTTACTGTTTTTTGTTGTTGTTGCTGTTTTAGTTTAGCTGATTTAAATTTGCTTTCAGTTTGTTTTTTATACTTTGTTTCCGTGACATCGGTTTGGTTAAAAGAAAACAAGTCAAAACGCGGGTTATTTTAATACGAGCAAAAACCGCAAGATTTAATATGCATGAAATAGTTGCCCGTATTTATGTTTCCTATGTCCAATTATAAGATAAAACGATTTCCTTTATTATTTGGTATATTGTACGACAGTCATCGCCGAACGAAGTGAATACACTTTTCTTTTGGTTATTAGAACTTAATTCAGACATTTATATTCACCGCAATTCCTCTTTATCAAAAAACGCAAATAATTATTTTAGATAAGATTGTATCTCTACGCTTTGTTTCTCCAGTCTCTGTTGTTGTTTTTTTTTTTGAAGTAGGAAGCCATTAGATTCTTATTTCTGATAAGAATGAGTTTTTAAGAGTCGCATGTAAATTTATGTACGGATCATGGCAGCGGGATTTGGACGAAGCCATCAAAGCATTTCCATTCTCCGTGTATGTCAAAGCCAGTAATTATCATAGGTAATAGAGTTTTGATATTCCGGGACATGAAGCTTCTAGATCTCCAGATATATATATATATATATTGAGGTTTTATGATTGATGTAGTTGGCAAAAATCTCTATGTTGCTTAGTATTCAAGTCATCGGCACCCCGGTCGGATGGGGTTATTGTGGTGGCAGGCGGACTGACCTTATGCTTTTAGAGAAGTTGACGGCAGAGGCCAAATCCTAGGTCGAAAAGAGATGCGCAGATGCCCGATGGGAAATCACGCTGATGGAGACGACTTTTCATTAAAGCAGGGAAAAGTTTATTGTTCCGTCGCCTGTAGCTGCAAACACAAATGGTAATAAACAAGCGGGTAAGGAAAACTAAGGGCGTGCGTTTCCCTGTCTTCCCCGAGGTATACTAGCAGAGATCGCGACAGCTGGTCCTGTAGGTTCCACGCCATCCCCTTCTTTGGCCGGAAGCTTAAAGCGGATGAGACCTGGAACTTACATTGCATATACTGAAGCTAGCACCTGCATTATATCCAGTGCGTGTATACACTACTAACTTGAAACCTGCCTATTGGGAACATTTCAAGGCAGTCATAATCAGGAGTCGACCAGTCGACGACCCATACACGTGCTATATATAGCCAGTTATCCCACAATGGCTTCCATTCTATCAGATGTATTTAATGGGTAAATTAGGCTTTAATTTGTTACCAGATAGCATAAATACGTTTGGTTTCCGTCAGCGAGCCTATAACTTATGCAAAAGCTGTTGTTTTGTTTTTTTAGTGTTCTATTAAATAGCCAGCCACCCGAATCTATCCCGTCTAGGAAGAAGAGGTGCGATTTTATCCAAGAGCTTGCCTCAGAAACTGGTTTCACCCCTGTGCCTCTGTTTGAATGAGAGGGGAACTAGTTTTTGTGCAGTTTCAAAAGAAAAGTGAAGAGCCATCGTATAGCAGTCGTGAACATGGCTGTTGACGGTTAGCCAGTCAGCCAGCCAGCGTGAAAATGGTCTCGGTCAATGGCACTGAGATCTCAGATTACCCATCATCCAAACAAACAGTCTGGTAATTCTCTCTCTTAAAACGAATATCAATTAATGCTTGTTTAAACATTTATGTTTATTTATGTGCATATAGATTTCTTTTTTGTTTTACTTAAATAATACATTTCAGATAGAAGAATTGCCGGTAAAAGTGGTTGTTCGGATAACTGTAGAACTAACTGGCCTTGCCAAATATAGGTGAGTCTGGTTAATTCTAAATTTGAAGCGAAGCACTTCTTCCCTCCACTCATTAGAAAAATTGCACCACATTTGTATCCAGTTCTTTCGTCATATTTATCGTACAATAAGAATTATGTCAACAAGTCTTCGCTTTTCTTCCAAGCGATTCTTCTTATTCATTTGTCTTTTAGCTAATTTTTTTTTTCCATCTAGGCCTTCTAATCTTTCCTCTAACTTTATTATTTCTTTATTTCCGCACTATTTGCCTTCTATTCTATGTCCAATCTCTCTTGTATCTTTTCCTCCTTTCTCTTTATTGCTCTGATATTTCTAATTTATCCTTCTATTCCTTTTGTCTTCCTCTCTTTCTTTTGTTTCCCTCTTTTTAACTTTAAAGCTCCAATCCTTTCTCGTGTCTGGTAACTATTCTCTATTATTTGGCTCACATCCTAATTTATCATTCTCAAACACCAGTTACAGACAAGAGTTTACATCCACTACAGTTGAGTTGTTTAAATTACGGATTTTGTTTTCATTTTCGTTTTAAAATTTGTTCTTCTGTCACAGATTTATTAACTAGCAAGCTACACTTACTAATTTAATACCTAAAAAAATCTTTGCATTAGTTTACAGATTGAAAATTTAAAATTAACTCAACAAATTTCATTTTTGGAACAGTTGATGCCTGTTTTGCACGTTACAGATAAAGTTGATATTTAACAAATCCATGTCATCGCATAACATCAGCAGTCACTTCTCACTTAACCAATTTGTTTAAATCAGTGCTATAACTGAGTATTTTAAACATCAATTTGTCTCTCTTCGTGTTGTCCTATATTCATTAATTATACATAATAATAAGATGCATTAATTTGATATGGGATTCTTCATAATTTTGATTTTATTCCCAAGTTTATTTAAAAAGTTGCATGTTCTAACCGATAGTTTTCCAAATACTCTTTGTTTAGAATGACGCTATTTTCTTTATTCCTAAAGTGAAAGTAAGGAACTGCTTCCATAGTATACGGTCGGTTATTAGATAATACTTCCAGTTTTAACGAACCTTTTAGCGTACTCTCTCAGCGTCGACATAATTATCATATTCTTCACGAAACACATCATTTGCAAAAGATTCTCTCGAGTCTGGTTTACCTAAATTTTCTTTAATAATAACGGCTTGAGAATTCTCCTTCGTTCCTATTTAATTTGAATAACGAGTCCATTCTTATCCTGAACATAATTAGTATCAAATAAACCTAACAATCTAGTAGGAGGTTTGACATACCTTTCTGCGTTCTCTACAAAATTAAAACATCTTTGCATAAGGTCACCAATACAAATAATATTGAGTTCTTCGCTAAGCCCACAATCTCACCTTTATTATTTTTTTTTTTTTAATTTGATGTATTTCGTTGTGCTTTTAATTACACACCTGACTTCAACTCTATCCATTAAATGAAAATTTGGTCAAATCTTTGCAAACTTTTGTTGGACGTCCAAAATAAAATTAAAGTAGTTTGTTGGTTTTAAAAACAAAAGTATCCTTACTATCGAGTTTCATAAACGCAGTTTTGCCGAATATAAGAGCGAAATCTATATTCCTGTTTGTTTTCTAGTTATTAATTGCATTTGCTCTGCAAAGTTCTTTCCTTATATAGTTATTAGGTGTATCTTCTTCCGCTCTTTCCCCGGGTTGTTCTGTCCCTGTTAAAATAAAATCTTTGTCTTTATATTTTTAGTATATACCTGGTATATCTTGTACATTATTTTGTACAACAAAATACGACAAAATTTGTGATGATTCAATTAGAATATAGGTAATTGTGGGTATAACACCATTTAATCTTTTCTGTCTTTCTGTTTATCTACCTAAAATTGAATTTTTTAAATATTTGTTATACAGAACCAAATTTTGCATTTCGTTTTCTATTAAGACAATCCACTGTTTGTAAACCGGTGCTTAATAACATATTGATTTCCTTCTAACATTACTTAATCTTCTACAAACTCAATTACGCTATTAATAAACTTTTTAATATGTTAATTGCTCGCTATAATGTGTTAACTGTATTCCATTATGGCTTTACAAATTTCATTTATTCCAATAATATAAGACTAATTAACCAAAGCACAGCCAGATATACGAGACAACTCTAAACGGCTCCAATCTTATACATCTTTATCTTCAAACCATCATAAATAAACGTAATGCATTTTTTCCATTAATGTGTTTATCGTTCTTGTTTTTTTTTATAAGTCTTTAAGGTGATAATCACAGAATGGATTAGAATATTAATTTGCAGTGCAATCCTCTCGACAAAATATCCATAACGTGCAATAGATTTATCCGATAACTTATACATTGGTGTAGGAAACATCACATATGTAATGTGTACAGAACAATACAACATGGCGATATTTCGTAGAAAACTTCTTTTGTGACCATTTTGTCGGCTTGGCCACTGTAAAAGGCTTCGCACGATCTTTCAACTCTTCGTCACCCCAGGGATTGGGTCGCCTGACAGTTCTGCGCTTCGACGATGATTTACCGATGAGAAGGAATACTTGTCCAAAACACCTAGAATATGGACCGGATCGATGTGACTGCTAAACTTGGCGTGACATACAAATGTTATTAGCCGACTCTGGCAGAGACAGAGACAGAGAGACTGGTTCGGTTTACGAAAAGCCCGGCCATCACGGTATTCGTCTGGCTCGACGCAGTCACACTGTCTCTGTAGGTTCCGTTTATGACGAATTGCGGTAGGTCTTTGGAACCCGTATCTCCGATCACAATACAGGAAATCGGATACTCTTCCCGCATTTCGCCCTCTCCAAACACCAGCACGCCATAGGTGGGGTTGCAGTGGAGTGGGCCATGGCTCACTTGCTCTAAACAATGGCAGGCCGACCCCCCCCCTGATACACCTCTCTGATGAGCATAAATTCAAAATCCTGAACTTATTTAACAAAAGTGCAGAACAGCGCTCCGTAGATCGGGTCACGAGACCTGTCATTGTAGTGTTTGTACGAAGCCATTGTAATCAGTTCATTTTCTCGGAAGAAAATGCCCATCATCTTCTATGTTCTGCCTGTACCGATCCAACCCTGACAGGATACATGGCTATCGGTGACGCCACGTGTTTGTTCACCAGACCATCTCGGATCTGCCGTCAGCCTTGACACAACAGCGGTGGAGGAACTCCTCATCACCGAAATTGCGTCAACGGTCTGGTGAATAGTGCGAGACGCAGGCATAGTGCTATAGTGGAACTAGTGGCAGACATAAACGCCAGTAAAAGTCATGTGACTTTAGACGTGTAGGTTGTTACTACCAAATCCCATTATGGCATCACAAAAATCCATCGAACAGGGCACGGAAAAGTGCAAAGCGAGATCTATATTTCAAATTATATTTGCTTAAATTTGAATTATGTGCAAATTGTTTTATCTCATAAATTTGTTCGAAGTGATGCTACGAAAGAAGTTTTCATCACCATATAGTTAAGAAGCTTCTTATAAGTAAAAAATACCAGCCTTCCCTCCCTCTTGTTATGATATTAAAACTTGGTTTGTAATTTTCATTAACACCTTTTGCTATATTGGACATTATTTCTGGTAATATCCCAAAATGTACACCAATGATTTGATAAATGTCTTCCATTGTTTAAAGTTATAAAGTTAGTATCTGAATATATTATGCAAAATCACTGAAAAATTACCACAAAATTTTGTGTTTGATGTAGGTATTATTTTTACAGATTGCAATTCTAACTTTTGCTAACGAGTTTTAAAGTATTTATCATTAAGAGTATCAGAAATTAAGTTTAAGAACGTAAATTTCCTGCCTTGAAATGCATCGGTCAGTGAACAATAATATAGTGAGTATAAAAACGCAATATTATGCTGCGTACATTCAAAACTAAACGCATTTCATCATTTAAGGCGAATGTTCAGAAAACGAAATACACTGAAATTAAATATCACCTTTCTGATGTACAGATGATAGCAGGTTTCGCTTTGCCAAACAAAGGATTTTCAGCTTTAATTGGAAAACTGCTAACATTAATAAAAAGCAAAATTTGTGCGGATCTTTGTGCTTCTTTCAGCAACGTTGGTATAATCATTTTCCCTTTAGCATAATATTTTTCGAGGCTTTCCGTTCCAACACGGACCTCGGTTTTTTTCTTTTTTGGAAGAAACTGAACACCAGGGGAATTGAGAATGAACAGAAAAAAATTTCATTCCAGCCTAGTAATTACTTCTCTTGTGCGTCACGCATGCCGTGCCCAAGTCACTTGAGACTCCACGATGTCAACGCGGAAAGAAACAAGAGTCTTGATTTGCGAATACAAAACCTTATCGGCGGCCTTCTCAATAGGCATTATGCAGCAAAGACTATCTATCTTTATATGTATAATTTTACATTAGGTGAGAGCGAACCGTCAGTGGGCCTACTCTGAATTCAGTTCCAGAAAAATGCTTCGTGCCCTGTTTCGGTTTAGCTCAAGAATTCGCCAAAGATTTTAGAAAATGCTCGCGCTTGCTGCTCTTTACACCGGTAATTAAAAACTTTAATGCAGTTTTGCTTTTCATCTATCCCGAGTTTTATCTGTGAAATTTGGTTTGATAATATAACGATATTTGGGCAAAGTTTTATATAAGCTCCATTTTTAGTAACGAAGTTTCATCTACAGAAGTAAATGTTTATGCCGAGCTTAGTTCTCTTGATCCATTCCCAACTTCTTGTTTCAGCCAAATAAATAAATGAATCTGTAGAAATTTTGTATCTACTAAGTAAAGTAGATTGCACGGAAGTTACTGATAAAGAAAGGATACCTAATATCTACCGACACGGGGTAACTAGTACATTATTCTTCTCGGTGTATAATAAATAGGGAAAGATAATAGAGCTGGGTTTCATGCGTAGCAAAATCTTCTATTAAATCTGAATTCGTTAACATCTGATCTTAAGACTGACTTAGTTATTAACTCGCGTTAATACTTATTAAAATAATATTGGTAACTAGACTTCACCTTGCGAAACTTTGTGGTCTTCATTTATGTAGATTCGAGAGAAAAAACTTGAAAGAAACCTGGAAAAATATCCAGTAATAATAATGAAAATGTTTCAGTTACTTATTTGGAAACCGTGAAGTATTAAAACCGTGAAATTGGCAAAGATAGACGCGATAATTCTTAACAAAGAAGTGTATTTTTGTCCAGAAGTGAGTAATGATTGAGAGATGGTTTCAGTTGAAATTTCTGTGCAGATATGAGGCTGAGCGTAATCATCTTCAATTCAGCTTTAATATTTTCCTTAAAGAACCAAGCAAAATTTTCGTGTTGGGACATTAACCATGAAAGGTTGTACATTTCATGTAAATGCCACATAAATAGGACTTTTCGGTTGTACTGTGCTAAAATATTTCGGTAATTATTTGGTCTGTAGACGACATTACTTACGTCCATACATATGCAAGACTTTTTTTATAATCTTGTTGTCGATTGTGCCGATCTAAGTGGGAATCTTTCGTTTTAATCGAACCGCAAATGCTTACGCTTTCTACGTCACGAACCCTTTGCTATGTCTAGCCACTTGTTTCGGCCACCTGCCGAGAAAGAGGCATCAACAGAAAGAAAAAAAACACGAGGTAACCCAGCTAGAATTCTGGTCCTCTACTTTCCCTCTAGGGAATTGCGAGGGGAGCGTATGTCCTAGTATCGTTTAACCTTGATACAGTTACAGACATTTTACCATTACAAAATATTCCAAATGCTGTAACAGATTTCTTGTTGTTTCTTAACTCAAAGAAACAGGGTCTAAATTAATTCCCTTATCAACTCGCACTGTTCGCTTCGTCTCAGATCCATGGCATCACTAACGTTTTAGATAACTTCGCGGATGCCAAAATACCCGGCATCCGGCAACCGACTTTTCAGTTCATTTCCGATCACACACGCAATTTAAAAAATACTTACGAGTATTTATTCTCCTAGTTCGCTTTTCCATGCCATATTTTTCCGATAATTATATACCTTTATACGTGATTTTTTTTTAAAAAAATCATTTGTAATCATAGAGCGAGATTCTTTTTTAAAGAACTTCTATGACCACCTAAGACTTCTGAACACCGTAAGCTAAACATTAAAGTTGATAAAAATGAAACTTTAACTACATCACAAAAACTACAAACATAATTTACCAGAAGCCGATATCCTCATGGAAAGAAACCTTTATTTTGAATTAAATCTAACCTTCAGTTTTTAACATTTATCAAATTCGCTAATATTGTTAGAAACCCATGTCGCGAAACGTGGAAATTCAATCAGCGTGTTTCCTAAATGTGGAGAGACACGGCGGCAGTACAAGAATCTCCAAATCGACTAGAAGAAACAATAAACATTTGACATTGTTGTCAGGGAGTCTCGAAGTGTGCATGGCGGAGTATTTCTGTTCCACAAATAAATCAAATGCGTCACAAGCTAAAAGGACAGAATAAGCAAGACAGAGAAATAAATGTCTAAGGCGTCTAAATGACATTATCAGTAATAAAAAAGGGAGAAATAATGGCTTATCGTTATTAATTTTTAGCCGGAAGGGAAAACACGGAAATAAGAATAGTGAAATGGAAATTAGTTTTTGCATTAATGACTGTAAAAATAATTAGATTACGGGTACTGTTGGCGACAATGCCGAGTATCAATAACCGGGGGGGTGAGAGAGAAGGGAACGTTAACACAAATGAAATACATGACAAATCTTTCATTTTGTTTTTAATAAGAATCTCTCCTTCTGTGCGGAGCGTGTGCATCTGGTGTCAGTTTCTATGGCTAAAGAATTTGCTTTTCTAGGGGATGGGAAATATGTTCGTTATATAGAGGCTTTCTGCTTCTTCCTCTTTCTCATTTGCTACAGTTGCTGCTTTTATTTGGCTAATGTAGATTTCTGTTAAGGAATAAATGTAATGCGGGTTTTCTCTTCGTTGATGGCGAGTGACTTGACCAGGAAGTCCTGCAAACTCATACGGAATTACCTCCTGTAGGGCTGTGGATATGTTCCTGGAAACAAAGCGATGTGGGGGGGGGTAATTGTAACTCTGTTCTATTGAAAGTGTGTTCTTGGTATCGCCACTTCTCACGTGTGAGTGGCGTATGAAGGTTTCGTCGAGGTATCTGTAATAGAGCTAATACCGGTAATGTCGTACACGTGGAAAACTTATTGGAATATTTTACAACGAAGAGTTAGTTTTGAATGATGATGTCATTATTTTATTCTTCGCCACCTAACGAGGACGGAGACTGGTGTGTAATTGACCACCGTTGCCGTCGCTCCTCCCGCTGGAAGACGATGGGAGGAGCTACTCCGGGGATGGTGAGCCAGGTTGTATGTGACTCACCCTTGGGAAACTGCAGGTTTCTTTTTGAAGAAGGCATCTAGGGTAGACTGCTTGGCCCGCTGTTTCCTCTTCTGAAACATTTCCTGGTAGCGAGTGGTGAGGACTGCCAGAACACCTCGAGAGAGAGAGAGAGAGAGAGAGAGAGGAGAGAGAGAGAGAGAGAGAGAGAGAGAGCGATGACGTCATCACAGAGAGAGATGACGTCATTACAGAGAGGGAGGGAGAGAGAGAGATGACGTCATCACAGAGAGAGATGACGCTATTACAGAGAGAGATGACGTCATTACAGAGAGGGAGGGAGAGAGAGAGAGAGAGCCGGTGCGATTCCTGGTCTGGGTCGTTATACCGGATGTCGATGATCTCATTGATCTGAGCGATGCCCCCCTCCGACAGCATGGCCGTCGTTAAATTCATTATAAGTTGACTTTCCCCGGTTTCGTCTTCCTTCTCCTCCATATCACGCTGATTTTAAATCTCCTCTAAGTCCTTGTTCGTGATCTGCTCTCCACGACATTTCAATAGCTCCTCCATATCGTCAACTCCATCCAGCCCAGTTTCATTTTACAGCTTAACAATGCCACGGATAATGTCAGCTGCAGTAGCATCCCCAAAGCCATGGAAATCACAACATGGCTCTGGCCACAACTTGTGCCAGATACCATCCACGCAGCTGAAGGTCACTTCCTTCTTGTTTGATCTGCAAACAACAGGTAAATGTTCTTTTGAGAATCCATTCATACGTCGGGATGACTCAAAGTGGTAGACAAAATGGTTCTATCTTAAAATCCACGGATGAATTAGTACCCAGCAGGACCGTTAGTCGGTCTTTGACGGCCTTGAACCTCGGTGCGTGGCGGCATTCTATTCCAAAAGAGGCCGGTCACAAGTTCTGGAGAGTAGCTGCCATGATTCAACGATGACGTTGAACGTGACGGGGAATTCCCGCACTGGCACAACAGAGATACGCACTCTGTGTAAGTTTGTGCTGCGCTTTTCAAACCAACCACGGCTTACCTGTAATGTTTCTGTCGTCAATCCTTCATTTTCATGTTCTTCGAGATAGGTAAAGATGCATCATCTGGCCTTCTCCTGGATCGTCACTAGCATACAGGCATATGGTGCTGTGTCTCATCTTCAACCCTGCTACTCAACCGTCTGTCTTTCCATCTTCTCGAGTAAGGTATTCCTCGAACGAGAATTTCTTGTTGCACTCAGCGGTGTGGTTGACTGTGCAGAAGCCTTTATCTTGTCTTCATCCTTAAAAAACTATCCTGATGGTAGGTGTGTTTAACCCTAACCTCCTACCAACGCCGACTTGCCGCTCACCCGCCTCGAAACTCCGTATCAGTTGCATTTTCACGTCCATGATAATACTCTTCCGTGACTGTTTGGCCACACTGCCAGCAGATTCACTTGCAGGCCTATGTGCAGACATAGTGGGTAAAAATTTCTTGCGACTAAAGAAAAAAACATGCAATAGCAGCCAGAATGGAGATGCATCACAGCGACATTAGCACACGACCGCGGGAAGGATCTGAATCTGGCTAGAAGAGCGCCGATTGGGCCTGCGCTACCCAGAATACACCGCTCTCATTGACGCATCGCTACCCAGAACACACCGCTCTCATTGGCTGAAAATACGGCACGGATGGCTGTACTTTTCGGCGCAGAACCTTTGAACAGTTCTATGGATTTTAATCTTTTTTTTTCCGTTTTTTTTAATAAAAACTACATCCAGGACGAAGAGAGCTACAACGAACCAGCGATATAACTGTACTTGAAATAAATGCGTTCTCCCCATCTTACGTTTTTCTTCTTCTTCTGAGTGGCAAGCACATGAGTCTATATTCCCTGTTTCGATATATATTTCAGCTAAGGCTACCTGGTTTTATCCTTTCAGTGCGTCAGCGAACAGAATCTTAGAATTCGGTATGCCAGGAAATGCCTTCTAGAAAAGTGAACGCGTTTTACCTCTGCTGAGTCCGGGGGGGGGGGGAAAACAGGATTTCCATCCCCGATGAAGTAAGACGTACAGATAAGGAATGATATTTCAGATTCCTACAACGCTTGAGAAATACCCACTTGCGATGAGGTATTTTCTTTCTCAGTACCTCTTCCCGTCGTGGAAAAAGCTGTCGTCCCGTCCTGTCATTTGTCGAGCTGTTTTCCTACCTCTCCTGGCAAGATAAACGATGGACCTGGACGTTCTTCTCTCCTGCTCGAATGACGTATCACGTCTGGGCGGTATTCTAATGCTTTTGTTTGTCGAAGAAACGGCAGTGGCATAGATTCGAGTTCACCAAGGCTGATTTCCGGCGCGCTCAGAACGCTTTTGTATACGCCGAGGATTCTTTGAACGGAAACTGAGTAGATGCGTTTTCTGTGTTTATTTTTGATTTATGTGTGACCGGCGAAGCTGTTACTAGATCAAAACTGACAACAATCCGACCGCACATGACATTCTAAGCATATATTAAAGAGGAGGGAAGCGTTTAGTTAAGTCACCTAGGAGACACGCGCAACGAAATATCTTTTGTCTTACGTCATATTTAATTTACAATCTGCTTTCCAATGCAACGATTTTTATTTTCTAATAATTAACCGCAACAGAGTCAGTGGCAGTAATACAGGAAAGTCTCTGAGAAGTTTCATTGTTTAAGGACTGCTTACTACACGAGGTGGAGTAAACAAATAAGTTGTATTACAAGGCCACGTGCCCCGAGTTCTTGAATGGTCGAACTGTTCCATGTCCGCCATCTTCAGTGACTCGGCACTCGGTCCTGTCCGCCGGGAGTCTTATGCAGCTGATGGGATGCGATGTGACTAACATCCGCTTTGATTCTTGTCTTGTTTACGCAACTTCCGTTTCAAACTTTTAATGAAACACCGAGAAAAGGCAGATGTTCACCTCTTGCGAGGCCGGGTTAACGGGGATTCCCACCAACCTCTTTGAGAGAGTTTTTCGACAGTTGCAATGGTCTCTTCTTGTCAGGTGCCCGGTCCACCAGACCATTTTCTTCTATTAATTAGATCTGCATTTTAAAGCTTTTTTTTTCGTCCAACCGCGAACGAAACTGTCGAATTCAGCAAGTCACAAAAACCCTTTCCACCTTTTCATCAGCCGCCGCCATTTTGGCTTCACAACAGTCTGAAGCCTTAGGCAGACGTCTTGGCGATACAGTTTGACTTTTGCTCTGTTTCATGTGGTTAAAAGGTTATTAAACACTGGAATAGTTCAAAGGATTTATAAACTTCCAGGGATGATGATGATGATGATGATAATAATAATAATAATAATAATAATAATAATAAATAATAATAATAATAATAATAATAATAATAATAATAATATAATAATAATAATAATAATAATAATAATATAATAATAATAATAATAATAATAATAATAATAATAATAATAATAACTGAAAAAATACTCTAAAATTCCTCACAAAATATATAATTTAGTAGTTATTTCCTCAACTTCAGATGAGTTAAATGAGGCGCACAATAAACGATAAACTGATAAGCACTTGTGCTCGGTGAGAAGTCTATCTACAGCAGTAATTACAGATTAAAGGACATATTTCTTTTTTTAAAAAAAAAATTATAAAATGAATGCCTGATTAATTGAAATGACGACTTATTTAAAATGTTTATTGTTAGAGTAGATTTTTGCTTCTGGAAGTCACAAATGTCTACCAAACGAGAAGATATATTCTCACCGCTCAAAACGTTCCACGGTCACCTATATAAAGTCGCACTGCTGATGCTCTCTCTCACCTTCTCTTACACCCTCCCCCAGAGTCCATTTGTCTTTATGTATGGTGGGAGATACTGCTTAGACAAATACCTAATTCCCCGCGCTGTGTTAACATTAATTATTATCTAATATTCGGCGCAAATGTTCGGAGTACTGTTCACAATTTTTTTCCCCAAATGCATGTCAGAATTAATCAATCATTATCATATCGATACTTCAAAAACAGCCTCTCTTGTTTGCGAACTTTTCAGAGAGAGAGAGAGAGAGTAATGACATAGTGACGTCATTGCCCGCCCAAACGTCGCGCCGTCTGGCGAGACCGTCGCGCACTAAAGCAGTATATAGAATTATGTCGCGCTGGACGACAAGTACTCTTTAATGACTGCTGAACAGAAACAAGAGATCAACTTTATTTATTATATGTGCGTCGTTAAATATGAAATGTAGCATGAGTAAATATCGTGTAAAGATGGTTTCTTAGATAAGTTATTAAAGATATAGATGAATATTTCACTTCCGTCAGCGAAACAAATAACGAATCAGCCATCGACAGATTTTGAGAAGGAAATGCTTAACGAAACTATATTTGTTATTTTTTGTAAATATAAACCTAATTTTCTTACTTACACAGTAGATACGAATATTTTTTTGTGTGTGTTTTAGTTAGCGGTTAAAGATTTTTAAAAAACCTGTTAACCCTTTTTATTTGATTTTTGAGAGTTGATAATAATTAATCCAAGGTATTTTTAAAAATTATAAATTAATTAATTCCCTCTGGCAACCCAACGATAAGGAGAGAAGTACTCATATTTCCTTCATCGTGAATTTATCTAAATGCACTTTTCAAAATTTTAAAGGCTTATATTTACTTTTATTAATTCTCTACTATCTGAGAATAAAGCATCTCAACTTTCCGTTCTTAATTTTTATATGGAAGTTGTTTCAACAGCTAGCACTACTGTGAAGACAGAGTTACAGTCTGGTGAGAGATGACGCGATGTTGTCCGATTTCAGCGCTAAATTTATACCTAAAGAAGGTTTGGGAGTTACTATTTTCCATACAGATGGTAAACCCATTCGATTTGACGCTGATGCTGCAGTGCGTCTACTTTTAGATATTCAGGCCGTAAACGTCTCTTTCATGTCACGTAGACCGATACCCGGAAAAGGCAGGAGAGCTTCCAGGAAAATATCATCATCCATCTGTAAAGATCGACGTAGAGACGAAGCAAAAGATCCTTTTTCTCGAAGCCAAAGCCCTTCGATCGGTTTTCTCCAGGAGGTCCTTTTCACCTGCGGAAACTGTGTGGGAATATTCGCATTTTTAGCTAGATATTGTCCAGCAGGGCGTCGCCGCTGCCGTCATAGTTTCAATTTTTGTCTACCACCCTAAGATACGGACGATGACGTTCAGCCGGATGACCGTTGATGGTGATTACCTTCATCGCGCAGCAAATGGCGGAAGCTTTCCAGTATCTTACCTTTAAACATGCGTTTCCATAAAACGTTTCGAAAAAAAAATTCAGCCAGTTTTGTCCCTGTTGGTCGGACCCTTTTCCGAGTATCGACGATCAGAGGGGTGGGGGGAGAGGGACACTGAGCGCGACCGTCGCCACGTGATTGCCGGAAATTCCTTCCACTGCTGCAGGCCGACTTTGGTCAAACAAGGATTGGAAGTCGCTCGGGAGTCTTCTCGGCCGGAGATCAGTTCGAAGAACGGAATCATGGTTGGGGGGAAAGAAATGTAAAGTCTCTCAGATCTCCAGACGGCGTAAAAATCGTCCACAGCGGTCTGTTCTCGGCCACGGTTGTCCTGCTTTCAGTAGGATGGAGACGCTAAACGTAAAAGTGGCATCCCATCTGACCGACGGCCCCCTTTTCCTGATTACAAACGAGATACGGGCCAGACGGCTGAACAGAGGGTCTCGATTCCCTTTAGTGGTTTATGCCACGAGACTGCGCTCCACAAGGCGAGGTTTGCATCAATCTGCTTTGTTATAAGCCATCGTAATCGCAGAAGAATGGATTATTTAAAACTACGTCTGAAGTCGTCCCCACCTTTTTTTTTTAAAATAAATAATAATAACAACAACAATCTTTGCTCGAACTCGCGATCTGTGCTGGAATCAATTATCGAAAGAAAAGAAAAGAGTTCGGCGATGGTGGCAGCCGCTGCTCTCCAGGAACCGGTTGCGCGAGCGGCTTCAACACGTGACCTGTCAGATGTCGCTTAGGGATCTCTGTCGTCGCGCTGGTTATACACTCGTGCTGCCGTCGCTTCGTAACAGCTACTCCGATGGACGTCTCTCTTCCCCGCCGGTTAATCAATGTCTACCACCCCCCCCTCCCGGCAGCCATTTCTTACTGGCTGCGCCGTGTTGACATAAGCGGCCTCCAGTCAGCCTTGATTCAACGTCTCTAATGCCCGGCCGCACGACACGAGTTGTTTTCACAAGGAAATGATTCACTCCCGTCCAATAAATTCCCAGATACCTTTATTTCCAAATGGAGATTGCAGAGCCTAAGTTTTCTTAGGCAATTTCTTTTCTTTCTTTTTTTTTAATTAAAAAAAAATAATCCGGTTTCGCTGAACCCCTCCAACAGTCCCTGCGCTTCGGAAATTGCGATTTTATTAGAATTTTAAGAAAACAACGGAAAAAAAAAAAAAAACACCTGGAATATTTCTACCGGCGGTTTCCCTGCTGACAAATTTCCTCGTTGAATCGCATTAACAAGGGTTTCTCAAAACGACGGAATCTCAGTGAAAGGAACGAACGACTGCCGTGTAGCCGCATCTCCGATGGACCTTCATCTCTTTAACATACGTAATGGTGCGGCTGTCAGGAACGCGAATGTGACACGAGCACTGCAAGCGGTCACGTGTTGGTAAGGGGACACAACGCAGTGGCTCGGAGCGACGACGCGATGTCGTGGGCGACTTATCCAAATAAGCGATCTTTCAAAAAGTCGTCGTGATTTCAAAAAGATTAGCTTCTTTCGTCAGCTTCGACAGTTCCCCCCCCACACATCCTCCCCTCCCTTTTTTTTTTTTTTTATTTCGGTGACGAATTCACGGAAACTCCGACCGTCTTTCTAGACCATCTGAAAGCTTTGTTAAGGGGGGGGTGGGTGGAGTGGAGTGGCGTGCTGGCCGGAGTTCGCCAGTCGACACAACTTTACAGACGAGTACACCCGAGCGTTACGGGTCTCAAGAAATAGAACGTGGGAAGGGGGGGCGGGGCGGCCGGCCGGAAGGGAACTCCTGTAACGGTTACCGATGTTCTGAGGTCGTTGAGGGAGAAAGGTATTTCTCGCTGTCAGCTCTTCCACCATCTCGCGATCCGAGCACGCACCAAAACCCGTGCCGCCGCCATCACCTGAAGTAATGTACAATAACCATCCAAGACGGGGTTCTTCCAGGAATCCCCCCCGGACGGCTGGTACTTCTTTTTTCATTTTTTAGGGACACGCTAATTGATGTATCCGTTCTCAATCGCTCTCAGGCAAAAAAAACAAAACAAAAAGACCGATGAGTCGAGTTGGATTATATCCTTGCTCCAGTAAAACAAACACGGCTAACACATGGGACTCGGACCGAGAACCACGACCGGTAATAATGTTTCCGGGGGAACCTTTTCTCTACTGAAAAAAAAAAAAAAGTACTCAGAAATTCCCTGGAGAGTTTCCAATTTCAACAGACAAAAGACAGACATCCCGGGGTCGCTTACGGCGATAATCGGTTAACACATCAGCGAAATGCCGAGCGTGAACACCGTTTGTTACACGAAATCCGGGGGGGATTTAGCGCAAGATGGCGTTTGGTGCAATTGGAAAACTCTGCGTAATACCAATATTTGCCTCCGGACATTTTCTGGTCCTTCCTACGAGTTATCTGCAGTTTGATCTGCCTTTGCGGAATTGGATTTGTGCATGATGCGGCATGCGAGCCGGCAGGGATTACGGAATTACAGCTCTGACGGTGCGAACATATCCCAGCCCCTTTTACGGCGATATACGCCGTGAACGGAAAAACGGAGTAAGCGGCTCCTCTAGCGGTGAGCCGGCCCGACTAGACGTGCGCGGACATGTCGTTATTCAGCGCGCCAGGCCACAGTTCCAGTACAGCATAGGGAAGCTGACGCCCAGGAACAACACGTCGGACCTATCATCCAAACTGGCTGCGGCCAGCCTCATTTTAAAAGAACCTCGGGGGGGGGAGAAAAAAAAGACAACCTGATTTAAAACGGTAATACAACTGAAAATACTAAGGGTCATAATTATAAACCGACTTTAGGATTTACAAAAAGAAGGGGAAAGAGAAAAAAGAAGCTTAAAACTCTTAAATATTCCAGTTTTTTTGTAAATACATGGCCTGGGGGGGATATTAAAAACGGACAACAAGGTCGGTCGTCGTTTTTGCGGTGCACCCGAGATCCATTAGTAAATCTCAGAAATTCCACGTAAAAACATTCTATATTTATCAACGATGAGTCAGTAAGCGGAATTTCTCCTCCAGCTCTCTGGAACACGGTTTCGATGCCTGTCGAGATACGTGAAAATATAAAACAAAAAATAATTACTAGTTTTATAACTAAATGGCAAGACCATTTTGATTGTATTATCGCGTCCGTGTAATAAACTGTTCAGTCTTGGATTAGATAAATGATATTTTAGCCCCAAGAGAAATCAATAGACACAGCTGATTAAATGCCGTGAGGATGAACCATTAACTAGGCAGACCATATACAGGTGATAGCGAGCGAGTGAGCGGAGAAAAAGTTGCTGCTACATACAAAATAACACATCAATAAATTTCCTTTATTAATTTATATGCTTGGGAATTTGCAACCGTATCTTTTTTAATTAAGTTCAGAATAATAAACAGACTTGAGAAAGTGTCATCTTTCTGTATTAAACAGTTGGAAATTTTGAAACTAATATGATCAGTATTTGTCGATTTTTTTTTTACATCTTTTTAATTATCAAACTTATCCTGACAACAAATTGCAAAAAAAGAAGTCTCTCTCTCTCTCTCTCTCTCCTCTCTCTCTCTCTCTCTCTCCTCTCTCTCTCTCTCTCTCTCTCTCTCTCTCTCTCTCTCTCTCTCTCTCTCTCTCTCTCTCTCTCTCTCTCTCTCTCTCTCTCTCTCTCTCTCTCTCACACACACACACACACAATAATATTTTGTAAAAAGAAAAATTCATTTTTTTTTTAAATGTTTTCCTTTATTTCTTCCCTTTTGTTCATCAATAGGTTTCATGTATTTCGAGGTTTGGTAGATCAGCTGAACTTGGGAGTTGTCTAACTTTCGGCGTTGCGTAACTCAGGTGGCGTTCTCAGCCAATCGGGATAGCTTCTGGTGGTCACGTGGACAAATCTAATAACAATATTTCTTTTAATAAGTCGGGTGGGGAAAAAAACAACAAACAAACAAACAAACAAACAACTCAACTTTTGTCGTTATACACGGTCGACTAAGACTGTCAGCGTAACCTTCGTATATTCCTGAAGCAACGATCTGGCGCATGCGCACGACCCGAAATGACCAACTGGGAGTCTTCCGTTTATCTGGGGGGGGGTGGGTGAAAACTACGGCGAAATGGTCCGATCCAAAAAATGGCCAGAAATTAGCCATTCATGGCTCGGACCCATCCGCCACCACGACGAATCGGTGCGCAACGCTAAATCGTCGTCTATTATTGCGCTATAACGTACTGTTCACCCTTTATTACGCCTGGCTGTGTTGCACCGACAGAATTAAAATTCAGAGAAGCAGAGAGTAGATCTAAAAGTAGATGAATGTGAAGTATTGCACAAACAAGTTGCATCGGGGTTTTAAACCAGAGTTTTAACGGTAATGATGGCAATAACAAATGGCAGCGACCAGATGCAGAACATAACGTTTGTATCCACTAGCTGGTGGACCGGTGCTTATACAGAATAATCTACTCCGAAAATATGCATATAAAACTGCAATAGATACCATTTTTAAAAGAGAAATCGAATGGAATTAAGTCATTAATAATAGATGTTTATGATGCTAATTTTCTTCCAATGTTTTGCCGATGAGCGGACGCACCGACTGTCGACCTGTATAAATGATATCAGCTTTTTACGTAATAATAAATATCATTTTTCTCATAGGAAACCATGAAATTTCATTTTATGTTTCCTGCTGATCTGTTGCTCTTTTGGAAAAATACAGTTAATGAAAGTTTTACTTTTGATTTTTTTATTTAAAAAAAACAACCAGAAACAATAAACTAAAGTTGCAAACGTTCGGCATTTCTAATAAACGACACATTTTTTTGTCTTGTTTTCTTCCACTTTCTCAGTTACTCGCCGGTTCTTAGCTTTCTTTATTAAAATTACCAGCAAGCAATTAATTATTTATTTAAAATTAAGAATTTTATATTACTGGCCGTTTCTTTTTTTTTTTGTCTTCTTAAATTCCCGACGGTATCATATTATTTAAGCAATAGCAACAAATGGCTTCTTGGACAAAAGCAATTTTATTACTCTTGTCATCGTAGAGAATCGTACTAATTAGAAAACCCATCAAGTACCACGCGGAGTCTCTGTCTTGTTTGGATTCTATTTTCCATATTACAGCGCGCTGCAGTTTTTGTTTTTAGATTTAAAAAAAAAAAAAATTAGGGAAATCAAAGGATAATTCTTCACGTCTTCAGTCGGGTCGGATTCCTTTCACCCACCAAAGTCGCTGTTCGAGTTCACCAGATGCAGGCAAAACGTCCGTAACATTCACCAAGGTCGTTTCCCAAGTTTCCTTCACTGATGACGCCAAGCTACAAAAATATATATAAAGTTGACTCGCGTTTAGGCCACAACCGGGCATCCATTGTGTGGTGGCCGTAACTAGCTACCCGTATTGGCCAAAGCAATCGCATACGTCAAGACCACGAAGTTTCTCCAACTCAGCGGTTGGAAGTGCCTTAAATTAACTGTCAGTGCAATTGCTGATTGCAGCCTTTGAGGTGCTTGTGTTTGAGGACAATTCATCTTTCTGCGTTCACATCGACGAATTTTTCCCGTTTGTTATTTTCTCCTTCGAAGACTAAGTCCGAGGTAAATCATCATCGCGTTTATCAGGCCGTTGAACTGGTAAAATAAGCCGAAAGAATCGTCGGAACTACTACAAACCCTATACAAATAAGTTTCAGAAGAGAATTACAGTGTAATATTAAATAATGTATACGATAAAGCTGATCGGCATCCTTCTGGAAAACCTTTCTTATACCCGAGGGTCGAACTAAAATTCCATTGCGACCCTGTGCTGTTCCGAGTGAACGTCGAGATGCCTTCGATTGTTCCTTTTTTTCTGATATGAGACTGGACGAAAACTCATCTGAAGCGCATCTTTAAGAACCGCCACAGAAATTCAAAAGAACGCCTTGGAACGACACTTGCTATCTTTCTTGATTAATGTTTTGTGCATTTTTGTAAGTGGTACTAATTGCCGCTTTACTTTTTCTAAAATAAAGAAGTTTGTTACTCATAGCTTTCTATGCAATCCTAGAACGCCAAGCTACTCTGAACACGACAGTTAATCGATGACCTCGTCGCTATACTAACTGAATCTACCGATTTGTCCAGAATACTCGTCCGATTTCTTTCATAACTGACGTATAAATCCAAAAGTCCATTTTGTAATAGCACAAGGCAGCAGAAATAAGCGATATAAATTCCGCGTAAAGATGACAATCTGCATCTTTAATTTAGTCATTAAATACCAACTAGAAATGGCGTTTCATTGGATGTCAATTTTTTTTTTTTTAAATTGATCGGGTATGCCTTCTTCCTCAAGAAATACTGGGCTTCTACTAGGGTGGCGAAAATCGCTAAGGGGAGGCAATCGGTAAGTACTTCTATTATTGCCCGTGGCGTTGCTGCAAACTAGATTAGCGAGGAGCTTTACGTCGGAGTGTGCCCAGTCGCTAATTACTCTGGAACAATGGCTGACTGCTATTTGAACTCCGTCAGAATGTGACCGAGCCAACCCCGATGTTATCTGAAGAATTTTGAGTATTTAATTAAGATAAGCATCGGCTGGCTTTCCTGGTTCTTTTGTCATTATTTAGAGGTATGAGCTGTTGTGGGAGGCAGAGTTTGCATTGACGCGCGATGCTAAAGCGACTGAAATCTTTTGATGAAGAGTTCGAACCACTGAAACAACCTTGATTGCATTTTCTGGTCCGCGCAGGATTAACAGCGTGTCGCTCTGTGCATGGATACTAGTGTCGGAGTAACGTATATTCCACCTTTTCTGGAAGGGCGATCTCTAAAATGAGCAATCTGTATAAATTGCAAACTTTTCCCCCGTCGAATTTGCTGCAGGAGAAACTGGAATAATTGCTGAAAGTAAATAGGTCCCGAGTGTCAACACGGCTATAACAATGATCGATTGAAGACGGGCTTTTAGATATTGTGTATAGACATCAGTGATGAAAATCGAAAATAAACAGAAACAGATAAACTTTATATTACATTAACTCACAGGTTTTAATTTTTAGGTACATTAAACTACACTAGCGAGCATAATCAATAACTAACCAATAAAATAATTAATTAAATTTTAATTAAGGATATCTCGATTTAAAATGTCTTATGTGGGGAGAAAGTTCACATACGTTTTTTTAAACGTGTACGAATTTTCTGACGGGTACATCATTTTATTATACAGAAATTTATTATTTGGAATATTTACTTGACCAACCCACAACTATCCAAATTCGGAACCAGTTCGGCAGTATTCAGATGGGAAGGATTACCTCTTCCCATTATGAGACTAAAGATGCTCCATCGGGATACATCGGAGACTCAGTCGCGTTTCCCTATGTATAGTGTACCACTGCAGCCGAGAGTTGACCTGTTACTCAACATTAGTAGTACAGCAGTAAGCGGGTGGTTCATGAAACTCCATAATACTTTTGTGGTAGTTGCTGACACTTAGAAATTGAAGTAACTAAAAATGTGAACATCACAATCATAAGATGTACGTCTACGCATCGTGATCCACAGGATGTAAGAGATAGAATAAATAGCTTAGCATCGTTTCCTGGAATGTGAGCTTGTCGCATTCGGTTTCTAAACGGGTATTTGATCATCGGCACAATGAAGAAAAAACCGACTCTCAACCAACCAATAGAATCAAACCTATTGATGTCGACAGACATGAACATTCCATGGTGTCCAAAGTGATAATCAAGAACAAATTGGGCTGCAGGACATCCTATCGTTTGTTTTCTTTCGATGAAACTGAGGCGAATTTCATAAATACCCGCCCTGTTCTCTCGAAGTCGGTTGACAAGGACCTCCAACACGTGATCTACCAATAGCAGCGTATTAAACACCAACTTTACCATCGAGATGGCAGAAGATGCCGCCGTGTGATGACTGTCATTTCAATGTCTCTGCTGGAAAGAGAGACATCTCCATTTTTACTGTCTAGCGCCCTCCCCTCCGGCTGTACATGAACGCAGCATTAGATACACAGTACATACAGAAGTTTATCTCCGCATTTTCAAGCGATTGCTTTGCTACTACAACCAGTTTCCTCCTTCAGAGAGACTTGTCAGAAGTAAACAGGCATCATCCTACGTGTAAAGGTCTATCCATGGTGCGGAGAAGATGTCGCTATGAACAGTATGAATCTGATGTACGTTGAGCATGAATTCGCATGTAAAGCAGAAGAGGAAGCGCGGGTTGACTGAGGTGTTAGCGATATAACATTGAATGTGCAAAGACTCAGTACCTACCCGAGTAACTCGTTCAGTGCCAGATATACTTCCATGTTGAAACCGCTGCTGCTTTGTTTATAACAAGACGCTAATTTCGGTAAATGTAACTCGTCGAGGTTGCAAACTCTCCGACAGCGCTGGAGATGTAACTTATGGGAAAAACTGAAAAATAAATTAGCGTAAACTGGCAACGACGGGGAGGGGAGGTGGTAGGGGTTAGGGTTGGTGGCGGCTGGAAGCTGTTGGTCGTAGAAGATCCGCGATGCTCTGGCTGGCCTGTTCTAACAACCGGCACCCAACCCCACGGACAAACCGGACGGGCACCTAGGACAATCTAGATCGAGCCTGGCAGGGGGAGAGGGGGGGGGGTTGTGTGTATATATTTTGCTAACTAAAGAGATAAAAGTAGTTTATTGTGTACCACAAAATACTTTAAAGAGTAGTTATTTATAACTCTAATAATAGTAATAATGTGTACCATCTCATGCTAATGACTTTTTCATATGGATTTTAGAAGGAAAAGCCATCATCTGGAGCGAGAGTTTTCTAACAGTAAGAGGAATACATAATCCGGGTGGAATCTGGGAATAGGGAAAAGGAATTTCTGGAACATTAAAGGGGATTTTATTCTTGCCTCGGGCGCTCGTTACCATCGTTGATGAGACTGCCCCTATCCAGAAATTTCCAGACGGATCTAATCAGATTAAATGTAAAGGCAGGAAAGCTCATCATCTCGGTAAGACCCGATTCGTGTACGGCTCAAACCCGATCTGGCTGGCGTGCCAAACGTTCTGGCCGTCAGCGCGCTGAGCTGATTCTATCGATTGGCAGACCAGCGGCCACCGACCGTCGTGGACGGAGGCAGCGAGTTCGGTTCGTCGGCGAGTAGGTAGACAGAGTAGGACCCATGGTGGTGGCTGCGCTAAGGGAATTTGACAAGTAACGGCTAGGAAAGCTATTCCCCTAACACACACACACACACACACACATGAGAGAGAGAGAGAGGGATGATAGAGAGAGAGAGGAATAAGCGCTAAAAATGTCACCTGTAAAAAATATCCTTTAAAAATCCGGAATTTGTATTTGTGATTCAATTGGAGAGAAATGTAATTCAAAAGGGTCAGATTCTGTCGCCTGAACCCTTTGTAGACGACCGGGTGATCTGTCTTACTTAGATAACCTGACACGTTTACAGAGATACAGTAAAACTAAAAGGCTTGATGGCAGGTACCCCTAACGATCTTTACTTGTTATTCACCTAATCCTGCTTTGAATAGAAATAAAAACTTCCCTTTATTGTATTTTTGCTTTCTTTATATCTTTTATTTCTTCTCTTCTTTTTCCTCAACTTTGGTGGCAAAGGCTACTGCTAACCCGAAATATTTTCTTTTGGTTCAACTGTATTTATATTATAACTGATGCGATGTTTAAGCATTTTCTCTGTTGCTGATTTGTCCCTGAAGAGTTCCTACAGACAGACCAGCTGTGCAAAGTGAAATCGTTTATAAAAATGTATCTCTCCCCCGTAGCGGTTTGTTCAGTATATAAAATCCACATGAATATCAGACCAATACTTGTCTCCAGTTATTATGCTAAAAGGCGTTTTTCCACTGTAACATACGATAAACATACAATATTTTGTTTAAACAACAGAGATGCAATAATTTTCGTGTAAAGTCGCCTGTTAGAAGGTACTTCTTTCCGTCCTCCCTGTCCTCGTTGGTCTGTGTGTGTTGTGTGTGTGTGTGTGTGTGTGTGTGTGTGTGTGTGTGTGTAATGACGTCATCTCTCTTTCACTCTGAACTGATGTCATATCTCCATATCTCTCTTTGTACTGACGTCATCTCTCTCTCTCTCACTCTCTCTGTACTGATGTCATCTCTCTCCATATCTCTCTCTGTAATGACGTCATCTCTCTCTCTGTACTGATGTCACATCCCTCACCATATCTCTCTTGTACTGACGTCATATCTCTCTCCATCTCTCTCTGTAATGACGTCATCTCTCTCTGTACTGATGTCATATCTCTCTCCATATCTCTCTCTGTACTGACGTCATATCTCTCTCCATATCTCTCTCTGTACTGACGCCATATCTCTCTCCATATCTCTCTCTGTAATGACGTCATCTCTCTCTGTACTGATGTCATATCTCTCTCCATATCTCTCTGTACTGACGTCATATCTCTCTGTACTGATGTCATATCTCTCTCCATATCTCTCTCGTACTGACGTCATATCTCTCTCCATATCTCTCTCTGTACTGACGTCATCTCTCTCTCTCCTCTCTCTCTCTCTCTCTCTCTCTCTCTCTCTCTCTCTCTCTCTCTCTCCAAATCTCTCTCTGTATAAAGGAATCCGCCTGAACTAAAGATTCTTTCCACGCAAAGACGGTTCTCCATATCTTGAAATACTATTCATTGCTTCTGCCCATTAACGGAATCTGAATCACAACAACAACCACAAAAATGAACTTGCTAAAATCGCTCTCGTGCAGAATTATAAAAAAAAAAAAAACAAGAGAACAAAACGATACATCCATATAAAAGTAATATATCCCACCTAAAACAGAAAACAAATATAGCGTCCTTTTATTTTTCTTTCTTTAAACTGAGCATTCTTGTTAAATTTATCAAATTCTGGTTACGTCTCCATGTGGTTCGTTTCAATGATTTAGTTAATAATACTATGCCTGAACACGCTACATCAGGGGTCACCAAGCATTTTTCACAGTGGGCCGGATAACTGAAAGAATGACGAGCGCGGGCCGCATAATCATTCTGTTCAATACTTGCAAGCCAGAACGAAAGCTCTGGGGAAAAAAGACGAAACACTAAGTTTAGCATTCCATGTTAATCATGGGTGAGTGGTGTGCAATGCACAAAAAACAAAGACAACCAACATATTTATTTACTAAAAAGTTATCAAAGAAGGCGACATTAGCAAAAATATAGTTACATCAGACCTAGTGTGCACATATCCGAATCTTACAAACTAAGGAGCAAAAAAGGTTAGTGAGATTTGTGAAACTGACGTTTGGCTTTCAAGATATCATCAATGTTTGGTTTGGAATTGCTGCATCCAATCAAGAGAATTGCTTTCAAATGTTCATCAGTCAATCTCGTTCGATGTGCTGACTTCACATACTTCATTTTTGAAAATGTTTGCTCACAGACATAAGTTGTTCCAAACAATGATGCCATACCAGCGGCAAATTTCTTCAATTTCGGAAACTCAACATCAGGTAAGAAGCGGCAAAATTCAACAAGTTTTCCTTCTCTGTGCTTCTCTTTCAACAAGTCATTTGCTTGCAAATCAATGAGCTCCAACTGTAGTTCAACTGGCACATCATCAAGGTTACAATCAAACGGATTCTGGAACAAGAAGAATGTCACTCTCAATTCTGTCGAGATCTGAAAATCTCTCCAAAAAATGCTTCTTCAAGTCACGAATAATCTTTTTTAGGAAAATCGAGGTTGACATCTTCAGCAATTGTAGCGCAAAACTCTTTGAAACAGTGAAAATGAGAAGTTTTCTCCTTCCAGTTGTTTTTCAAACAATGACAGCTTTCTCCGAAATCCTTTGATGATTCTGTAGAGATCACAGACGAGGTTATCCTTTCCCTGAAGTTTCAAGTTCAGTTCATTCATGTGGGATGTAATGTCGACCAAAAATGACAACTTTGACAGCCAGGTAGGATCTGACAGCTGTGGATCAGCTCTATCTTTTTCAGTGAGAAAAACATCTATTTCGTTTCGGAGCTTGTAAAAACGAAACAGGATTTTACCGCAGCTGAGCCACCTCACTGCTGTGTGATAAGGCAAGTCACAGAAATCAGAATCAATTTCTTCAAGAAAAGCCTGGAACTGACGGTGATTGAGTGCATGTCCCCGAATGAAGTTCACAGCAGAAACGACTGGTTTCAGTACACAAGAAATATCCAAGTCTTTCCCACAGAGTGCTTGCTGATGTATGATGCAGTGTATGAACCCTAACCCTAACCCTAACCCTAACCCTGCTTCCATCATACACTCTTTGATGAAGTTGCCATCAGTAAACGGTTTTCCTCGCTCTGCCAACTTATGCACTATTTTGTAACTTGTACGAGTGACAGATTCATCTTCAGCAAACTTTCTCGTGAAGAGATTTCTTTGAGTTTCTAAACCACGTTTCATGGATTCGTATTTCTCAGAGCGTAACTTTCCAGAAAACTTTGAATATGTTGATAGATGTTTTGTTTCATAGTGACGCCGAAGAGTGTACTCTTTCAAAACGGCAACACTTTCGCTGCATACCACGCAGCTAGCTTTCTGGTCCTTTGTTTCCACAAAGAAGTACTTTACTCCCCATTCTTCATTGAAAACGCGACACTCGGCGTCCACTTTTCTTTTCTTAGTAGCCATAATAAAGGGTGAAGAAAACAGCCTAGAGACCAGCTCGATTAACACCTTGACCGGGGAATTTTTCTGAGCCTTCTTGCCCATGATGTGTCAATTATCCATGAAAAAATTTTAAAAAATTTTATTTCACAACATCTCGTGTTCCATCCGTTTTATCACGCAAATGCAAGTACCGTCGGCGGGCCTGATGAACTGACGTCGCGGGCCTGATCCGGCCCGCGGGCCGTAGTTTGGTGACCCCTGCGCTACATCATCAACAGGGTGAACAAACGACTTAACAGGAGTCGTACTTCTAAAATTCAATATAGAAACAAAAGCGTTTAACAATATTCATTCCAGGTAAAGTTTTGCATTATAAAAATATAGCAAAAAAAAAAAAAAAGAATTGTATTCGTCAGTTAATAACAGTTTTATTATCAGAGAAATATCAGTCCCCCGTCCCGTGCGTCTTTCGCTTGTTTTCTCTTCCCGATCTCGAATAGCGTCTCGCGGTTCAAATTCGAGAAAAGATCTCCAGTTATTAGAAAGAGACAGGAATATTTTCTAAGCTTCGAGCCCGTAAAAAAAACACGGAAAACCTACAAAAATATCAGACAAGTCCTGGAACTAGCACTCGCCATCTTAGTAGTAGTGGGGTAAGCTAGCAAATTCGCCCCTTTTTTGTCTCAGCCGCTCAAAATCCCGCACCATTTTGAAAATTCCTGTCAGGCCGCCCCCTCTTGACGCTTAAAATCCAAATTAGGCCTTTAATGGTTTGATCATCCATAAAAATCAAATAAGTGTAATTGTTTTATATTAGGAAGGTTTTAATTAGTCACATCTACATTACCGCCGTGTAGCTCTTGTAGATATTTAAAACTCTTTTCCTGGATAAGGTAGGGAATCACATAAGAGATGCTATTCGCTTTCGGCTTTTTGGTGAATTATTCTTAAAACTCTGTGTCTCCTTTCTTCCGGCCCTTTTCCGATTAGATATGTATGAAGCTTATAGCCGGCTCGTCCCTGCCAAACACCGGATCTCCTTTTCCCTCTGTTCCCTTATCTACAAACCAATGAAGACGGTGTTTCTTTCTGCTGAATAATTTTACGGTTTAGTGGCCGGGGGTGGAGGGGTGTGATTCGGTTCGTCGTGTGAATAACCGGTCAACGGCTTATGGATCACATGAGGCTCTTTAAAAGTGTTTAGTAGTGAAATCTGCTGGGAGGTGAGGGAAGACGTCTGTAGCATACAGACTTGGCTTGGTTAACGGTGAAAAAGATGATTAGATTGGCAATAGTATAACCTTTTCTAAATACCGTTTTTAAAACTTCTTTACGCTGGTAATCCGTTACAGTGCCACTGATTCCCAATTAAAAGTATAGATGAGCCAATAATCAACGTCACACCATTTGATTTCTACAAGTGACGTCATATGCTTTGACCTTGGATCATAGAGGTAAAAAAAACATCTGATGTCGCTTATAGCTCATCTGTGCGTCCAATTAGGAATTAGTTTTTGCTTTAATAACTAGCCCCACTTTCTCCCACTGGTTCTGAAGGAAATAACCGAGCACTAAATCCCAATAGTGTTTTTTATTTTAAAAAGATCACTACTATTATCCGTTCGGCTTCAGTACTCGAATCATTAAAGTCGCAAATTGTTATTTCCATCTAAACTAAAGTTAATGAAATATTCACGCATCTCCTTTGTTTGTTTGTTTTTTTTTGTTTTTAAAGCGTTTTTTTTTTTGTTGTTGGAAAAGAAAGGAAGTAACAGGTTAGAATGTACAGAGGCGCTCGTTATATTTCATGCCAAATTGAAAAGCTGTGACGTAAACGAAGCCCCTTTAATGGTCTTGTTGACATATGAGAGATGATTACCTCGTCCATGCGAGTTCGAAATATCGATATTTTTTTTTTTTTTAATTCACTCAAATGCTATCGAACTTTAAAGTTGAAGCCGAGCTACAGCAGGTACGACATTTGTTCTAATGACGGAGCGAATTAAGCCTATTAACATCTACAGCGTTTATCTAACAAATTAAATGTCTAAAACCCTCTGCTAATAGGGAAAAGAAATATATATATATATATATATATTAACTGTCAAAGAGTTCAAATGAATGAGACGTGTTCACTTTCCGTACATCAGTAAAACTGTTTCTTTAGCTCGTATCCACCAAATGGATGCGCTGAACGGAAGGAGAAGATGAAATATTAGAAAATCGCCCCGCTAATTCTCGCGGGGTGAACCATGAGTTATTGGGGCTATAATTTTCACATTCTGCTTTAAATTTATGAAACGGTCTTCATGGTGATTTATCGGATGGACTTAGAAATAAATTTGCATGATCATTAACGATGACGCTATGTATAACAACGATAATTTTTATGGTGTTTGTTTATTTGTACATCTTGGAGCAGTCGATGGCTGAGCCGGTAAAGCTGACACAATCTCCTCTTATATTTATCTTGAAGAAATATGTGGCGCCGAAGAAGAAAGACAAGTAAAGGGAAACAAAAATGAGAAAGACGCGGTTTTATTCGTACAGAGTTTATCTTCTTTCAAATCGCATTTACCAATATATTTTTTTTCTCTCTCTTTTAGAATCTAACGATTTGTTATGCAGTAAATTAACTAACCCTGCACGGTTTGATGCGTTGGGGGTATCTTGGTAGTCGGGTCCGTCCTACCGCGCCAACAGCCATACCCGCAATTCGAATCCAGACAGATGACATTTAACAGCGACGACATTTTCTTATCCGAATAATTCATTACAAAAAAGGTAGACACTCAAAACTTTCCGTCATACTTCATACGTATTAGGTTCGATGTTATTACCCTTTTTCGAAACAGTAAGATCTGGGTTATCCTTTTTATTCACGTGACTCAAAGTCGTAGCCCGAATTCCGCTTTATTTGACTCCAGTTCATCAACTTTACTTGTTCTCTTTTTTTGCTGAGTGCGTTAGAGAACAACATAGCGATTACTGCACGGTGCGGTGTTTAGATGGCATTTACTGTCCCTTCTGTAATGTAAATCCAAAGTGGAACTTCTTTACCGCAATGAAAACGAGGCAAAGAAACGACTTCTGACAGAACAACGTGTTTTCTGATCCAATTCAGAGACAGGTTACTTCTGTTGGTATGGTTAGGAAAACAACATCCCGCGGCAGAGAGCTCGTGCAGTAATGGAGCGGCACCGCGGACGGGCTCCGTGATAACTGCTGAAGATCGTCTCCGCGCTCGTCGGGCCGGCCGAACGGACCTGTCCGACAAACTGGCGGCCATAACGGACAACAGCAACTGGGGGTTAGGGTTTTAACCGCAAACCGATCCGCCTCATTAATGTCATTTCCTGGTAACGTCCGCGCGAGCAAAGCCTATCTAGCCTCATTTATGCACCGGAATCTTTTACTTGTTTTTATTTTTTTCTTGGTGGGGGGAAATGTAAGATAAATATTATACTTAATATTTTTTCCACCACCGCCCACCCCACCCCGTTTTCTCTCTTTCTAAAATTGCCTCCGGTCGATTTCATTCCACCATCAACTTCGTTCGGACATTCCCCCATTTATTACCTCGCTCCTAAAATGAAAACAACTATTTTTAGAACATTTTCCAACCCCTTAACTATTGAAAAGTGTTTCAGTGAAGGCCTCGGTTCTGCGAAACAGCGTGCCGGGGCTAAATTCGACGGTAGCTGTGAGATCGCCCTAATATCGGAAGACACGGCATTCCCAGCACGAGCAGAAGTTGCCAGACGCCCTTTTAAAATCAGAATTAACAATCATCACTTTAATCATTCAGCAAGCAGAGTTACGACAAAATGCTCAGATTAAAGAAGAAACCTCTCGCGCAGGAAAGAAAGAAACAACTAATTTTATTTTCACATCCTGGTACTGATTTGAAACGACAATATTCGGGAAGAAGCGAAGTCTGCACAAGACATTTAATTTCATCTGCTGGCGTTTCACATAATATTTACTGCAACTCTAAAGACCCGTTTCTGTTCAGTGTGAAACCAGAGGGAGAAAATTTCCTAAAATTTGCCCATCTTCAGTTAAGTTCAATTGTTTATTTAAAACAGAACGTGCAGAATCTGAAAGAAGAAAACAAGTCTTTCCGGATGAGTAACAGTGGACGGAAATTCACCTTTACTTCAACCGATGACATAACAAAAAAAATAGGTAGCCTATAGGTGGCACCTTCATGGAATCGAAAACGAAATCATATGAACTCTATGTAGACATGGTATTTCTGGTTCTTTATTTAAGTCATTAAAAGCGAAGTAACGAAAACGTTTTGTCTGGTGTTAAGAAACATTCCAAAAATGCAAAGTCTCGGAAGACAACTAACCTCTGTTTCCCGAAGGTGCATCTGTAGATGCAAAGTTTACAAGGTGCGCCATCAGTGATCACGCGAAGCTGAGCCGTATGCCTTCTTCCTCCGCAGTGTATTGTGGGATCGTTTTCACATTTCGTGTACTCTCGCTTTAAAACTAAAACAGTTCTGCAAAAGATGAGATACTTCCAAAACCTAAAGCAGGAAAAACTCGCGGTTGGGGTCTTTTTTTTATTACAGTAAAATGCAAAAAGTTTTCGGATGTTTACGGTAGACATTCCCGTTGACAGTGGTAGCGGAAATATTGTTGCTAACAATACATGGATTTTGACTTCATTCATATATTTATGGCGCGTGGTGCATGTTTTACTGAAGGTATTTCTTTGTAATTTCCTTCACTGACTAACTTATTGAGAAAAGCGCATGGAATTAATGCGATAAGATCCCTTTATTTGAGAGAGAGAGAGAGAGAGAGAGAGAGAGAGATGACGTCGGTACAGTGAGATAACATCGTTACAGAGATATGACGTCAAGAGAGAGAGAGAGAGATGACGTTGGTACAGTGAGATAACATCGTTACAGAGATATGACGTTAGTATATATATATATATATATATAGAGAGAGAGATATGACGTCGGTACAGTGAGATAACATCGTTACAGAGATATGACGTCAAGAGAGAGAGAGAGAGAGAGATGACGTTGGTACAGTGAGATAACATCGTTACAGAGATATGACGTCAGATATATATAGATAGAGAGAGAGAGAGAGAAAGAGAGACGTCAGTACAGAGAGAAAGTCTCCAGATTTCAATTCAGTTATTCTGGTTAGCAATGTTTCTTAGATGAACATTTTAGCGAAGGTAGTCATTCTGCCATGGTAACCTTTGTTGGATTAGTTCAGTTACCATTATATATTCTTTAATGTCACGATATCTACGAACATGACCAGGCTTACGATGCTGTTTAGGTTGTACCATCGATTCGCTTTTGTTTTCTTCTTCTAATTGGAGAACCAGATAAAATCATGAGGTCGCAGAGTGTCCTGCTGTTGGCATTAGACATTCTGATAGCTTTATTTCACACTTTCCGACGTGTTTTTTCTGAGTGGATGAACTGACATCAGTATCGTTTTCTGAAAAAAAAAGAATATTACGCGCTGAGTCGTTTTATTGGGTTGTGAGCACGAACCATTCGTGTTCTGAATGGATCCAACGCTTCAAGACCACTCGCTGTCGCCCAAAATAAAGATTGATTCTTGAGCATTTAACAGCTTCGCTCCGAGTAGCTTCGCCGTCTGTTTGAGCAGCTCTCGTCGGCATTTTACACGTGAAAGCAGCCACATCCTTAACACGATTTATTCTCGCATGTACCTCCAGTAATGACAAACAACTTTAAGTTACACAATTAATCTTCTCTACATAGTTGCGTCTGTACCGATACAGTTCGGTAGCATCGATCAACTTGGTGCTGAAAAGAATTTTAAATATCGCCATCGATTCATCTTCTCCGCGTTTAATTTGCCAATAAAAATATTTTCACGATGTTTCATCGCCGAACGGAATTCATCTTTATGTGATGGTTTTATTCGGTTTTTAAAAGCGTGAAAGAAATGTATCATTAACAGGTTCGTGGATGATACACGCGTGACTTGTAAAATCTACGTCGTCTGGAATTTTCCGATCGGAATCATTCGTAAACGGTTAAATTGATAGCCTCGCTTTTAAACCAACCGATGGATATGTTTTTACGTCTGATAGGCAGAGAGATAAGAAACACAGACTATTCCCCGCTCTAAGAGTAAATTGCGTATAATTACATGTCAACCTCAGTTTTACCACTAATCCTCCACTTCTGTTACTGCAGCGATATGAAAGTCCAATTCATACATATTTGCGGAAATGTAATCTAATGGTCCCTGTTTTTTCGGTTGGCGTGTGGGGAGGAGGAGGAGGAGGAGGGGGGCCTAAAAGATGGTTTTACGTTTTTTAGAAACTTTTAAATAAATCGTTTTGTATCGTAACGGAAAACATCGATTGTCCGCTGTTTTCCTGCCATTAAAAACAGCCGCACAGTTATAACGATGTCACTGTTCTGAAGCGATTTACTTACTTCCTAATATCGTCATCTTTATTTCACGAAGACCGGTGTAATGGTGAATGTGTCTGCATAGTCAGATATCATAGCTCCACACGTGTGTGTGTGTGTTTTCCATCTGCAGTTTATACAAAATGCTAACTTTTTCCTTTATAAAATGACCCACCAGCGACTGTAGCTGTGATGTCCTGGCTATTAAAAGTTTAACGTAAGCTTAATGTGACAAGGTTTGGTTATCTGTGTTTTCAGTTAGTTCTATGCTACTAATTTACACTTAATCACACGCGCAAAACAATTGATTTTTATGACATATAATAGAGTTTTGTATGAATATATACAGATGCGTTCTAAGATCCATCCAAAAGACTAGGGACTATTAATGGGGCCATAGCACGAGAGGGGAACAGAAGGTTCCGCTGTCATGGCGCCGTTTTCGATCCGGGAAGACAAAGAACGAAATTTTTCATCTGCTCGAAAATGAAAACTATGGGAGGGTGGGGAATTCACGGTCCGTACCATCGACATTGACCAATTGGTCAAAAATTCGTCAAGCAGGGGAAAGTAACTCTGGCCGACTGAACAGAGTCTCAACTGGGTTCTGATTGAAGCAGTAATTAAGTAAGCTGTAGCTTAAGGTGTCAAAAAACCTATTACCTATTTATTGATTTCACGCCGAGTAATTGTTGGAATAATAAAAAAAACATTATTTATAAAAAATAGTTTATCATTTGTAATAAATTAGTATTTTTTAATTACTGGTTTTAACCCTCTGGGGCCCTCTAAAACGTTTAGCCTGGGGCCTGAGAATGCTTTAAACCAGCCTCGATCTGAACAACGGGATTTTAAAAAGTCATAGGCTGGTCAGATTTCTCTAACCGGAAGTAGCTCATGCAAAAGTAAAAGACCAGTTTCTGATGGTGCAGTCGAAACAAAAACGGAGGGATTTGGGAACTCACGCGAAGCTCAGAAGGACGAGGTCCACCCGTCCTCACGGCCTAAAGTACGCAAACGAGGCTGTCCAGGAATTTTCTTGGCTTGAAATAAAACCTGAATCCGTTGGATTTCGCCGTTTGGAAGACTTTGGAGACAAATGTTTGCTCAAACCCCTTACACAGGGAAAGTAAAAATCAAACCGTTCAAGGAATTTTTGGTAGAGAATGAGGCAGAATCAATCACAATCGGCTTCATAACGTTTCTTCCAAGCTGGCGTCGAAGACATACAGAAGCGGATTTATTAATTGATTTTGATATCATTGTAAAGTAAAGAATTTGAAATTTAAGCTTACATACAATTCGTCAATATAATTTTTTTCCATTTCTGTAAAAATAAACTAACATGTTTTAGACGGAACTTGAAACATCCCCTATCTATGTGTCGGTGTGTGTGTGTGTGTGTGTGTGTGTGTGTTGTGTGTGTGTGTGTGTGTGTGTGTGTGCGAGCGAGCGAGAGAGAGAGAGAGAGAGATTAAAACTGTATTTTTCTTTATAAGGTTTTGTTTACAAGTTTCTGGAAATTTAAAAAGGAACGATATTAAATTTAAATGTCGCTATAGTTAAATCTTTGAAAACAGAAGCATGTGTCTATTCGCATACACGCAGAATAACTAGCAGTAGCATTGAAAGGGGGAAACAAAAATAAAAACGATCCAGTGGGTACTAGATAACAATACATTAACGTAATTAATAATTAACATTAATCCGTGCTTTGTAACCTGAATCAGTCTTATAAATTATTTGCGCTTTATAATATTGTTTTGTATGTTTCCCCCCCCAAGTCCCAGGCTACGTAAACCTTAGCTGGTGCCCTTTGCAGGTTGTCCCGGACCAGATACCAGAGCACTCTCTCCGTAATGTTCGTGTCATGTCTTCGTGGCTACAGACCATTACTGCTGCACCAAGATGTGCCTTCGTCTGGACGACCGGCCAATTTAGAGTGCTCAGTTTCACTGTATTTTCGGCTATATTTCATCACGAAATTCCTTCGATAAATTACTATAAAATCTGGGGGAAAGAATAAAAGTAATCTTTAATATTGTACTGACTTCGTTTCGATTGCAAATTGCTTGTTTTGGTTGTAAAACGTTTTTTGAACACAGGCAGAACCAAGTGCAGGGTGCGCAAATTAATGGGAATATATAGAACTTAAAGAAAAAAAAACATTTTTCAATATAATGTTTCTTTTTCTACCCCATATGCATGAATAATGTCTTCGTAATGCGGTGCCATTGCATCATTTTCTTCATCGCTTGCTTCGTCCTTTTTAAAATTGCATCATACACCGGTCTGGCTACGAGCCCCTTTACCTTTGCCAACTGTCTGTTCTTTCTTCAAGGCTGTGGTGACTCGTAACTACCCTCAATTATGTGTATAACACCAAGAAAAAGAAGCAAATCATTACATTGCATAAATACACGTCTATGTCAAAGATAGCTGTAGCGAGGGAAAAACCGAGTAGGTTTAAATAACCCGAAAGCTGATTCGGAAAAAAAAAAAAAAGAAGAAGATGTGGACGAGAGGGGGAAGATGATGTAGTACCTACTGCGGTAGAGCAAATTGGATTCTCTGAGAACTAGTGGCGTGCTGAAGAAAAAAAATGAATGATACTGGGAATGGCGTGGTTTCGTAGACTGCACGAACGAAGGCTTATGCAAGATGGAAATAGACTAGAAAGCCTTTGAGGAGGTAGATTTTTAGCACCGACCGAAATGAAAAGGAAACGGCTGACAGAGATTAAAAGATACACGTCAGGGATGGAGAAAGATTCGAAGAAAGTGCTGTTTTCTGATGAGAGCTGTTTTGAGGAGCAACGTCAGCGAAGCTAGTAGGTTGTTCCGTCTGGAGAGCGGGCAGACACCGTTGCTCGTGTAAGTCAATCTGATTGACCCCGATAAGGAAATGTTTTGGGAGTTACTCCTTTTTGCCATGCGATGGGTTAGCTCGTTCGAGTGAAAGGCATCACCAAGAGGAAAACTTTTATTCACATCCTACAGAGAAGAGTGGTTCCTGAAGTTACTAAGATGGTAGCGGAGTTTCGCAGCGGAGTAGTGCACCCTGTCACACCCCCAAGAACTGCCAAGGGTTGTTTTTTTCCCCCTCAGACGATGAACGTTTGGACCGGCCTGCAGTCTCCGCTGATCTCAACCCAACAGGATCTCTGGGCGGTCTGAAAAACCAAGCAGGGGGAAATAAATCGGACTACAGAGAAGACAATGACTTTGTGCTATGAACCAAGTCTGGTTTCGAGTCCCTGAAATTAAAAGAATGCGTGGAAGTCTGGTAGATTCTGTGCCAAAAGTCGTGTTGCCTAACTTATTAAGGCGAAACAGTGAAGATGTCTCGTACTAAATCGTGACAGACTGTAAGTATGACTAAATTTTATTTCAACAAAAAAACCTGAAAGGGTTTTATTGATTTGCACAAGACTGAACCTTAGTTCACAGATATTTACAGAGAGATCTGATGCACGTGTTCAAAATAATTAAGGGATTTGTGTGTATAGACAGTTACAAATTCTTTTTAAAATGTAGTATTTTTTGACAAACATGAATATCTAGAAAATCTGTTCTTCCAGATCTACAGAAAAAACTGGGCGTTATTTACAATCTCTCAGAAGTAATGGCATGGAAAGATGGTCTTCTTGATCTCAGTTTGTCATGAATACTGTGAAAAGGTTTTCCAATAGAACTTAGGCCTGACTATAACGATCTTCAAATGCTTTCGGAGCGTAGTGTAATTACTTTACATTATTTTTAAAAAAATTGCTCCAAGATTAAATTAACTTCTTTCTGATAACTAACGTACATAATTAGTTTTAAGAAAATTGCTGTAGATTTATATCTTCTACGTTTTTCAGACTAATATGGCTGAAGCCTTAATTCTCGTGTAAAGAAGACAATAAACAACTTGGTATGTATCATTACTCTGTTTAGTGTAAGACGTTTGCTTCTGACGTCACTACACTTCGTACTGTTATGTCCAAAAGAAACCACAACGAGGTTTGTTTGTACTCCAAAATATCGATATTTAAAAAATTAAGTTCATCATTTATTTGATGCATTTCATAAATTCATGAATAGTATTTTCTGCTTTGAAATCGAATCATAAATAGTAGTAAGATATGTTAAAAATGTGGACGTCTATGTTCTATCATGGAATGCAGAACGAATATTTTAAAAAGAATTCTGGTTAGGTGGAATGAACCTTTGGTAGATGCTAACAAAGTAGAACGGGTTAAAAACTGCTTTGGCGGCGTTTCCTTCAACATGCAAATCTCTAAAAGCCGTAATCAATTCCTTCCTATTTCTTGGATAAAGACCAAATTACACAAAATAAAAACAAATATTCATCCGAAATCTTTGCACACACGCGAAAGAGACAGCACGGTTCAAAATTATTTAATGTTGCTTACAACTGCTAAATGTTAGAAAAAAAATGGTAATTCATTTTAATCATCTACGAAATAATAGCACAAGAATTAATGGCTCAGAGAACTCACACTATATAAGGAGGGCATTAAAAATAATGCGTGTTTTGGGGGCTTATTCTTTGCTTCTTGTATCAAGTGATTCTTTGAAATATTTTCAGTCGGCAAAATCTGTTGTATGAATTTGACTTTGACTTGGTTCCGGGAAAGTTCTCGCAAAATATAAAGTTATCAAAATCCTTGGAAGTCCGATGATCAATGTCTTTGATCCTTTTCTCTGTTTAATCCGGGCTGCGTGCAAAGAGATTTTAATTACATTTACTTAATAATAGACACTCCAATTAAGTAATCATAATTAAATCGTGTCACGTGACCGCAGGAACGATAATTCTTGCTTAGAAGAAAAAAATAAAGAAGACAAAACTGTATTTTATTTCAGCGTGTTCCTTACGGACTTTAAGCTTACGGTATTCTGCAAAATTAAAAGAGTTTAAGATTTAAAGTTGGTCGATTGTTGGAATATTGTTTTTCCATCATTATAGAGCTTATTTTCTATTTCTTGGTTCCTTATCAATAAAATTAAAAAAATAATTTTTTATGCAAGACGTTTTTCTTTACCATGTGTTGTTGTTTTTTTTGTTGTTTGTTTCTCTTACTTTATGAAATATAACTGGCGTACGTTTCAAAACTCTCAGCAAACCCATGATGGGTATATACATCTATTCAATCGCATTCTGTTTGCCAAAAACCAAAAAATGGAACCTCTGATGAAAAGCTATTTTTTTACCGACTGTCATTAAGAACCAGACGACCATCTATCTGTACATCGTAGTTGCATAAAGATTAACGTCAAGTAAATGTCACGTTGATATGGCAGCTTCTTTATTGCTTTGTTTTGAGAACAAAGTAACCCCTTTTCAAAATTCATTTGAATAATGTTTCGTCTTTATATCAACAAATTCATGGTGATGTGCTGACACAGGGTTGAGTTTTGCCCTTTCTTGTTACTGGTTATCATAGACGAGACCTAAAAATATTGGGTTATCTCCACTTTAAGTTAGAGTTGATAATAAAAATAAAAGATATTTCAGAAAATTAGCACTACCAATGTAAAATTATTTAAACAAGAATATAGTGTTTTTCCCGCAACTACCGAATCTCTATCTATATAATCGCAAAATGATTTATAGATTATTATTACATTATTAACAAAATTCTTAAATTTTTAATACTCAGTTATTAACTTAGATAATACTCTAAAATTCTAGATTGACAAAATTTTAAAAATGTAAAATTAGGAAATCATAATATTTAATATAGGTCTATAGTTTGTCCATACATAGCTCGATATTCGGTTAGGGGTCTGACTAGCAGAATGACAATTTAGGAAATTCTTGGTAATTAACCCAAGTTTAAATACATCCACAAACAAAGTGCGTAGACGGACACTTGATATGTTTTTAATTAAGTTAATTACGAAGTTGGTGAAAGAACAACAGAGCAAACAAATAGCGGTGATGGTGGAATTTTACTTCTTTTCAACCAAGTCGTCTGCAAGCAGAACCTCTCCAAACAAACACAAACACATAAGAATTACTGCGAATAGGACTGCTACCGGAAGAACAAAGGAAAGGAATAATTTTCTCATTAAATTATTGAACACGTCTATGCTTCCAGTAAATTGATCATTAAAAATTAAAATCATCAATAATCAGACCGACAGCTTTAAATTAACACTCGAAACGCCAGTGGGAAACGTAACCCGGTTTCCGTAAATGGAATTTATCCAAAGCCTTTTCAGGTTCGCTTTCCATTTCTGCGCAGACTACGTGGAGACCTGTGCTTCAGTTGGGAGCGGACTGTCGGGGACACCTCTCGGAATAAGGCTTCCACCCACCCCCGGACGTGGCCTGTGTTCGGTTTCTGGATGAACGCCACGGCACGGGAACCTTAATGGATATTCCGTATGCAGGGGAATCGACCAAAGTTTGTTTGTCTTTAACTGTAAAGCGGGGCGCGTGACAGCCCCCCCCCAATCCAGCCCACTCCCGTCGTGTTAGATACCGAGGATACTGCCGAGTTCAGAGACAAAAGTAACTACCGGAACTCTGCTGGTGAACGTCGGAAGGGGAAGTCGGAGTATCCGGGAAAAGCCTACCGTAGCAAGAAAGTGAATGATTTTGTAAAAAAAAAAAAAAAAACAAAACAGACCGGGTAAGAATATGTAAGTACAGTTTTAATTTACATAAGGTAGTTATTTCACATAAACTGAAATTGTTGGATTAAATTTTATTTGGCCATATTACATGTTAAAAGAGGTATTTTATTTTATTTTATTTTTTTTAATGTTTGGCGCAGTTTCCTTGATGCTCTAGATATTAAGATCGCGTCGGTTCCAGGTAGAAATCATTTAACCTGTGAAATCTTTTCCACGATCTTTTAAAATCGCGAAAGATGTTTTACCCTTTGGTTCTTTACTTCTATCCTCCCCAGCCCCGTCCCATGGAAGGCTAAAATAATCCAGGTTTGTAATGCTTTCATTTGGTCTCCTGCAATGACAAATTTTTTTAAAAAAATTTTGAGGTACGTAAAGACTAAAACAATAGAGGTGTTGATAAAAGTAGTTAACCATGTTGCGTCTTATCCAATAAACTGAAAAGACGTCATCTTCCTTGCATGATACTCGTGCGTCTTATCCAAGAGACTGAGAAGACGTCATATTCCTTGCATGATACTCGTGCGTCTTATCCAAGAGACTGAGAAGACGTCATATTCCTTGCATGATACTCGTGCGTCTTATCCAAGAGACTGGGAAAACGTCATCATAATAAATTCAAAACGTGCTACCAGTAAACTATCGATCTCTTTTTATTGGTCACGTGATTGAAGTCAATGGGTTATTTAGTTTGTTTCGACAATGGACAAAAAAAAATCATTAATACCTTGATTTTAACAGCTGACAAAAAGAACAAAAAGACCCGTAGGTTCCAGATCTGATTTACTGATCAACCTGTAGTGGGAGGCGGTAACTGTAAGGCGGACAGCCTTCTGCTACCATATAAATGGCATTTACGTAGTATTAATTATGAAAGATAGTAAATGGCAAATAGAAACCACCTAAAGATGGTTTTAGGTTCTTCATATCAGTAATTAAAGACGATGTTAAGAGGTCTTTTTGTATTATGGCATTTCGAAGATCAAGCGACCTACTGAAAAGCATAATGAATACTTTTACTGTTAATACAAAGTATTCATTAGCAGATGTCATGTTAGAATTTCAAAGAATCTGGTAAAAAGAACAAAAGTAGCAGGTCATTAATGAAACGTCTTCTGTAGCTGTGAGAGAGAGAGAGAGAGAGAGAGAGAGAGAGAGAGAGAGAGAGAGTGGTGTGTTTGTGTGTGTGTGTTCTTTTTGCTCACAAAATACAATTTATTTGGTTTATCAAAGATTTTGATGCGATTTTTATAAAGATGCTGTTCGCAGAAACGTCATACCACGCAGGCAACACTACGAGTTTTCTCCCTTTACAAAGCGACTTCATTTTCCCTCGCAAATGAGCTTTTACCCGTGGCACCATTTTAATAAATGCGCCAGGTTAATCGATAAAGGTCTGAGTTTTGTGTGTGTGTGTGTGTGTGTGTGTGTGTGTGTGTGTGTGTGTTAACAGATATGAAACCAGTTCTGGCCGTGAATATCTCCGCCACACCCCATTAGTTTCTGCTTCCCTTGTCTGTGAAGACAACCACAGAAATGGCACCAACTTTCTGGACGCGATAACGCCTGGCCCAGCCCCGTGAACTCGCGGTAGCTCTTTGATAATGTTCCCCATTAATAGATGTAGGTAACATGATCAAATGTTTACTCCACACTCGCTTGTTACTTCCCCCGAGGTCTATTCGAGAGAATGGACGCCGATAACGTTGATGAAGGCAGGGGTCTAGAAATATAATTACTTTGGCCGTTCACCGAGTGCAAAGCCCTCGTTTGGCTATTGTTGCTTTGCTTTGTTCCAACCTGCCCCAATATATCCAGTGTGTGGTGGATTTGTCTCAGTTGAGAAGCCGCGAACAAACGGCACAAACGGTCCCGGGCAGATGTGTCGGACAAAAGCTAAAAGCGTACTTTTGCGGAGATCAAAGCCAGGAGCTGGACAAGAGTGTGTCGGTGGATCCCGAGAGATTACATCAAAGACTTTGAGTGGAAATCACAGCAAGGCTCCAGATTGATTTCCTTTCTTTCGCTCGCGCGTTAACCCCTTCCCTGGCAAGTCACGGATCGTCGTCAGGCCTGTTTAAAGTACGACAAAAAAAAACAAACAAACAACAGACGGCCCACCATGTCTCCCAGTTCCCCCCCACCATTTATTTCTAGTCGATCAGCGAAACCTCCAGAGGGAAGGTGGGTTCTGAGAGAGAGAGAGAGAGAGAGAGAGAGAGAGAGAGAGAGAGAGAGAGAGAGAGAGCCTTAAAATCCTGACTTGTCCGCGGCAACTTGTCGTTACTCGGTTCCTCGCGGAATCAATGAACTCCGCGCCGTATTCAGATAGCATCGATACGACAGATCGCCGGTAGTGGCGTGATTGTAGAATCTGGCGACAACTCCGTACCGTATCCATATAACTTCGGGAAATGGTTGGGTGGGAAGGAGGTTGGTGGGTAACGGATTCCTAATAAAATCGGTAAACAGCCATTCCGATACCTTCGACGTGCCCACCTAACGTTACTGGGGCACGTGCAGAGCTTATAAACACAAATCCGACACGACGACGTATCACTGGCGAGTTTTGTGTAGAACCAAGAACAGCGATTTTTTTTTAAAACCGGGGCCATACCGTTTCCCAAAGAGCGACCTACGAAAAGAGGCATCCAGGATTTGGGGGGGGGGCAAATGAGTGGCATTCGGGGATTTTTAGGAGGCCAAAATTATACGTCTTTCTATAATTAACTTTTATTTTAATAATGTTTGTCCACGAATTACAGAATCTATGAAATACATTTCCAACATCATTTTAACTAATCTTAAAAGGAAATAAAATCTATTCATAAATAGAAATATAGTATATGCAATTTGTATATTATATATATATATGTGTGTGTGTGTATGTATGTATGTATGTATAAACTCGTTTCGTTCTGCAGTTTATATTTATAATGCAAAATAGCGAGAGGTATTGATACATCATCGTTCGAAGATTTGTTTATAACGCCTGGCAACGTCACGTACGAAAGCTGTAGACTGCCATGAGCCACCAGAACAACCTGACCGCGCTCTCTTATATGATGTCGATCGAAACCGCTAGGCGAAATCTAATAGACTTTTGGATCTCGACAACCAAGGCTTCCAGTGCAAAAAAAGGTTACGTAGATGTTCGATTGAGGATAAAAACGGTCGGGTTCATTGTTGCTCCTCATGATGAAAAATTGCCGTTGTACCTTTTACGTGAACAAATTCTTTCGAGAAGCCAGGAAACGTGATGGTCCTGGTTAATCACTTTAAGTCAAAAGCAAAGTGGGGATGTAGGAAATCCTGTTAAATATTTCACAGGACTCAACTCCAAGTTTGAAAAAACGACAAACTATTCGCAACGTCTTTAAGACCAGAACTCGTGCTCTTGTGGCCAGTTATAAGTTACCACTGTTGATAGACAAAATCAGGAAAGACATATACCGTTGGAGAGGACCTTATAGCCGGATCTTTCAATGTTTTGCGAGATCAGTTCCTCGGCAGGGCGAACAAGACGTTTGAGCTGTTCCCCTTAGCAACGACACGGTACGAATTCGCATTGATGGGATGGCTACGAATGTGGAAGAGCAACTCGCGAGAGTTTTAATATTTTCTGTGATCGACCGTCAGAAACAGAGAGGCTTTACTTTCGGCCCATTTGAGGTATATTAGCCGAGAAATCTTGTGGGAGAAGATGCTGTTTTGTGAGTCATTGGAAACTGCAACAACTGCTGCAAATATTTACGATAAATTTAAAGACTATTTTGAGCTTTGCTGTATCATGCGTCGCAGATGGTGCACCTATGATGATGGGAAACGTAATGGTTGCTTGAAACTGATGAAGGATGACAACCCGAACTCAGTCGCGAAAAGCTTCTCACCAGAATTGAACAAATTAGTGAGTGCTGTTATTTCATGAATAAATGCTACCAAAGCCAGTTCAAAGACTTGACGTCTCTTTCTAAATGTTTTGCGAGGATGCTGATGAGAGATTTGTGAGGTTGTTGATGCATACATAGGTACAATGAATATCCAAAGGAAATTGTCTTCAACGCTTTATGGAACTCTTTGAAAGTCTGAAGCATTTTTTGGCAGATAATACGGAAATTAAAGTGCTTCATTGCGATGATGGCAAACAGCTGGTATATGGCAGATATTTTTTGGAAGATGTAACTCTTTGAACCACGCCTTCAAGGTGCAAATAAGATTCTTGTGGATGCAAAAGCCAAAATATATGGCTTTATCGCGATCCTTGCACTGATTACAGTAAGATTTCTTTTAGAAATCTTTCTGAGACTTAAAAATTGCTCTGTGTTGGACAAAAGCCCTCATCATCATCGTCATCGCTGAAGAGCTCGAAAGTCTTAAGACAGACCTTAAAGACAGGTTCGATGATTTGCAAAATACGAAGTTTCCGGGGCAGTTGACAAGTTGTCGAAGTAAATCTGCGACAAGAAAAGGCGGAGCTCAAAAATGATTCATCAGCGAAGATTATCCACAAAAATCGGGGCGACATTTCATGCGGTTCAGTGATCAGATTACCGGAAGATATCCTCAATCATCGGCTAGTTCCCAAAATCTGCTCTCTTGCCATTCCCCTGGTCGCACTTCGACGAGGCTTCCCAAGAAACAGGGGCGCTGGAGTATCACGGATGGCGGAGACGTGCAACCTAATATTATGGAGCTGGAGGGTGGCCATTAAGCACAAGGGTCCCAATAAATATATGTATCAGATATTTAAATTGTACGCTTATACCGCGTTTGCTTCTGCATCCGAGGACAATGTTGTGTACTTGGTGGGCAGTAATAGAAGAAGAAAAGAAATTTAAGAAGGACAACACCACAACTCACCGTGTCCAGAGAAGTTCGTGGCAAAAACTTAACGTTATCCGGCTCCCTGTCGAATCTATAAATCCTTTTACATAACTGGGCTTTGTGAAGAATGTCTGCGAACACATCCACACTCTATGCGCCTAAGTTGTACTCGTCATATCATCGTTAATGGTCTCCTGTCGAGTCTATTAACGCCTGCATACCGTGTCCACAGAAAAGCCAACGGTAACCCTCTTATTTTAACCAATAATCATTAGCAAAAGCTTTTCCTTCTTTAAGAGGTTGTTGCTATTTTTTTTAAGTTTTAATCGGGAAAGATAGAAAAAGTTGACTTTTTTTCCCCGTGCAATTACTGAATCAGACAAACAAGCATAAAACTGAGATTCAGATAGCAGCATCGCACTTCAAAAGTTATCTTGCCTTTCACGTTTCCATGATTATATTCATCTTTAGTATCAGCCATTAACATAACATACACCAGCCCCACATAATTATGCACTTCCCAAACGAAACACTCCCCAAAACATTTTATTAAGTCAATTAAATCAGTGAGCGTAATCACCTTAGACTGCTAGAAATCTGTATTTTCTCGCCTTTGTTGGATAAGCATTTATTTTGGTCCGCTGTCTTTATTTAAACTTAAAGAATTATTATTTTACTATTGGGTGCGAGATTATGTCTGCCGCACACATCCGATTCTCTGTCGCCCTTTTATCGCAATAATTTATATTTAGGAGCTTATCATAAGCGGATAATTTTCCAGACATTGAAATACGCAGCTACTACCTTAAGCGATATATAAACAAGCATCAGTTGTCATATCTTCGTTATATTTGAGAGGAAACAGTGTTAGGTTTGCTTTTTTCAACGGTCGGGACAACTAGATGGCCACACTAGATGGAGTTTTAAAAAGAAAACGATACATCGGTACCTGATCCGCGCACCGTAGCCAAGAAGGACTACTCCGTCCCAACTAAGTATTTGGTTTCCAATATTTTTATTATTTTTTTTTAACCATGAATGAGTCGAGAAATTTGATGAGCTAGCATGGGGACAGCAACCTTGAGCGTGGTTTCGGCTCTCGTTTAAATGTGTAGATCCTGTAAATTCTGAAAGAAAAAAAACAACAAAAAACCGGCGAGAAGTTTTGACCAGCCACCATTCCTTTGGTTCCCCGTCCATCTTAGACGAGCTACTCCAGCGTGAGCAGGGCCGACAACCTGACGGGGCCGTCTGCGGCCTTTTCTGATTGTCTCTCTTGCTTATAATCGGTGACAATCGGAACAAGTAGTTCTCTTTATACATACGAGGAGCTAGTTTGCCGGTAGCGTTCAAGTTCATCAACGTTTTCATTGTATAAAAAAAATAATTATCAACTTAATTTTTTGATTTACTTCCGCAGGTACTTTTTCAATCGAATAACCTTGTCACCATCAGCAACTCACGCTAAATTTAGTTACACGGATCATCAATATGCTCTCTAAAATATCTGAATTCGACTAAAATGATATTATTTTTTTCTTTGACTATCGCTAAGTGTTATTTGATAAACATCTGGCCAAGCTATATATATATCTGAAGTTAAGAATTTATTACTTTGGATTCTAGCGATTTATTTATTATTATTATTATTATTAATCAGATATAATTAATTTTCTTCATTTTGCCAACTGCCAGGATGCTAACACTTTTATCAAATATTTGCACTTGGGTCAACGGGTGAAAAGTTCAGATCGCCATAAAATCGAAAAATGACGCATCGATATTTTCTAGTTAGTTATACAACTATTAATCACACTCTATTCCACCAGATAGCAGCTGTAAAGCGTTTCCAGAAAGAAACACTGAAAACCTCTCAACCTTCGACAGATTATCGTACGTTTGGAAAAGCTGACTCGCGATACCATCTCGAGTAAAGAGTTCAATAATTCGCGTGCGATCTGCGTTTCTCGTCTACAGGAATCGATTAAACCGGATTCGATTGAACTCGGTCCCGCTTTAGTCAGGAATCACGCCGTCCGTGGGTTGCGCGTGGACAGTTTTTGGAAAATGCCCCCTCACAGCGATTTAACTGTCGGTTTAAGCTACAAGATATCTCTCTCGAGGTCAACGTAAGTATAAGAAGCGTGAAAAGCCGCTGTTAGTCAATCGCTCGGTAGTAAACAATGCGTTGTAACTTATTGCCTTCGACGAACTGCGTCGTCATAATATCAACAGGAGATGAAGTGCAACAAAGGAGGACGATTAAAGAATTTGTCCGCTGACGCCATCTTAAGACCATCGTGAATCTGTACTGATCTTTTTCCAGGATGTAAACCATATTGGCATTCCTCCGCATGTATTGTAAACGATAGAAGTATTGCCTGATTTGTTGAATAAAATTAATATCTTTTTTTTTTTTTTAAATTTTTTTACTTAAAATAATAGTTAGGTTTCCTTAGCGGAATTTTTCATGTTTGTAAGCTACATTTAAATCTTACTCGTATTTAAAGATGCGAAATCCTTTAAAAGTCGATCTTTTTTGTTGCTTGGTTTAGCAGAAAAGAAGCCACTGCAACTTGTATCAGGTTCTCAAGCTAAGCTAATATTTATCGAACTTTGCCAATTTTTTCCAAACAAATCCGAAACACGGCGCTAGCGGGACAGTAAAACTCGGTTAAAGGAAACTTTTAACTCTTCAAGACATCTGTTTGTATTAACCCTTCCAGATTTCGCAACAGGAATCTCTGTCTCAAAAGACAAAAGAAAAAAATGGCTAAAGGATATAAGTAAAGGACGTGTGAAAAGTTGAGGTCAATGGGGGGGAGTGGTGGTATATGAATTTCTTAAAGGACAAACGGTTGGCAAAGCAGTTTCCCCAGTGTAACATCCAGAAAGGCGTGTGCAGCAAAACTAGTGAAACGAATAAGCCCTGTACACTGTGTGGTTATCAATCGTGAGTTTCTGATGAAAAAAAAAAAAAACAAATGAACCGATGCGAGAAAAAAGGGTTTAGAAAATTTTCAACTCGCCAGATAATACGAAGATGTTAGAACGTTGGTATTTTGTTTGTTTTAATACAGGAAAGCAGACACCCGTTGTGACTTTCCAAGACGACCCGAAAGAATGCTTAGCAGCGCGATTTTTCAAAATTGTAAACATCGCTAACGATTACGGCTTCTTGTTTTTTGTTGCCAATCTACTTTTACATTCAGAGATTCTGTTTCTGCCGAATTTATGGTTACATCTTGGTATTTTAATTTGTGGGCATCTGAAAACCTTTATTAGCGTTTTACTGATCACAGAACTGGAAAGGTACTGTAGTAGCGATTTTATCTGCGCTCTTATGTGATGTAAGACCCTGACTTCAACAGTCAAAACATTTAATAACTGACAAAACAGCCCCCAAAGGGCTTTGTGCATGCAACTCTGTGAACAGGATTTTTTTTTTTTAATAAAAATGAGTTTTTAGTAAACAGAATATATCTTGAAGACTGGAACAAACCTTAATATTTGACATGGCCGTGGTTATCTTTCATAACGCTTTGATCACACTTGAGGATGAGGCGTGTAATTCACCAGCTTTTTTTTACTTCTTTGTCATGAAACCAGACTTGGGTGACCCAGTTCTTGTTGTATAATCCAAAGTCTTACAGACAGCCAATAGATTTTATATTGGCTTTAGATCTGGCGAGTTTCCTGGCCAATCTAAACACTTGATATTGTCCACCCGGAAATACCCCTTAACTCATTTTGACGTATGCCATGGAGCCAGAGATGTCTTCAACGGCTCTGGTTTGACGGTTTTTCAAAACCTCGTCATATTTCTTAGTGTGTTCATCACGCCTCGCATGGACACCAAGGAGCCAGTTCCTCGTGTAGAAAAAAAACAACTTTTCCAGATGCCTCACAGTTTGATCGTAGTGAGAACTGGTTGTAAGTTCACCAGATGAATGGTGTACAAATCAACATTTTTGTTTTTATACTTGATTCCTGCCTGAAAATAACACATTTCACCAGTACTTTGCATCAATACGCCCACGTCACAAGTCGTTTTACAAAGAGTTAATACTAAGCCATTGAAATAGTTATTCTTGGACATTTAATTACAACTAAGATCCTATGAACGCCTGTCCGTGTCCTGTTGAAAGCCTCACACGAGTTAAAACTCTTCCACTGGAAATCGTAAGTAAATTCATCTGAGTAGAAGTTAAACTATAAATCAGTGAAAGACATTACACAAATTCACTGCCTGGGTGTTTTGGCCTTTCACCAAATTTCGTTGGAAATATTTTTGCAAGGGAGGTAACAATATCAGCAATTTTTAATCCTTTTTTCAGTTCGATATAGTAATCTTTTTTTTTTTTTAAAAAGAATATTAGCATTAATTCTGTAGTAAAGGCGACTTTAATAAGCCCGAAATTGCATATTAAAGCTCCAGAAGATTCCAACAAACCTTTCGGCTCTGTGGTGAAGAACTGTTAAAGCGACGAGAAACTCTTGGAGTTCAATAACAGTCGCTTGGAATAAAATTCATGAATGTTTAGCTTCTGTTGGACGCCTTGTAATCAGCTCGCTCTTTTATCTCTACAAAAGAGATCGTTTGCTTAAAATTCGCGTTGGAATTCCCGGCGGCATGCTGCTCTTTTATGGGATCAGCGGAGCAGGGTTTCCCAAGGTTCTTCCCTTTGGCTGGTCAGTGCCATTATCGATTGTCGCACGAGCTCCGCCTCGAACTCTGTACCGACGTCATCTCTCTCTCTCAAGTCTCGAGCTATCTCTCTCTCTCTCTCGCTCTCTTCGAGAGAGCTCTAGAGAGAGAGCGAGAGCGATCGAGCTCTCGAGTCTCTCTCCTCTCTCTCGAAAGTCCCTCTGCTCTCTCCAGTCTCTCTCTCGTCTCTCTCGCTCTCTCTCTCGATCTCTCTCGCTTCTCTCTCTCTTCGTCTCTCTCTCTCCCTCTCTGTCCATCTCCTCTCTCTCTCTCTCTCTTCCTCTCTCTCTCTCTCTCTCTCTCTCTTCTCTCTCTCTCTTCTCTCTCTCTCTCTCTCTTCTCCTTTATTCTCTCCATCGAAATAGAGAAACTATAGATACTGGACGTTAGTGACGACGCTGCCGTAAAATTTCGACAGAAATTGCTACACCCGCGAAGATATGAGCCACAGCGACCCTTTAAAGCCTCTTACGAATAATTATCAGATCCGTTCAGCTTTCGGATCTTATCATCTTCCAATAAGATGCGGGTTTCGGGAAAACGATAGCGACAAGCCATCAGTGAAACACTGGAATTCCAAATTGCCTGGCTCCTCTTTTCTTCTTTACCAACAGCAATCTTTTGATTAATTTAAAGACAGGAAACAAATAAGTTTACTCCGGCTGCTGATGCCTTTAAGTAGTAGAGCCCATTCACTTGCACAGAAAGTTCCAACAGCACGGGATCTCCCCTCCCCTAATTCTATCCACCCATTCAAGCTTCAGACGAGACTTTGATGCTACTGATGCGTCAAAGGAAAGAAAACTATAGTTTCTAACGCTGGAACAGGAACTCGTCGGTTTCCGTGACGTCCTATAGAGGCCGACTTCGGGGAAAGTGAGAGCTAGAACTGTCGTTGATTCTTAAAAATCCATGGATTTATCACGGATAATGTCCAGGTGCATTGCATCCGAGTCAGCAGACAGTTTCATCAGTTGAAAATTGGAAAAAAAAACAAACAAACTGTAAACTAGTTAGGCTTGAAATCAACAAAAAAGGGACAGTTCTAAGATCACATTTTTAGAGGGATCTACACTAGAATCGCATCAAAATTGCCGGAATGTTTGTGTTTTTCTTGCGATTCATTTAAAACTTTTTCCATACCTTCATTCCCGCTCTACAAACTAAATATCCGCTATGTTTCCCTGATTCTTCTCTCCTTTGAGGATGTTACGTTAAATTAATATAATAACTGCTAGACAGGAAGGTCTCCAGGCGCGGAAAGGTCAGAGCAATTACTCCCTCCTATTTAGAATATTAGCTTTTAATATGTCTGGTTGTAACGTGTGGATTCCGAATCACAATAAGACAAAAAAACACTCTATCAATTTGTTTACTTTACTTCTGAAAACGAAAGGATACGACTGTGATATGGACATCGTCTGATCGGACGATGGGGATGGGTTGGTTGGTTGTCTGCCACTTAATTTATTAGGGATACGTGAGAAAAAAGGATACGGAGGTGGGGGGGAGAGGAGAAGTGCAGACATCTTATGAATGTTTCATGACGATATTTAATGCAGATATTAGCAAGTCGTGTTGTCCATCGAATTAGTAGTATTGTATTCCATAGACTGCTTAATCTAATTTTGCATCTGTTCTTTTTTCAATTGATTATGTAAGATTACACATTGCGTCTCTCTCGCTCTCTCGCATTACATAAAAAGAGAGATGACGTCAGTACAGAGAGAGAGAGAGAGAGAGCGAGAGAGAGAGAGAGAGAGGAGAGAGAGAGAGAGAGGAGAGAGAGAGAGAGAGATGTTGTCATATTACATAAAGAGAGATGACGTCAGTACAGAGAGAGAGAGAGAGGATGAGAGAGAGAGAGAGAGAGAGAGGAGAGAGAGAGAGAGGAGAGAGAGAGAGAGCGAGAGAGAGAGAGAGAGAGAGAGCTGTCGTCATATTACATACAATAAAAAATTTATTGTCTAAACAGAAATACATATTTTATATTACTATTCATTTAATAACTGAGTAATTTTTGTTTCTCTCTGCTGAAGTACAAAAGAACCATCACTATTTTGTGTAAAAGAAAAGGAAAAAAAATGTGTTTTTTTTTTAATTGCAGGACAGATTATTTTCAATTGTAGGTAGTTAGAAATCCAAATGGCTGGTATAGTGCATGCAAACGGAAACTCTGCTTTACTTTCACTTTCATTCGTGAATGGAACGATTCTGAAATAAATGCAATCGGTTTAAGAACGTGTAGTTCCTAAGAATTAAAAGATACGAGCTGTCGCGAAGATTTACCATTGTATCAGGTGACAGACTATTTTGTATTTTTTTTTCGACAGTTTGATTTATCATCGCTGTAAAATGCCATTAACGGTATCGTTTCTGCGACCGCTGCTATAAATTATTATGTTATGCAGTCAGCAAATACTCGCAGATGGTCGTGTTTAGTTCATCTTTCGATGATTAGTGATACCTATTAACCAAATCAATTTATAAGGGTTTTCCCTCTGTCGTAAATTTAGTGGTCTCAACGATCGTGGGGATTCTTTGAGGTCCGGGTCTATTAACGAAATGGGTGGGACGTCAACAAGAGCGCTAGCCAGATCGTGCTTCACATATCCTTCGGGTAGAGGACTAGAGAAAAAAGGTGAAATTAAGAAATAAAATAATCAATTCTGTGTAAAGGAAATATTTTTATTGGATCGGGTTGATAAATCTAATTTACAATTCACTGTAGCATATATTTCAGTATACGTTTTATACCAGAATATATAATAAATCGTCAGATTTGTGTTGCTAGTGTAAATTAAAGAACATTCTATATACTTAAATTTAAAGGGTAAACGTATAGCGTAGATAACGGTTATAATCTCGTTATACGTTTAATTAGGAATTACACGTCCTGTAACGACAACTCTCGGTTTCCATTATAAAAATTTTAATCTCATGACAGACTGTAGATTACTTTCAGGTTTGCCGGGTCCAGGTTGTATCGATCTCTAACCGCCTAGAGCCGCTTCAGCGCTAATCTTGTGGTAGCGTTTCTAAGCTGGCCAGCCCGGTAGATAACGGCCCTCGACGCAGCTTTATCATTGATGTCTAGCCCGTTACGCCGCAGGGTCAGTAACCCCCTGTAATCTGCCCCCCCACCCCACCCGCTTTAAAATTTCGAGTTATCTGGATATTCTTTAAATCTTTCCCCATCTCGCACCACTACTAAATCCAGGAACTGGCTAACCGGATTACGTCATAGTTGTGCGCCTCGCCGCAAAAACTGGTCAACACGCGATTTAAAGTGTCATCGATGAGGCGCGGGGCTGATTGGGAAAATGGCAAACACGACAGGTGAAGAACGAGTTTATGTCGACGGCCCACCACCCAAGCAGCGATTTCACATTTCTAAAACTGTTTACCGAGCAACGGCTTAGGGTCCGTGTGAACGGACCGGGTGGCCGCGACGCGAAGACTTGACGTAAATTTCTCGAATTGTCTCGGAGATCTTGATTTTCTGCTGGACATACAGGAGTTTACACACTGTTTGATGCACAAAGAATTGAAATAGATTTCTGGTTTTCTGGTGATAAAACTAATGGCATTAGACGGGTGATAAATAGAATAAACAGAAATGCTTATGTCAAAAAGAATGCATTATATGTTTCCAGCAGTGCTCTGTCTTGTTCTTTTAAAAATGTTCGTATTATGTTAAAGCTCCTATTTTCAGTTTATTATTATTATTATTATTATTATTATTAGTTAGTATTTTTTAAAAAAAAACAGTAAATAATCAAGCAGGTATTTAAAAGACTATGTATTTTTGCGCATGCGCATTTAACCCACTCGCCAAAGGGACGTAATTAACCTAACTAATACAACAAAGTCGTATTAAAACAAACACCGCTTTATACACATATAGACAATTCTCTCCTTCTTCTTTTTTTGGCGGAGGAAATTCGCTGTTCAATTATTTTGATTTAAATGTTACATATAAAACAGAATTTCTTACTTTGAAATTAGTGAAAATTCCGAGTGTACCGTTTGAATAAAGCCCGATTAGAATCAGAATATTTATTGCCAGGCCAAGATGTCCTGAAGGATGAGAGCCACTGGAACTGGCCGAGAACCAAGCCCTCCCCCGGCCAGGCAGGGGGGTGGAGGGCTGAACACTACTAATAAGATCTCCGCCCAGGATCTGATGCATATTTGATGAGTCTGAGAGCTCTTCACGTCAAATAACGACTGGAGCATAGACAACAAACCCTAGTTAATTCCGCGTCGATTACCAGCGGAGTTTTTGATGTTATTTCAGCTACGACGAGGAGTTATGTAGATGAAGGTAATAAAGGGCTGAAGAAACGAAATAGACCGGGGAAGAAGAAAAAGAAAACTGACGGCGATAATGTGTAGAGTTTATCGGCTCCGTACCTAAGTTGTGTGGAAGCGGGTAGCCGATAAATCTGAATGCGTCTCGGGGACCTCGAGAGCAGATTCGAGGCGAAATGTAAGTAGACCGTAAACAATAAGTATACACCCAGGCGGTGTAAACAGGTGTTCTACTCGGGTCGTGTGTTAGCTTCCTTGGAAGGAAGCAACAGAGCAACAGGAGAAAGCGTCAGCAGCTGATGGAAGATCCCGTGTCATTGAGACAGCTGTTTTCGACACCAACCCGGAGATAGCCGTTCATCTCCGCCGATACGTTCTCTCTAAATAGACAAACAGGACGGAAGGACCACGGTACAATTTTAGCGAATCAACAGGAGAACGGCGACTCCAATTAAAGGAGTTTGCGTTCATTTTGAGTTTAATGGCCTACGTAAGAAAAAGGAAACGACAAACTTTGGATTTTACGACATTTACGAGCTCTCGTATTTAATGGTACGAAAATGTCTCTTACGAGATGGGCTTTTGTTAATCATTAAAGATGAAATAAAAATAAAGGCTATTCTGTCCCATAAAATATTGGAGATATTCAATAACAGCATTAATTTTTTTTTAAAAAATTTATTTAATTATTGGCTGGAAGAGAATTTAAACGAGTCAACGGGCGGGTGGCAGCCGTATAAAGCTGGCAAAGTACACACACACACTCAACAAACTCCAGCGCTGAATTACTACTCAGATGAATCGTTTTACTACTGTGGAAGTAAAGACTAAAGCAAAGATATAATTGCATACGAACCAAAACTTACCACTTCAGGGATACTCGCTGTATTAAAATGGAAAACACGTGCTTGTCGATATTCTAGCGAAAAGAGAAACCTTGCGTCACGCCTGGAGATAATGATGATGCTCAATGATGAAATCGAACCTCACGTTAAGGTTACTGCCGAAGACAAATATGTTGCATCGTGTAATGGTTTCCGAAAACTCGGCAGCATACAAAAAATAATAATATTTCTAAAGTGGCTTGTGTTTTATACACCAAATGATCGACACAAATTTTTCTTCGCATGAAAACTTTTATCAGCGAAATGCATAGATTACAGGTTAATATTATGAATGTAAAGAACGTAAACAAAAATGAGTTTCAGCCACTGCAGTAAATTGAAGATGTATTTTCGCCTGACGATTTAACGCGACTCACAAAGGCTTTGCATGCTGCTGCTCGTGAACCTGTCCATGGAGGCAGTTCGTAATCAAGTCCACTGTCTCGTTAAAGATGTCTGCAGTCGTTGGAATGATCTTTGGCGAGAATACGTGGTGTCCAAACGACCAGTTTCCGTCACGAGTTCAGCCTTCTCACCTGTTCAGTGACGGAAAGCCGAGCCGAAACGCGGTATGGGTTGCCTCGCGTAGAGACCTCTTTCCACGCTGTCTCCTGCGTGTGGCCAAGACCGATACCAGCCTCCCCGTGGCCACAGAGAGGTCGGGGCTGAAACCCTACTTTATTCTTACCGTTAACAGCAGGCATCGGGTCGGGCTTACTGCTGGCTATGGACCTGGTATCATACTTTCTAATAAAGTTGGTTTTAGAAGATTTTGGCTAAACTCTGAGACTGGTCATTGCTGCGAGCGTTGTGAGTGATGGAAAAAAAATGGTAAACTGACAGAAATAAGAGGTACAAAAGTCGCCATAAGAAACAAAATGCAAAAAAAAAAAAGAGGGTAACCAAGAACAAACCATAAATAACAGATCGATCGAGGACAAATCAAAACAAGAACAGTTTTAAATTAATATGCGACTCGATATGTTAAACGGTACCAGCTCTGTCGTTGTATTGCCGTCTACTGGTGCAGGCACTCGTTGCTTGGATACGCTGCGCTTCGGTTCCTGCGTTTCGTGAGGTCTGATATCTCCCACATAGATTGGAATTTCCTTGCAAAACTTAGCAAGACCCTATGAGGAAAAATTAAAGAAAAATAAGAAGTCTAGCTACTGTTGATTTTTCCGAGCTAGTAGGTACCGAGAGAATATCCGTGAGCCTGTCTCTCTTCCTCGTTGTGACGTTTGCCTACTCGACTGAGGCGGACCATTATAAATGGACGAAAACTCCATGCCTTAGCGGGCGCGCAATATCGCCAGGGTGCTGCGATCGAGTGCCTGGCTCGATCCCCATCCGCCGCCCCTTGCTGTGAGGCTGGTTTGAACCTGACAGAGCATATTTGGGATCAGATTGGATGTAATCTTCCTGTTCGCTATACTTGGCCTAGACTTTAGACGAGAGTAGCAGGGAATACAACAACCAATGTCTCATGAGCAGCATAAGGTGGCGTGACGAAGTCATATATATATACAAGGGGAGGTTACACTCGATGATGACATTCAGCATCACTGTCGAGCTTCCGGAACACTACATCGTAGGCTCTACGATGGTACTCTTATTTGGAATACCTAGAAGTAACCAAAGGTCGTAATTTATTCTTTATTTATTTTTCCAGGTACGTTGTGGCATTAGGTCAGTCAGTCTTTGGTCAGAAGGGCGTTACGCGGTAATTTTGCCGAAAATCTGTTCATGGAATATCAGGGCCGGTTTAGTTTATGTCCAGGGGTAAAATAGTAGCATTATCTATTCTGTTAATATTATAACTGGAACAATGGCCACTTCTATCTGAATAAGGCACAACAGATTGACTAGATAACCGGGCATCTAATAATTCTGAAATTGTTTTTATTGAAGCCTACATAAATATCGCCTAAGGCAACACCAACACATAGGGGGGGGAAGGAGCTCTTTGCGTTTTGAAACTTTCCAGGTAACTCGGGATTTGTCAGCCATATTTGAAATATTATCGCTATCAGGATAACAGAAAGCTACAGTGGGATCGAAAGAAGGTCTCGATATCAGCGAATCAGTAACGATACGTCCATGTTTCCCATATATAATTTTTGTTTACGTGGAAACAAATAATACACCATAATTCTACCATTATTACTACGAACAACAACAACAACAACAACAACAACAACAACAATAATAATAATAATAATAATAATATAATAATAATAATAATAATAATAATAATAATAATAATAATAATAATAATAATAATAACTACCACTAGGCAGACGATAACGTAATTCAACAGAATGTGATATCAGTTCTTTAAATGGTTTCACGCTAACGTATAATTACGGGATGTAAATTCGAATTCTGCAGCCCTTCTCTCTCCGCTTGTGGCGAAGCTCCAATGACGTAAAGCGATATATTCGCCGCGGACCATTTGAAATTATGGAAACGCTTTCCGCGGAGCCGGTATCCAATTCCAAGCCGCACGCCAATAATTCGTGTCACTGAGAAGTCACTTCCAGGCGAAAGCGACAAGAACTCGTCGGCATAAACAAAGCTAACGGCGAAAAATACAAGGCATCGGATCGCATAATCGGTCGTTAGTGAGGCTGGCGAGTCGCGCTGCTTGGACTAATCGAGTTACGCCGGGAGAAGAAAAAAGGGGAGGCGACTCGTGCCGAGTAAATCTCGTGGTTTACGACCCTGCTGTTCATCGGATCAGGTCGACGTCTGGAGGGGAAACTGAGCTCCTTTTCTTAAGTGACTGTTACTTTAATTGTGCACAGCCAGCAAGAATTAAAGAAAATCAAATAAATATGCAAACGAATAAAACAAGTGAAGATAATCTGAAGGTAATCTTGGAAAGGTTAGTGAAAATACCACCGAAACTTTAAAATCCTTTTCACAGAGATACGAACGACAAAAAGACATATTAATCTATCGGATTCAGATCTTGAGAGAAATCCTCCTTTATAAAGCGTGAATAGTTTAGTTTCGTGGGATTTAGAACCCGGGGGTGTGTACGGGATAGCTTGGGCGCCACTGGGTGGGTAATCTGCATTCTTCTACATTACAATGTTTTCACCTGTTCCTCTGATTTCCTGGTACTATACTCTGAAAACCGGTGGCGCTTCGGCGGACTGATGCCCTCCCATCACACAGCGAGGCTGACTCGCAGCCTCCTTTAAGACAGAAAAACGTGTCTGGTCATCGACATCTTCGATTTCAGTCCGATCGCGAATTTCTGGGCCCGGTTATGCTTCGTCCTTGCCATCGTAATGTCGGACCTCGGACTCATTGACTGGTTGCTGCAGCATCGCAACGGGAGTGGTGGACCAGTCTCTCTGTAACCAAGATACAAGCATACCGCTAAGGAGTGGTAATGGGCAACGTGTTTACATGGCGCGTGGTACCAAATATTGTACACTGGAACCATGTGACGCTATGTCCAAACGATGATTTAAATTGTTTTGGATGCTGACTAATGTTCGAACTCCGTTTCTGCCAATTTTCGGGTATCGATAGTCGTTGTTAGTGTATCATAGGAAACATAATAGATGTTTTTAAAGAATGTTTGAGAGTACTAACCAAACAAAGATTTTAAAGGAAATCATTTGTCTGTAATTCAAATGTTTAATTTACGAAAGAATTCTAAAGAATCTACGCTGTATATTTTGCAATATCTGAATTTCAGTCAGTAATAATTGAGCAGCTGCATGGTATTTTTAAGATGCGCTCAAACCACATTATACCATACAAAGTTTCTCGTATTTCGGAGAGATTTTTAATAGTTTAAATATTTCTGATATAACAATATTATTAGTAGCTGTATCTAATAACTTTTGCATTTAAATCATTCTATTAATAATTTTAGCACCAACATGATTTATCACCTTCTTTTCTAATTATTTTATTGGCAGAATGTTTCATTTTGTTGTCATAATTCTAAACTACGTTATAGTTTTGGTGCTGGTCTTTGCATCACCCGTTTGATCGCTTGTTATAAATCTACATTTTCCCCCTAAACTTCATCTCTATTGTTTGCATTATTTAATTTTGTATATGTACATAAGTCAAGCAGCAGCAGAGTTTCCAAACACATTTCTTGCATCGATGTCGTGTAACCTTAAATTATTTACTGATTAAAACGTCACTCACCTGGTGCGACAAGATCAAGAATATTTTGAAAAGGAAAACTAAGTAATAGCGGTATTCAATTTGTAGTATAGTGCAGCACTTTAGAAAATGGCATCGAGAAAGTGGGGGGGGAAACTGGTCATGGATAGAGCGTACATCATCAGTACTCCCCTTCGAAAATATCACTTAATGTCCTGGGAGCTCGATCGTGATGCTTATTGTCAACATCGAATGTACGGGTGATCTCCACACTTCTTCATGCTGCTCACAAGACGGTCAGTGCGTATCCGTTGTATTCTCTGTCAAGCCAGTTTAGCGATATTCTAAACAGGATTCCCGGGGGGGTTTCCCCAAGACGCCCGATTCGAACCTGAAAATGCTTTACCAGGTTTATATCTGGTCTGGTAGTAAGTCAAGCAACGAACACCATCGATTTCCAGCGGTTATCGCGCCGTGTGGCCGCGCTCTGCTGTCTCGCGCAAACTGGCCTAGAAACACGGCTTTCGTCAAGATGGCGAACAATCGCAACCGTATGGAACGTGTTGGCTTGATGGCTTCCAGGGAACGTTAACGAGTTCGGTCTTACAGTCATCGGTCATGAGATATACGACACACGCCATGACAAACCGAGCAAGAGTCCCAGCGGTGTTGTCTTGATTCTAAAAACTGTCGCCAGAACTTCCACGTCGATCACCACGGAGGAGAAGGCGAAAGCGCCGACTTTCGGTGGACCCGGGCGTTCTTCTCCTCCACCGGAAGTGTTGGTTGGTCCAATTAACTCTTTCAGACAACTTCGCACGTTTTACGAAACGACAGGTGTGGTCAATAATGTTTAGAAACAAGATGATTGATGATTGAGGGATGCATACCAACCAAGTTGTCTGTTTTTTTATTATCAAGAAACCCAATATTTTCTTTTTCATTTCTTTGCCATCTTTTGGGGTTTTGTGTCCCATCGCCCTCCCATGCTTGAATACATTGGCCATTTTAGATATATAACACCACGAATTCATACTGCTTATCCCATTAGGTCTGTCTTTGAGGAAGACATTTCGTTGAGACATAATCGCAGGCAATGGCAAATTTTTATCGTAATTAATTCTGGGAAAGTTTTCTACATTAACGGTGGTTCCTCTACTCGAGTCCTCTGCTCGTTTAGATATTCTAGAAGACTGATTACACAATGCTTTGTAACTTGGAATCCATGCTGAAAGGTTAACACCATACCATTTTTTAAATAAGATGATTGATTTATCAATCTGATAACTCTGTAACCTCTCGAAGAGGTTTAATTAAACTATCAAGCGTATAATTTTATAAACCCAGTTGAAGATTTTTAAACATTAGCTATATTCATCCTTCCTTACAACTGTTTTTGGTGGAAAAGACCATCAAAATACCATACCCGCTTATACAATTTTCCGATGCAGAATATTTTGGAATGAAAAGAAGAAAAAAAATTTTTTTTTTTACTCTTTTCTTTAGAAAATTTAAATGAATTTGTTTTTAATCGCATTTTCTGTGGTGATTCTAATGTATATTTTCCTTTTATACATTTCCTCGGCAACTGCTCTACTTTGACCATTTTCCGCAATAAAAACACTGCAGAAATATTGATTTAATTTAAAACCTACTTTTTTTTATTTTTTAAATATCATGCTTTTCTAATGCTCCATTTACAGTTTAATTGATGAAATTTTATCAGTACCTTTTCTGTTGGAATTTACATAAAAGCGAAAGATATTCGATCGTTGTTTTATACCTTTAGCGCCCGTTATTTTTTAGAATTGGTCTTCGCCTCCCTAACCGCCTGGATGAAGTCGGTCTGGTCCGCTTTTATTCGACAACCAATCAGCTTTAAATTTTTTTTTTCTTTTTCAAAAATTTGTTAATGTTAATGATCTTACTTGTCGTTCAGACAGGCACGAAATTTGCTGTTAAAATTTCTTCTGGTTTTGACTATATCAAAAACTAAGGCGTTTACTTCTTTTCCGTCTCTTTAGGTCCCCCGCACCCAATGGCAGCCGTGTTCTCTTTAGGTCCCCCGCACCCAATGGCAGCCGTGTTCTCTTTACTTCCGTTACCACTAAACGAGATTTTGGCGTTGTTGACTGAGAAATCCTCGAATTATTATTATTATTATTATTATTATATTATTATTATTATTATTATTATTATTATTATTATTATATTATTATTATTATTTTAAATCTAACAAGTACACGATACCAGCATTCAAAAAAAATAAAAAAAATACAGCACCGACTGGACTGTTATGAAGAATTTGCATAATCAACCTAAAATGCAAACCCTCGATGTCAGCTGACTTCCTCGGTGATGTCATTTGTTTTACTGCATATGAACGTCTTCCTTGCACTAATATGTGCAGATTTCAGCCTTTAGCACTCTTATAATTAGCCAGAATGTTCGTGAAAAAGTGTTAAACTTTCTCCCCTTTTTTTGCCGATTATGTATAATTTATATTAGACGAAAGATTATCCGTCCGTCATCATTAATGACACACGTAAACAGCATATCCGCATATTATTCATAAGAAATTAAATGTAGAAATATATGTGGTAAATATTATTGAAAGGACAGTGTGCAGTCGGCGTTTTGCCTGTCCTGTTAGAAATTTAAAATCGAGTAAACATGGAATTGCGTCCGGTGCGGAAAAAGAGAGAAAACCCAAAATGGAGAGTGTATTTAGGTTCTGCGTATCGAGCTTAAGCTGTTGGTCTGCGCCCTCATATGACGGAAGTATTCGATTAATTTTATTATAGCAACTTGAAATATTGAAGCTTGTAAGCGCTTACGCTCTACCACAACGATTTCTAACTACTTACCAAGTCAGAGCATCTTGATCGAACTCTACGCGACCGATGTCGTCTCTTCCTTATCCTGATGCTTGCTCGATTTTTTCTTTTTAAGTTTCAAGAAGCGTAAATGTTTATTTATGACCGTTAAAACAGTGCATAAGAGAAAGAAAATCAATGCGAAAATCCTCCGGCTACGATCTTCGTTTCTCAGCTCCATCGATTATGACAACTTCTGGTCTATACCACTGCACGGCAAGTCATGAGTATTGACTTGTAGAATTAAGTAATGGTATACATTTGAAGAGTTGCACCATCTGGGGATCTGACTTTTCCCGAAAGGTGCATGAATACGACCGATCAATTATAGGCAATTCCCTTTTCTTCTTCTTCTTCTTTTTTTTTTTATTTTACGAAGGCTTGCGCAAACTCACCCTTCTATTTTATAAAGATGCCGTTGTTGATGGTGTCAGTTATTTGTTCATTGCTACGAATGTTAAGATGCTTTTATTAAAGTCAGTAGAGCACTGTTTACCTGAATAATCAGAAAGGGCAGATGTTCTCGACGTCGGTTATATATGCAGGTGCATTCAGAATAGAAATGCACAGTATGGAGTATATTTAAAAGATTAGCCCTGAACAAACTTGGGCTTGTCATAATCGCCTTGGTTCAAATTCTAAAATACATATTTTTAGTCAAGTCGCGATCTGCTCCCGTATTCCACGTGGCTGCGGGTTTAAATAGAACTCGAGATAAACAACTTTAGGAAATATTTCAATAAGCAAACTTTAATAACCACCAGCCAAATATATGCTCCGAAATATCACTAGTCCATTGATCACTATTTGTAAAGAATAGATAGGTGTGGAGACATGGCTAGCAGAAATATCATTAGTGCTTAGTAATAGTCATTGTTTCGTGTAGCAGATGACTTATAAAAACCGATTCCTTTTCTTCACGATTGATCCAGTAATGCCGAAATATCACCTTAATCCTACGTTCTGACAATCCTGTTGGGCTGTTCGTGATAGGACTTTGCAGATGCCTTTCTTGAAGTTATCTTTAGTCCAGATTATAACTGGGATAACTTACACTTTTGCCATTGGTTATATTTTCGCCGCCAAATCGTAGCATTTTCCTTAAGTCTGCTGCTTCTTCACCAACTGTAAATCCATTAAATTTTCTGGCAATTAAAATTTTGTAGTATTAAAAGTTTCGATTTTCTCCCGCGGATATAGACGAATGGAAAAAAAAATTATCGGAAATTAAATATCATGGACCAAGTACATCTGTCTAATTCGTCTTATAGGTTACTCGTAAGTCGCAATCGATAAATTAATTTTTTCCATTATGATGTTCATATCAATGGATACTGTCTTGTTATTATTACTAGTAGTAATGATGGTTGAGCAGTATTAAAACATAGTATTGTCAGTAAGATTAGTGCAGCACACTAGTATTGTTAGTACTCTAGTATCATTAGTAGGAGCAGTAGTACTGCAGCGTAGGCGATCACTCAGAGCCCCAGCTTCTGCTTCATTGGCCAAATTTGAGGATTGATTGGAAGTGATGCGGAAAATGTCTATAACTTTTCTCTGTAGTGACAGGGGAACTCTGGATCACGATCTGGAAGATAATAAAAAAACGGTCTCTGCCGTCTCCGAATACGTTGTGTTCAACATTGGCTCCACAACGAGAAGAAAACTCTATACAAGCACTTGTTCTTGGAAGCACTAAGGTCTTATCTATCTGTAACGCTACTACGTTTGACTCAAAACAAATGCTGCGATCTTTCTCTGTCGTCACGGAGACGTGGTACAAGACAAATGATTCTACTTAACGCAGAGGGGAGTAAGTTGTACTGCCGACACACGGTGTTTCTCTCAGTATCACGTATTAGAATAAAACCTGTATGTGGGATACTCGAATTGATTTGTCATTGTTCATTATATTAGAAAGTTACTTTCATACATATCGTAATTTTATGAAGATAAATGTACAGTTGAAAATGAATATGTTTATCAGGTAAATGAAGTTATATTTATGGAAATCAGAAAATAGTGACAGAACAATATTTGAACGTAAAGGAAAAACTAAAAAGTGTTCTTTTAAGAGTAGGAAGGTAAAAATTAGGACATAAATATCTTTAATATTTAGAACGGTCAATAAAAAATACCAAATGTTAAAGAAGAAAACGAGACTGCAATGTGAGCACAGGGTTACGAAAATTAAATAAGAATAAAGTATCTTTATTAATTTGCTTATTGTTAACCTTAGTTTGTTACTTAAAATGTTCCAGATGAAACGCCATGATTTTCACGTTAATTACTAACGAACTATTAATGACACAAACATAAAACTGATATGTACAATTATACATATTCCATGTAAGTACACTTTCAATATACACACCGTTCCGACCCAATAGCATGTATCTGCATGCGCGTGTTTATCAATAACGTTTTTCCAAGTGTCTCTGGCGACACGGTGTGTGAAATTCCCGATCGCTGCTTTCAGGTAGTTTACAGTCCTTGAAGAATAAATCGCATGGATTCGTCAAAACATGCAGGAAACGGTTTTAAATGATGGCGGTAATCTAGACATCATCCGTGACGTGTGGTGCCGCCATTGGAAAGCGTTGAGGTAGCGATTCCATAGAGAACAAGACGATCTGTAACATTTCAAAGTTGCTATTCCCATCAACGTAGCCATAAGAAGTAGGGCCCCTATCTCTCCCTGCTTGGAGACAGCGTGCCAAAGTAAGAACTTCTAGAGGATGGAGAAGTGTTTTGAAGCCTTTAGACAGATTATCAAACGCCAGAAATCTCACTTCCTGTCTGCAGAAATCGAATGTAAGTACGCCTGGTCGGAACACCTTAATGCATCGAAAATGGGGAAAACCAGCCTTCATCAACGACAAAATCTCTCCCAAAAGGTTCGACGCCTTTTCTTTGTCTCTGTTGCACTGTCAGACTGCGGTCGGCCATGTTTTCTATCTAAAACAAGCCACCGAACAACAGATGGAATATGTCGCGTAACTCTAGATTCTCCTCTCTATACTGGTGACACCAGTTTGGTGTTTTTGGTTAAAATTAAATACGTAAAATTATTGACTTTTGTTCGTGTATTTTTTAGCTTCATTTGTTTTCTGTGTTCACATCCGCTGTTGATGTAACTGTTATTTTAATCTATGTGCAATAGGCGGCGACAATGAGGTTTTCCCCCTTTGAAATCGACCATGTAAAACGACTCCATAAAAATTCGTTTGTTTTATGACTACAATCAGAAAGATGACTTTCTTTGAGATTTAATATTTCATAATAATAAATGTGAACATGGCCCTTCCTTTATTTAGGCTGTCACCAATCAAAACTACAACCGTTTGTCCATTGGATAAGGACAGACAGATGGTTAGTATTCAATAACGCAGTTAATAAAGTTCTGTTGTCGAAATCGGATAAGTAAAATATTAGAGTACAAAACAGTGCGAATTAAATATTTCTTTGTTTTATTTTATAGTTTACAGTGTAATTCGATTAAAATAGCGATACCTCGAATGCCATCTAGGATTCATTTGGTGAGTGCCATCAAGAATCAACAAATCTTGTTATAGCATTAAATACGATAGACTTCAGTAAGCTACAAGAATTCATCTACGGATGTAGTACACTATGGGGCTCAGTGGAGAACGAGCTGAGAATATTAGTTATCAGAGAAAGAATAAGTTTGTGTTAAACTAAAGCAAATTTGTGTCCTAGCATTTTCCACAAGAAGGGTATTCGATTTTGGAAAGTTTTATAAAATATCTTTCGTACTTTTTTTACTATTCTCCGTAGAAGAAGAATAGATCATTTTAAATTCATTTTACTAATTATCAAAAACAAACTAACATCTATAAAGAGTATTTACATAACATTATGTCTACCTTTCATCTTCGAATATCATGGAAATGCGCTGTGAAGATGTTTTTATTGTCGTCATTAAACATGAATGAAAGTTGACATTTTCTCTAACTTTTATAAATAAAAGCAGCCAAAATAATTTCTTATGTAACTTGCTATCTTAACTTTTGTTTTATTTTGTTGCTGTTTGCACTTACAAAGATCTCTTGTTGGCATTTTTATTTGATTCGTGACCAATGATCCGAATACTGTTGATCAACCATAGATAAATTCATCTTAAGTGACAAAGAGAACCGGCTTCATCTATGCTATAGTAATCCAGTTACTTGTTATTGCAATGTTTGTTGAGAAAAGGCCAAATTAAGACAAACAATAGAATGGAATTCTTCATGCTGTTTCACGGTCAAGCCGGTTTTACTGTAGAAAGCCTTTGCCCTGCCTGAAAATGCCTCAACAAGATTTTGTTTCTTGGTCTGATCAAGGTTCGCCTATAACCAGCTTCTTCCGGTGTCAAGCCGAGACACGTGGACGGGCTTCTCCTTGCTGCTGAGCCAGATCCTTCAACAAATGTTCCACTGAATTCATATTAGTGCTTCGAGAACTCAAAGAAGAACGTGAATCCGTTGGGTTTTTTCTTCCAGACTGTGGTCAAGCAAAAAGCCGGTGTGTCCAGCATAATGGAGAAGGCCAAAGCCGTGACTTTCCCTCCTCCATGCTTGACGGGCTAAAAATTACGAGTTTGAAGATCGTCGTTGGGCCTTCGTCAAACCCACGAGAGATTTCCAGAAGTGTGTAGCTTTCACGCGGACTTATTTGAGAAGGGCGCGCGTCCGCCAGAACCCTGACCTCTCGCCAGACGTTCTCCGACCATGCTCGTCGAGCCGTCATTCCTGCTAGACGGGACTGGACATACAGTAGCCAAGCCGGTGGAGATAATGCTGGCTAATTCTATAATGGGCGGTCACTTTGTGACAAGTAATGGCACCGCTCCTGTCGTGGTGTACCGTTGACGACCTCCCAAGTCGCTTTATCCCACCAGAGTGATTCGCCTAGATAAACTTTACAATAATATTGGCCAGTCGATATTAAAATGTCGGGATCTGTCTTCCACACACACACACACACACACACACACAGAAGGCTTACAACCGAACGTCGTTTAAACAGAATAATATCGCACAATCCTCCCATTTCCAGCGTGATGGTAGTGCACAAAGGTTATCTGCAAACAAGACGTCCACAATATGCATGGTCACACCTGATGTACGTAAATTAGCTGGAATAATTCATGAATGGTGATGCAAATATTAATATAGAAGAGCGCTGTGCCAGTTGTCAAGGAGGCAAACAATTTTACTGTCTCTACACGATTTATTAATGGTTTTGACAAAATGTAACCAAATACAGCAGATTTATCTATTATATTTTTATTTTAAATTTTTACAAGTACAGTATCACTTTATATTTTACCACATAGGATCGAGTTATTGCCTAACTAATCAAAAAAAAAATTATCTACTAGGAAACTAGAGAAAGAGATGCTCATCGTTCCAATCATCTCCTGGCACTTTTTTATAAGCTATTAATTTTTCGGTCATTGGAAAGCATATTTTTCATATCCAGAGTGATAAATGGGTGTATTCTGTGGGTGGAGAGTAATAAACATCTTGGATAAATAAGGATGATCATTGCTGGTGTTTTCTTATTGATACAATTTGACAAAAAATCGACAATGAAGTTGTGTCTAGATTAACTCGGCTGAAATTAAGGTAGAAACTCATTACCATGAGCGGGGCCGGCGACGACAACCCCCCCCTGGTGCATGGAAACAATGATTAAGCTCAACAGATGTCTCCATGTTGCCATGGAATTGAGAAGCCGATGGGGGCTAATTGATGTCGGGCTCAGCAAACACAGGCATCGAGCAACCAGTTTGTGGCAAGAGGACAAAAGACAAGGAAATCCACCAAGACGACCACTACTAACCAAAGACCAAGGGCATCTGGTACTGATTCAATGGGTATACAAATAGATGAAATCGAATCCATGAGGAAGGAGGGGATTTTGTAGCCGGCGGGGCGGGGAGACTCTGTTCCGGCGCGGAGCGGGTTACAGTATCTGTTGAACGGCGTTGTTGCTTCCAGATAAACATGACAACCAATGGAGTCGTAGACGCATCCAGGGAAAGCTTTTGGTCCAGACGCTCCACGGGTTGTAAGGGGTGGGGGGGCTCGGTTATGGAACCCTGACCGCGGGGTTGATCCACCACCTCAGACAGCAGGAGAAACAAACAGAGATGGGTGACAACCTGGCTGAAATTTTGTGACCGGCATGTCGAGGCAGCGAACAGACAAGCTAAAGGGATAAGCGTCATTGTCGCTGCTGCTGTTGTTGAGCGAGTTGGACTTCCGAACGAGGTTCTTGCAATGGCATCGCATCCCGTAAAGACAAGTGGCCTTGTTCTCCGTCGAGTCCTCATTACTGAGAGATGTTCATCGAGCCGACAAGCGGCCCGATCCACCCGACACCGTGGGCCCCAAGGACCCGGGAAGTCCCTCTCACGTCGGGCACCAAGGAATTGCCGTACAGCTGTTTCACGCTATGGCGATCATCAGCGACAAATCTCCTCCGACCCCAGCCTGGGATCGAACCCGGTACAGGAGCAACGGTCCGCTTACGGAGCTATTAAAGATCGCGAACGTGATCTCCCTCAATCGCTACCGTTGAATAGATTTCTCCGGAAAGTTTCTCCCACCGAACGATTTCTTCTTCTCCCTTTCTTTCTTTCTCTCCCGAGGGGACGGGGGTCAGTTAGGGGTTAGCCGTAGTAAATGTTTTTTTTTTTTTTAGTAAGCCCCGCTTTTTGTTGTTGTTGTTGTTGCTGATGGTAAAGATCAAAGCAGAAGCGCCCGATCTCCGTGTCCGCTCGAGATGTCGGCCCCGTGACGCGAGGCCTTTTGCCGAACGCTTCGCGTGTTCACGACAAATAACCGGGAGAACGGGAAACGAACCGAAAGGTCACCGCGAGTCGCTTCCTCGCCTCAGCCGGATCCTCCGACCCCGCCGGGTTCCTCGCGCTGGCTTTCGCAAAAACGGTCTGGGATTAAATCATCGAAATAGAGCCGACACTCATTTCTACCATCCAACAGGGGGTTGGAATTAATCTAAATGTGTACGGCTTAACGCATTGGCTATAGAGAAAAGGTATAACAATGCATTGTAGTAGAGTTAGTAGTAATGCCATACCAAAATTTAACTCTCTTCAGTGGCTGACTGGCGGAGAAGAAGACGGAAGAGCGTCGACCAGTCGTCTCGAGCTGATTTGCATACTTTTGGCATATCCGACCTTTAACGTGGAGACGCGTGGTACTATGGTTCTTCGCGGAACTCATAAAGCCTTGAGTGAATCGGTGCACTAATATTTCGGTTTATTATTTTTTTTATATTATTTTGATGGTATAAATGCAAGTCAGGATTTTGGTCGAAAACGGAGAGGTGGAATCGGTCCTAAATTACATTGTGAAAATTCTAGGTTTTCGCTGTCACAAACTCAAATCTAAGAAATAACAATATCAGCTACAACAACAAAAAAAAAGAAAGAGAAAAACTTAGGCATATTGGCCGGGAATTAGACCTACGGATCATTAACAGACTTAAATCCTGTAAACAGATTATTGAATGCTAATTGCGTTACAATGTAAAAATGCTTTCCTTTTTTTTCTTCTTCCAGAATAGTAGCCAATTAAGCCTCGTTCCGATATTTTCAGAACTTCTGTACGGAACATTTTTAATGTAGGGCTTCCTCGTTGAATCGTAACTAGAGAGTGATAGAGCAGAAGGTTTAAGATGATGCTTACCAAAGCATGTTACTTAGCAAAATAAATACGTAAATGAAGAGTATTCAAGCAATCTGCAAAGATAATTATCACGACCCCAAACGGGGGGAATTAGCGGCAAACTGGGATCTAGAACTAATTCTTAACCAAAATATCAAATTTGGAGAGTGGTATATTTCAGCGAGAAAACTCGGCATTAATTTACTAGAAGGTTTCCTGGAATTAAACATTTGGAATATGATGAACTAAAAATATTAAATCTGTCGAATTGAATTCCATATATTTAAAGGGAAACCCGACAACAACCGTTTCCAAAATGATTATGGATTGGTTTCGAGGTTGTTTGCGGAAACAAATGTGTTGGCTGTCTAGAGCTACTAAAGTTCATAATTACAAATTAACTAAGATTCCGGCTGAGACTGAAAATATTCAAGGTAAGAAAGCTAAGTGGAATATGAAGTTTTTATTGATTTTATTAATTAGGTAAAGAATCACGCCGTTGACTACATTTCCTTAAATGGGGACTTTGTATAGGCCAGTTAAGCAAAATTAATTAAAGATTGGCGGAATTTTCGGAATTATGCATGGTCATCGGGGGGAATATTGTTTCCTTTTACAGTTTCCCTCCCGAAGGACTACGAGAACCAGTCCACACCATCAGAGCAGCTCTGAACCATCTCCTTCGTGGTAATATTAAAACCTCGAGATGTTTTCGCCAAGCTGCATTCTTCCACCTGTACGAGACGGTGACTACCGCTCCTTGTCTCGCTCGATCTCACGTCGGTCCGCGCCTGAATCCAGATGGTCGCCGACAGCCGAAGTTTTCCGAGTGCCACTTAGCACCCCTAACTTACACCTCCATCTATCGTGTAATATTGGAATCCATCCCCCCCGACAAAAGCCAACCTCGGGTCTGCGCGCGATTAAAATACATCGAACTCACGAAGAGAGTACGTGCGATTTTAGTCAACTCTGAAAATGCTTTAGTTACGTTTCGCTTCCGGCTTATATGGAGGAAAACCGATTAAACGCTTAACTACGGGGACCCGCATGGATTCCGTATCACAAAAAATTAATTAACCGAGTCGCGTCTATAGCGACTTGCGCTGACCATTCGTTGCTTTCACTTTCAAGAGCGCCACTCGGCAAGGAGTTCCAATAAAACCTGTTTCTGTTCTTATAGGTATACGAAAATGTTTTTCCCCCATTTTAATGCGTTTTACATCGAGTTCCTTTCCGCCGCAGATTAATGATTTCCGACTGCTACCTTAAATAAATTTTCATCGTGGACAGAAAGAAAAACTGATATTAATTGCTCTCCAATGCCAAAAAAAAGCAAATACATGCGGAAATAATCGGCGTAACTAAATCTTTTTCCTTATTTATATTCTTGCGCTATCTATGATTTACACTTATTATTGGTTATCAGCGCACGCCTGCTTGTTGGATTGTATTTCTCCTCCGCCTAACAGTTAATTCTTCGCTGTTGTTTTCTAGAATTTCAACACTCTCTCTCTCCTCTCTCCTCTCTCCTCTCTCTCTTCTCTCCCTCTTCTCTCTCATCTCTCTCTCATCTCTCTCTCTCATCTCTCTCTCTCTCATCTCATCCGCTCTCTCTCTCTCTCCTCGAATCTCTCTCTCTCTCCTCTCTCCGCTCCATCCTCTCTCCCTCTCCTCTCTCTCTGACTCTCAATCG